>VZRZ01004508.1:0-19001 GCA_013398175.1 Climacteris rufus
AGGGAGCCGCGGAGCGCAGCCGGGATCCCCCCCCTCCCCGGGAAGGGGGGGGGGATGCGCGGGAGCGCGCAGGAGAAAGGAAGGTTCGCTTGAAATACAAAAAAAAAAAAAAAAGGAAAAGAGAAAAAAAGCACGTGCACGCCCTGTTTTTTTTGGGGGTTTTTGGGTTGTTTTTGGTTTTTTTTAATTTTTTGTTTGGTTTGGGTTTTTTGGTTTCTTTTGCCTTTATTGCAATTGTTATTTATTTATTTGTCCATTTGTTTTTTGTTTGGTTTGTCTTTATTGTAATTGCTATATGTATCTATTTCTTCACCTCATTATTTTTATGTATAAAAAAATCTTTCTCTTTCTTTCTCTTTCTTTCTCTTTCTTTCTCTTTCTTTCTCTTTCTTTCTCTTTCTTTCTCTCTCCTTCTCTTTCTTTCTCTCTTTCTCTTTCTTTCTCTTTCTTTCTCTCCTTCTCTTTCTTTCTCTCTTTCTCTTTCTCCTTCTTTCTCTCCTTATCTTTCTTTCTCTCTTTCTCTTTCTCTTTCTCTCCTTATCTTTCTTTCTCTCTTTCTCTTTCTTTCTCTTTCTCTCTCTTTCTCTCTCTCCCCCCCCTCCCCTTCTTTCTCTCTATTTTTCTGGTTTTTGGGAAAACCTCTGTGTGGCAGCAACCAAACTTCACAAAGAGCAAAGAGGGGAGGTCAGGGCTCTCAGGGGCTCCCTCCATCCTGTGCTATCATGGAACGGTTTGGGTTGGAAGGGACATTAAAACCATCTGGTTCCAGCACCCCCTGCCATGGGCAGGGACACCTCCCACCATCCCAGGCTGCTCCAACCTGGCCTTGGGCACTGCCAGGGATCCAGGGGCAGCCACAGCTTCTCTGGGCACCCTGTGCCAGGGCCTCCCCACCCTCACAGGGAGGAATTTCTTCCCAAAATCCCATCTGACCCTGCCCTCTGGCAGTGGGAAGCCATTCCCTGTGTCTGTCCCTCCATCCCTTGTCCCCAGTCCCTCTCCAGCTCTCCTGGAGCCCCTTTGGGCACTGGAAGGGGCTCTGAGCTCTCCCTGGATCCTTCTCCTCTCCAGATGAGCCTCCCCAGCTGCCCCAGCCTGGCTCAGAGCAGGGGGGCTCCTTGGAATCTCCATCCTCTCCTCTGGACCCGCTCCAGCAGCTCCCCTGGATGCTGTTCGTGGTTGACCTGGATGTGGTTCAAGGCAGAAGAGCTGTGCTCCAAAATTGTTCCCTCATCCTTGTGTTTCCAGCAGCCCTGCTCCCCTCCCACACTGCAGGTTCCTGTGGGCTGCCTGGGACAGATGCTCCTGCTTTTCTCCTGCTTGTATTTCAATTCATCCTCCTCCTTTGCCTTTTTTCCCCCCAGGTATTCCCTTCTTTCCACTTTCCCCCTTCACTTTTAAAGACCAGCACATCCTGCTACTGATCTTTCCAGAGCAGGCCCAGTGGAGAACAGCCTGAATTCACAACCCTGCAAGCAAATAAAACCCATTAAGAGGCATTTTTAAAAATAGTTTATGTTGGGGAAGGAAATCAATATTGGCAATGACAAATCTATCAGTGCAGTTATTATTATTCACATTAGGGAAAACCAACAGCCCATTTCCATTTTGTTGTATCAATGAAGGGGAAAAAAAAAATTCCCCTCCCAGGCTCTCTGCTCATTCTCCTCCTGTGCCAGTTGATTTTCTGCCTCTTTATCCAAAGGCACAATGAGAAAGGGCCCCGAGCAGCACTGCCCTGCCACACTGGGGGCTGTGTTCCCACAGGGAAAAGCCTTCCCTGAACCAAGGATGCCATGAAATTCCAGCTCCAGAAAGACATGGCACAAAAAACAAACAGACAAACAAAAAACCAACCAACAAACAAACAAACCCTCAAAAAAAAAAAAAACCAAACCCAAAAAATAAAATAAACAAAAACAAAAAACCCCCACAAAACCCCAAAACTACAAAAACCCCAACAAAACAAAGCAAAAAAAAAAAAAAAACAATCCCCCAAAACAGTACTACTTGTTCCTCTGTTAAAATCACTTTTAACTCCTCTGATGTTGCTGAGGTTCTTTCATTTATCCCCACTCTTAATTGGCAAAGGCTTCATTAAAGCCAGTGGGTGAAACCAGGGAGTGTTTAGTCATGGATTTCAGCTGTGAAATCTGGATCAGGCACCCAATCTATTCCATTTGCATTCGGGAGGCTAATTAAGGGTTATTAATAACAATATTTGTGCTCAGCCATGGATTGCCAGAGCCCCCAGAAGCTTTGGCAGCCACCAGCTCATCCCTGGGAGCAGCACGAAGGTGCTGGACCTGGGAGGGGGAGGATGAAAATCCCAAATTAACACTGATCCCACCTTCCCATCTCCCAGCCAAGCACCACAGAGAATTCCCAGGGGGGTTCAGGGATCTGCAGGCAGCAGAAATCTGTGGGGATTGTTGTGTTTTGACTTTTCTCACTCCGGCACGTTTTTGTGCTCCAGCTGTATTACTCAATCAGGAAATCACAATAAAAATGTAATTTGCTATGGAAGCAGCTTGCAGGGACTTTGCCCAGATGGGAATCTCTTTCCTCTGGCTGTGACAGATTCACACAATCGATTAAAAAAAAAATCCACATGATGGAAGTTGCAATGCTGAAGTTTGGTTGGTTGGATGAGTTGCTGCAACAACTCCTCTGGAAGCAGCAGAGATGTGACAACAAACAAGAAGGAACAGAAATGGGATTTTTTACATCTACACTTCCCAGTCCTTACGTGAGACTGACTGGAAATTATTTTCCAAGCCTGCTAAGGCCATGTCCTTGTAATTTGAATGTCTCTGCATTTGATCTGGCTGTGCTTTTTTACATGGAAATCTTCTACTGGGAAGTATTCCTTTTCTACCCCCAGCTATCAAATATGTGCCTGGAAATAAAGCTTCCACCCACTCTTTTTTTTAAATTTTATTGTAAGCTGAAAATGAAAGCTGTCTCAGTGATCAAATAGGGAAAGGAGAGAAAGTAAAAGTAGAAAGCGAATTTTTTAAACAGAGAACACCCAGAAAACTGTGTTGCAGCCTCCAAAATGAACCATAATTTTAGTGAAAAATGTGAAATACACAAAAAGATTGGGCCTGTATGAAATCTGTGATATTCAGTTTACTTGAAATGCTGTCAGTTTTTCACAGAAAACCTTTCTGATTTGTTTTTTTTTATTTTTTTTTTCATATGGCCTTGTGTTGCTGGCCTAAGCCCAGATCTTTCTACGTGTGCTCACTTATTGCTGCTCATCATTTTCCTGTTCAGTGCAACAACTTTTGGGTGCCCAAATCCAGGCACAGAGTGCAAATTCCTGCAACAACAGCCCTGTGTGTGTCCTCTGTGATCTCCTACTATGGGTGAACTCCAAATATTCTCCCTTTACCTACAGGGAAATGCATTCTTAGGGCATTATTTTTATCACTTCCTTCAGTGCAATGCAGAATTGGGGGTTTTAAGATTGGGCAGTGAGTGGGGGACTTCAATAGGAAGAAGTCAGGTTCCTGAGGAATTGGAGCCAAATTTAGCCTGATGCTCCCTCCTCGTTGGCATGGGAATGGTTTGCTCTCCAACAATGGGAATATTCTGAAATAAACAGCACAACAGCAGGAAACGGAGCAGGGGCTTTGCTTTCCTCCTCCCTAAAGAAAAGGGCTGAGATGCCTTCAGAAGGTTTTATTGAAGGCTCTGCTGTTGAATTCTTACGGATTGAAGGGAGCTGGGGAAGCAGGGAGGGGCAGGGCCAGGATGCTGAGCTCCCCCCTGGAGGGAAAAGGCTCTCCCTGCTCCCAGGGAAGCCAAAAAACCTCTGCCATGAGGCAAACACTGAGTGCAAGCCGAACAATGAAGGCAAGATTTGCTGTTTCCTAGACTTGGAGCCTAATCTTGCAATAATTCGCAGGCTTAAAGCTCTTTTGGAGACTCAGATATTCCACATGGCAACTCCAGGCCCACGGGGGAGGGAGGCTCCAGCCTTCCCCTTATCCCATATCCATCCTTGGCAAGTCCTCCCTTTATTTCCCTGCTTGCTGACACACCGTGGAGCAGCTGAATGTGCTAAATAATTAAAAATAAAACTGAGCCCACCCTCAGCACTTTCCCCCTTCACACCTCCTTTATTTTTTTTTTTCAGTCTCCTGAGTTTCCAAGTGTCAAGGAACGGTGATTTATGGCTGAGGAAAATGAACAGCTGCCTCACACTTGGTTCAAAACAGCACGAAAATGGAGGCAAAATTATTGGTTCCGAGTTTTTATGAAGCTCAGAGCAGAGAAACAGCAAACTCCAGCTCATTTTCTGTGATGGGAAAAACTGTGGGTGCTCAAAGTGGAAGAGCAACATTCCTGAGAGCGGCCTGGAGGCTTAAATCACCTTTGTCCAGCTTTTTTTACCTGTTTGGGCTGGATAGTGGAGCTGGAATGAGCATTTATCCCTGGTCCCATCCTGCAGGGATCCTTTCCTTCCTTTGCTGAGCATCCATCTGCCCAGGTCCTTCCACGAGCCTCCTCCTCTCTCATCACTGCAATATTGGAGTCCCCCCAGAGTGTTCAAAAATAGAAAGAGCAGCTGGTTTGTAGAGCAGGATTCTGCACTTTGTCCACGAGGCTGGGAAAGGATTTTCTCACCCTTCCCCACATCCACCTCACCTCCAACCTCTGCCGTGAGATTTGGGCTCTGGGACAATTATTAGGGCTGCAGAGCACTCCTGGAGGAGCAGGGATTTTTTATCCATCTCCAGCTTTTATTGCCTGGGGGCTGCGGCTCCAAATTCGGCTGCAGATGTGGAACTGTGGAGGGGGGTACAGCACCATGAGCTTCAGTGCACAATTTACTTTTCTAGCTCAGATTTCCTTCCACTTTGGAGTGTGTTTTCCTCATTAAAAAACCCAAATAATCCACTTTAATTGCATCACAATCCCTTTATTTGGCCATAGAGTTATGGACTGAGCAGGAATAAGTCAAGAGGCAAAGCGTCCTTCAGACATTTCATTTTTTGCATTTAGAAATTCTCCCCTTTTAATTTCTCCTGGCTTGGAGTGGCATCTGGGGGAGGTGGGACAAACAATTCCAGCCTCAGTGCAGGAACACAGGTGGGGTTTCACTAAAACCACTGGAAAATCAAAATATTGGTGTGGAATCCACTCACTCTGGGCTGGGGAAGAAGCTGCTTCTGCCATGGGCTGCTCTCTGCAACCTCTGGTAGAGGGAGAAGAGGGGAGCAAACAGAATATATTCAATATATTCCAGCCCTAGTGCAAGAACCATCTTGTTCCTTGGCTGTGTTATCTCCTGGACTCCCTGTCTGCCTCTGCTGCACTTGTGTGAATGCACTTTATTTCCACCATTATTTATTTGCTGGGGACTGAGCCAAGGAATAACGTGGTACAATAGAAAGCTGCTGGGATTTCCCCAACTCCCCCACACAGCAAAATCTGCTGAGCTGCAGGAGGTTGTACAAAGTCTGCAGCCTTTCTGCAAAGCCCTTGCTTTTTGGGGGCTTCTGCTTTGCTTGTAATTATTGTTTTTGTGGTGGTTTTTTTTTGCTGCATTCCTAAGCCCCTGGTCGTATTCCCTGCAGAAAAATGCTTTGTTTGGTGGAATATTTAAAAGGAAGGGAAAAGGGTGTTTGTGGTCATTGGAAAACTTCCTAATTTTTTTGTAGAATTGTTTGAAATTGTTTGAAATTGTAGAATTGTTTGAAATAATATGAGAATATTATATGAGGATATCAAAATAATGTGAGGATTGATTTCATTTCATTTCAAAGACAGGCAGTAACCAACTAAAATCAATGGAGTGATGCTAAAGATTCCTTTGGTGCCTTTTCTCATTTTTCTTTAGCTGTTTTTGCTTTTGAACTTTCCTCTCTTTGGATAAAGCAGCAGCCTTTGAATGGAGAAGAGCCTGAAAGTGCTTGTGAGTAAATGTGACAATGATCAGTCAAGTCTCCCAAAGCTCATTGAAATAGGAATAATAAAATAACAATAAAGCCAAAACAGTAGAGATAAGCAAAATTTGAAAGAAATATTTCTAATGCAGTCATCAAACATGCTTAGGGGCGTGAGACTGATTTTTAATGTTCATGATAAGAGTTTTATCTGGAAAACATCACTTTAATAATGCACATTTTTGATTAGAGAAGAGGATTATTTTACAAGGACGTGTGTGTCCATTATAGACACATTTATGTAGCTTGAGAGGAACTTAAAGATGTAATTTCAATATGAATGAGCATCATCCAACATCCTGCTTCTGCTGGAAGTGTCTGCAATTTATTTCATATTTAAATCCTCATTAGATGAATGGCTAAAAGATAGAGGCTGCTCTCTGTAAATTAAATTCCACCGTCTGTGGCTCCATGTGTAACTCTTTGCAATCATTTACTCAAATGTTACATTCATAGTTTGCAGAATAAATTTACATGGAGCTTTGATTTCAGCTGCTCCTGTCTTTCTGTGAGTGATGCAGAGAATGAAATACTCTCAGTCAAAACTCTGATCTACATTGATAAGATTTAGCATCAACCTTGCTCTTGTCATCTGAAAAAAAAAAATTAAAATTTCCTGATTAAGAGAGTTCTGAAAGTGCTCACATGTGTGTAACTTTCCTACTCAGAGCAGCCTCATATTCCCAGCACTGAAATTATTCCCTGGATCAGCATCTGCTGGGCTGGGGCCCAAGGTTAGGCTTGATGCCTTACTCAACACATCCCATAAAAATAAATGTGTCAGTGCTCTGCAGCTCTGTTTGCAGCTCTGAAGGAGCCTGCAGTTGTTTTATCCTGCTTGTGCTTCTTGTTAGGATTTCCAGGGATAAACAAAACAAGGGAGGCAAACAAGGGAAGAAAAGAGTTCCTGTTTGCAAATCATTCCCCATCTGTTTCTCGTTCTGTTTGACTCCGGGGAACATTTCCACACTGTGTACATCTCATTTTAAAGAACACACAGTCTGGATTGAACACTTTGAGCTTCCTCCTCCTGAGCTGCATCCCTGTTCCACCAGGATGTGAGGATCCTGCAGGAATCCAGGCTGGGACAGGAGCTGGAGACACCCCTGGGGCAGCGACAGCGGAGCTTGGAGGGGCTGCAGGACGGAGGGGCTGGGCCCTGCTGCTCTCCCAGGGAAACACAGAGTGCTCAGGAATGGCAAAAATAGAAAATGGGTGTGGAATGGCAGCAGGGCCACCAACCCATTAGGGTCAGCCCAACATTTCCCTCCCAGATGTGCTGCTGCAGTGAAAACATCACATGGAAGCACAGGGGGCTTTCATCCGCTGGGGAAAGATCTTCTGGCAACTCCTTGGTGTCCAGTTCTCCTTTCTGGAAATGCAACCCTGCAGAAATCCTCTTCACACCATCAAAATAAATAATAATAATTAAAAAAAAGGTTTTGTTTGGCAAAGTGTTTTTAAATCGTTCTGTACCATCGTTAAGATGGAGAGTTGTTGTGGTCGTGTTCAAAGTACAGGCTGAAAGCTCATTATCCCCATTAAATCTGGTAGGATTTCCTGTATCAACCTCTGAAATACTGGAGAGAAAGTCCTAAAGTGGCTGCATTCAGATTCCTGCTCTAGGTTTAGTCATGTTGTCGTTTTAGAGGCGTTGTGACAAAGCGTTGCTGATTGAATAATTGAAGGTAGACAAGAAAAAAACGTGGATAATTACAAATGTACCTCCATGCAGTCTATTTGAACTTAAACCTGGGCTTAAATGACAGCCTTGATAAGTATTTGGAGTAAAGAAACGGGATCAGACATCAGTCCAAGGGGAGGGGGAAGTGTCCACCAGGAAATGCTGCAGCTCCTGCAGGTCCCTGTGCCCGGGGTGTGAGCGCAGCCCCCAGGCTCACACTGGGTCCTGCTGCTCTCCCTGCCCAGGGCTGCATTTTGGTGCTGCACTTCCCTCTTGTGTTGGCTGATAATACTGGATTTCCTCTGCCTCTCCCCAAACCCTGCTGAATGCACCTTTGGTTTGCCTTTCCTTGATTTTCCCCTTTCCCACGAATTTCTGGAATAACTGAATGATTCCCCCATGCCATTTTTTATTTTTTCCCTGGTTTAGTGCACTGAATAGCACGAGGTAATTCTGCCCAGTTTGTCAACCACGTGTCTGAGGTCACAAGAAGAGGAGCAGCCCTGGGACAGTGACTTTTTTATGAACAAGACAAAGGGAACAGAGATTTATCCCAAGAGGGCAAGGCCCTGCCTGTCCTTTCGCCCTCCAGTCCATGGAGTTTCAACCAATGTCAAAATCAGGGGCTGGCCCAGAGCTATTAAATCTAAAGTATGGTTGGACACCCTGATTTTTTTTAGGAGTAATGAGTTTTTCCATCAGCTGTTGCGTTCCAGCCCTGGTTTCTAAATTTTTCTGTCAACAAAATCATGTAATTGTAGAAAAATCATGAAAACTCAAGAAGTGCAGGGACTCCAGTTAATTATCTCTCACTGGGATGAAAAAGGAGGTTGAAGCTACATAAACAGTGTGACTAACAGTGGCTTCTTTCCTGGTTTTGCTGTTCCCAAGGTTTTGCTGTTCCCAAGGTTTTTCTGGAGTTTAAGGTCTCAGGCATTTCAAAGCAGGGACCTGCCATGGCATATATGGAAGTTCTTTATTGCTGCAAGATTTTACTCCATTCTGCACAATATTTGGGTGCTTCTTTGGCAAATCCCAACCCTCCAACAAATGCAAACACATGGTTTGATGGCAGATGGGGAGTTTAAGACCAGAAGCACATCCAGACAGATGCCTCAGCTCTGGATGTGACACCATAAGGGAGGCAGAGTTGGGATCAACTCTGCTGAAAGGCATTTCTCACACTGAATATTGTATGGCAATGTTTTTGGGAATGTCTTCAAAAGCCTGGGAGTTGCTCTGCTGAAATTTATCCATCTCTGGGGTGAGATGCTGCCTAGTGAAAGTTCTCTGTGGGTGTTTAAAGATGGAATTCCTTCCTATTCTCCCCACACAAAGCAGCTTTACCTGATGCTCTTTAGTGTTCACCCCACTGCTCCCAGCTCTGGATTTGGAGCCCAGGAGGAGTTTCCAGCAGGTCAGGTAAAGAGGGATGAGAGCCCTTGATTTTAATGCAAACCTCAAAAGACTTGTTGCCATTTATCCTCCTCCTTGAAAGCCTGGCAATTATTTATGACAAAACAAAGAGGAAGGAGGGAGGGAAAAAAAATAAATGAATGGAGGTGCAGGATCTGCAGGCCAAGTGTGTGATTGAAGATGAGGTTTGCAGACATGACATGAGGCCTTTAATGGGACTGCATTAATATGTTTAGCTGGAATGGGATCCTGAGCCACTCCTGGAGTGGGGGAGGAAGGCTTGGGGGTGATTTTTCCATCCTTGGAAGGGCACGAGAGCTTTCAGCGTGGAAATAAGAAACCCAAGGCAAACTGAATTAACTGGGTTCATTCATCTCTGGTTCAGCCTGGGAGGCAGCACCCAGCCTGTTCCTCAGTGGAGATTCCTCTTCCCTGCCTTAAAATTATCCCTGGTCAAACATCAGTGTCCCCCTGGCCAGGAGCAGCTGCAGCTCAGTTGTACAGGATTACAGTGAGTTCACTCATTTTTTTTGGTGCTAAATCAGATTTTCTGTGCATTTTCAAGAGGTCTGGTGGATGAATCCCTGCCAGAGGGGGACAAAGGCACGAAATAAAACCTTAATTTGAGTTGAGTGTAAGAAGAAATGGGTGGTCAGGCACCCAGGAAAGCTGTGTTAATAAAAAGAGTTGTAGGAACACAGCACCTCTTTTGGTGGATCAGACCTCCCTGGCTTCAGAGAGTGCAAGTTCACACTCCCTCAAACTGAGGTTTGGTTTTGTTTTTTGTGGAGCTTCACCAAGTTTTATCCCATTTCTTGTGCCGTGGTTCTCTCAAAGCCTAAAGAAGAAAAGGAGCCTTTTGAGGTAGGAAAATTCCATTTGTCAGCTGGTGGTTCTGGGTGTGGAGAGGAGTCTGTGGTGTTTAAAATCATTTCTAGTCTGTGGTTCTAGCAAATTACTGGCATTATTTTGTTATGGACACTCTGGGGTCCAGTGAGAACAGTTTTTGCAGGGGATGCTTGGAGGAGAGGCATGGGATGAATGTGCCTGTAAATGTGGTTTTTAGGCACTGAACTGCTCTGGGAGGGTGGGGTTTGGAATTACAGAGCAATTGGCAATGGCATTTCAGCCTGTAAAACCTACCTGAGACCTGAACTTCATCCTCCACGTGCTTTTTTAGGAAGTTTTTGAGAAAGGACCATCCCAGTGTGTCAGCAACCTTGAGTTTCTCCTTGGGAGGTCAGTGGAAGCTCCTTTACAATTCTTACTCATTTCTAAGGGAGCTTTTCCCTACTCAGGGCCAGTGAAAGGAGTACCTGGAGATCCTTTTTAACCAGAATATGGCTTTTTTGCCCCATCTAGTGGGTACACGATGTATTGAGCCTGGAGTTCGTTGTGTTTTAATTCCAGCATTCAGTTTATCCAAGGTAGTCCCTGGTTTCTGTTTTGCCTTGTGGCTGTTTGAGCAATAACTGTGTGTGGGAGATGCACAGGGAGAGGGGGTTCTCACACAGAAACAGCTCAAGCATTACTTACTGAAAGAAAAGAACAGGGAACATTTATTACAAAAAGAGCAGCTTGGAAAATGCCAGGATTTTCTAGGTGAGGGGATGGGTGTTGAGAACAGGGAAAGAACAAACCCAAACTTGCCCAGCATCCAGCTCTGGGGTGGAGAGCAGGATGAGCTGAGGGCTGAGCACAGAGAATTCTGTTTCACAAGGGGCTGAGGAACAGCTTTGCAAAACCATGGATGCTGTACACCCATAGTTTTTTTCCTATTTTATCTTTGCAAATGAATGTGAATGGAGGACAGCAGCAATTACACTGATAGGCTGGAAAAAAGCTTTCCAACTTCTCTTGGAATAGCTGATATTTTTTATTGTATATTCTCTTTGATTTAACTTTTGAGGTGGCAAGTTCAGTTTTCACCTGGTGTGGCCTCTGCCTGAGAAAATCCTTGGAAAGACAAAGCATGGGAGGACATCTCTCTACATGTGCCATTCCTTCCATGCAAACCCAATTATTTTCTTGTACTGGAAGTTTGAGATAGGAAGGAAAATTTTGTCCTGTCTGAAGATTTTTTTAGCAGTAGCTGCTGCTCTGTGTGTGTTGGGATGTGTTAATAAATCGTGGGTGGAATTGCAAACCATCATTTATTGGGAAAGGTGGTGAACTATTCCTGGTGATGTTTATTCCTGGCTGGGATTCAGGAATGACAGGTTGCTGAAAGAAAGGCTGTGGTTTTATCACTTTCTTCCATCCAGATGTGGAGTCTGAGCTGTGATTGTCAGGAAACTTTCATAGGGAAATGAGATTCCTGGAACAGAGCTCCAGTCCAAGGCTGGGTCAGGAAACAGATCTGAGCCTAAACATGGCATTTTCATAAAATCATAGAATGGTTTGGGTTGGAAGGAACCTCAAAATTCATCCTGTTCCACACCTTCCACTAGTCCAGGTTGCTCCAAACCCCTTCCAACCCAGCCTCAATGCCAAGGGAATGTGGCTGGATGGGGTCAGTGTCTGATCCTGTGCTTTGGTTCCAACAGGGAACAGCTGACCCAACATCCTTCACAACTTTGTTGTTGTTGTTGTTGTTCTGACAAAGTATTTCTCATTGAAAGTTGTAATAAAAAATTCAGCCCAGCTGTGACAGCTCCTGCCAACCCCAAATTGCCCTGCTAGGCTTGGTGATAGGGACACAACTGCTACAAAAAGGAAATAAATCCACCAGGGAAAAGAGGCCTGATTGCTGATTTGCATTTAGCTGGAGTCTGGAGCAGCCATCCTGGATTTGTTGGACAATGGGATTCAGGTCACTCCAGAGATCTGTTGGGATTTACCAAGGATTTGGTGGGTTTTTTTTGTCCTCAGACATCCTTGTGAAGCTGGGCCATTGCTTCCAGCACTTACAGGGGGCCTGAAACCAGATAGCAAAGAAGGTTACAATAATAATAACAACACCCTCTCCATTTCATGCTCTGATCAAACATACAAGGCTCCAGGGATCTCCTTGGTCAAAGTTCAGTTCCTCACATTTACAGTCAGCTCTAGGACACAGGGGTAATGCAGAATATCTGGTTCACTCCTCATCAGCCACAAAATATCCAGTTACACACTGGAGAGCTGCAGCAGAGGTGGGAAAAGTCACAACCACAAAGCAAAGATGGGAAAAGTCTAATCTCAAAGCACTGCTCAAGAAAATGGGAAGGAGAAGAGGAAATCAATGCTGTTGCCAGTGTCCAAAGGTTTTCCCATGGCTGGTATGGGCATTAAATAATGTTCCCAGATTTTCACAAGGACTGGAGGGTGCTCTGAGGTGGAGAGATGTGATGAACATTAACAGAGTGCTGGGATAGAATCTTTCTTGTCTGTATAGGCAGCTCAGTGGAAACTTGCAGGAGCAACAGAAACAATGGAGAAAAATAAAAATTCTCTGCCTCAGAGCGTGACAGATGGGTCACCTCTGCTGCAGGTCACTTCTCATATCTGCTGCCAGCATGAAGCAGCCTCAGAAATGTCAGGGTGAGGCAGCTGTAAAGCTGCAGCGTGGAAAGCACAGATCCTTTTGTCACGAAGGTTTCAGGTTTTCACTCTCACACCCTTGCAGTGTGCAGCAGCAGAGATTGTCTGTTCTGGGGGGCTGAACAGAAATAGCCCAGCAGCAGAAACAGCCTTCAGTGGCTGCTGGATAGAGGAGGGACAGAGGTGGCTGAGGGCTGCCACTTGAACAACAGAACTGCAGATTCCCCTAAAGAATGGTCCCCTGGGATTTATCCAAGGTCGGGCAAGGAGTTTGTAGCAGAGCCAGGACCTGCATCCAGCTCTGCTGACTCCCAGGGATGCCTTAAGAATAAAGGCTATCTTTCATCTAAATTAAAACCCCACCATTTCACAGAAGCTTCAGGGCCTCTATCTAATCTATTCACACAGCATTCATCACCATGGCATCTAGGTGCCACTCTCCTCATCCCTTAACCTTGCCAGAGTCTATCATGAATATTCTGAGTGTCTTTTATGGGTTTCCAAATGAGACGAACACACTCTTCCACTCTCTGCCTCCACCTTCCCTTTGCACAGCCTGTCTGACAAACAACCCATCCACAAAAAATATTAAAAAAAAGGGGAAAAAATAAAGATAAAACGCAGAGAAGTTTTCCAATTAGCAAATCCTGCACTTGGCCATATTTTGGAGCATTTCTGCTCCCCTTCCCCCTTAGAACTTGGGCACTCTTAATAACGTGGCCTGTCACTGCACAACCTGCCAGCTGCACAAAATCAAGGCATCAGGCTTTTTTAATTGAATGCATAATGAGGTGACTGGCAGGTTTAATTAACAAAACTCATCCTGTGTGTGCACCTGGAGGTGAAAATAAGTTTAATCAAGAGGAGTTGGCAAGTGCCAACAGCTCTGTCATGGTCCCCCCCCACCCCCCTCTTGTTTTGGTTTGTTTCAACCAGGCTTTATACTTGCAAAAATGGCTCTGGGTGCTGATTAATTATCTTTTGCCCAAGATTGATGAGTTGTTGCAGCCTGCCTCCTAATGAGAGCCACTGCTCCTGGAAAAAGCTGCCCTGGAAGCTTTAATAATCAGGCTGCCTTAGATAAACTACTGATGGCAAACATTCAAGGTGCCTGAACTCTTTTGCAGTAACCCTTGAGGGCTTCATCCATGTGAGAGAGATTTGTCCTAGAAATGTGTTGGCTGGCACTTTATCACTAAGAGAAGGTGGATTCCTGGTGAAGAGGGTGGTGTGGAGCTTCCATAAGGAATCTGAATTACTTCTGGTTTGAGATGCATCTTTGGAGGGACCTCGTGTTGGTAAAGAATCATAGACAGATGGTAAAAAATGCTTTTCCTCCTCCTGCAGGCAAGGCAAGGCTACATTCCATGTGCAAAGTCATCCCATGCCATCACTCCCTGTCTCCACCAGCCAGGACTGCCACACCATGCCCAGCATCCACCCTGGCCCTCCTCAATCCAGGAGGGTGGGGATGGAGCCCAGAGGTGCCAGTGAGTGTCCCCTGCCCACCCAAAGAGGCAGCTGCAGGCTCTGGGGGTGCTGCTGGTCCCTCACTCCTCACCCAGCTGGGGAAGGTGTCTCCCCAGCCAAGTTCTGGGAAAGGTTGTGGGCGTTCCCCGGGGAGGTTAATGCATTCAGGCTGTCAAAATATTCTTCCTGCTACTCACCCACTTAACATGCCCTCTCTTTCTTTTGCCTGAAAAGGCATTTGCTATGGTATTCTAATACATGGTCTGTGTTCAAGATGTTACTGACAGCTGTTGTATGACTGCAGGAAGGAAATGATGACTCCCTAATGATAACATGTCACGGCGTGTCTCTCCGCTTTTCTTCTCCTTTAGCTGTACATTTCTCCTGCCAGTGCCTCAGTCACTGCACACATGCACTTCATTGTGGAGCAGTGACATGTGTGCCATGTGCTGAGAGCAGGGAAAAACCTCCTGAGTGCTCCCACCTTGCCTTTAAATAACATGGATTCATTTGCTGCCCCTCCTGGTCTTGCGAGGCCCCATCTGAAGTGCTGTGCACAGCTCTGGTGCCCCAAGTGTTGGAGCAAGTCCAGAGGAGGCCAGGAGGTTGAAAAGGGGACTGGAGCATCTCCCAGGCTGACAGAGATGGGATTGTTCAGCCTGGGGCAGAGAAGGTTGTGTGGAGACCCCACAGCACCTTCCAGCATCTGAAGAGTCTACAGGAGGCTGGAGAGGGACTCTGCATCAGGGACTGTGAACAGGATAAGGGGGAATGGGTTCAGACTGAAAGAGGGGAAATTTGGGTTGGATATTAGGAAGAAATTCTCCCCTGTGAGGGTGGGGAGGCCCTGGCACAGGGTGCCCAGAGAAGCTGTGGCTGCCCCTGGATCCCTGGCAGTGCCCAAGGCCAGGTTGGATGGGGCTTGGAGCAGCCTGGGGCAGTGGAAGGTGTCCCTGCCCATGGCAGGGGGTGGAATGAGAGGAGTTTTAAGGTCCTTTCCATGCCAAATCCTTCTGGGATTCAGTGGAGCTGTCAGAGGAGATGCCCCATGTGCAAACCTGGCCTGTTGTACTTTGAGATGCTGCATTTCCCAACATCCCATCCAGCTTTCCTTGGAGGTGCTGGAGCTACAGCCTGCTCAGTTAAGGACCAGGCACTCAGGGTAGTGAATGTGTCCTGTCACACTCAGGTGTCCTGTCAGTTTAATCTCTTACGTGACTGTTATGGCTTTTCCCTGATAAATTCTGGAAAATTAATATATAAGTGGCTGATAGCTGAGGGAGAAGGAGCTGTTAAGCACATGGAGGTGTCTGTCCTGATGGACCAGCCCCTCTCTGCTGTGTGATCTCACACCTCCAGCCCTTGCAGGGAATCTTGCCATGAAAATCTAATGAGAAATGACCCCAAAAAAAAAAAAAAAAAAAAAAGGTCTTTTACGTCTGCTTTAAGGAACTTACTGGAATGACAACTGTGTTTAACCTAGTTTTTAATTCCCCTGGCATGGGAAAGTTTCTGTGCCCAGGCAGAAGGCCCAGAAGGGTTATGCATCATTTACAACCCCGTGTTCCAAATGAGGGGCAAGGTGGGGGCAGCTGGGAGTGGAAACGAAGGTTCAGAATTCTCAGCTCAGCAGGAGCCACTGTTCTGTGCAGGGGCAAAACCCAGCTGATTAACAGCTTCTGGCAAGGGCAGGAGTTCTTGGTTCCCCCTTGCTGCCTGCTGGCACGACACAGAAAGCCTCCTCTCCCCATGGCAGCTCCAGCTGCTGTGTGCAGGCACCCTCTGTGCACCTCCCCAGCCACTCTGCAGAGTTTGGACAGATCTGGGTTCCCCAGAGCCACCCATCAGGTGAAATCTCCCTCTCTGTGACACAGCGGTCCCTGCTGAATTCCTGTTTGTCTGTGAGGGGTGTGCTGCTGCTGCTCAGGGTTAAAGACTTCTAATGCCAGGCTATTTCAAAGAGAATCCTGAAATATTTGAAGTGATGGAGGAGCAGCAGCACCAACAGGTGTCTGGTGACATCTGGAGATCGTGTGGAGAGTCAAACTGGGGGTCCTGGAGCTGGGAATTGGGCACCAGAGGGTTCCTGAGAGCGTGGCTGAGCTGCTTCTGCTGCAGCCAGGCTTCTCACAGTCTGCATGGAGAAATTCCCACAGGGATCTGCTCTCTGTTTCCTCCTATGGGATGATCCCAGAGCTCTCTTCATCTTGGGATTTTGGAGATTTGAGGCACATATCTTGTGCATTTTTGGATTAGGGCTTAGATTTTGAAAGTCTTTGCCACGGTGACCTCTTAGAACCACTTGAATGTGCTGTGGGATTCCTCCTTTCTGTGGGATTCCTCCTTTCTGTGGGATTCTTTGTCCCTGTGGGATTCCCAGTTTCTGTTTTGTTTCCTGCAGGTCAGCAGGATTTCTCAGGTGGAAACTCCTGGATAATCTCTTTATCTCCCAGAAGGGATTTTCATATTTCCTATGGTATAGGAAATAAGCCTAGGCTTGCAGGAAGGGAAAACACCCTGTGGAAGGTGTTTCAGCACCTGGTAGCTGTGACAGCCACCAAGCCCTGAACAAGCTGCCTTCCCACTGCATTGCTCAGGGTGGTATCTATGGGAATGACTCTCCATCCTTGTTTCTTCAAGACCCACGTCTGACACAGGCAAGATGCCATTTCTCCTTCAATAATCCATCTGTTTGTAGCAATTTCACAAGAACTCTGCACAGCACGAGCCTTATTTTGTAGGAATACACATCCCTATCCCACTGAAGGGAATAGTTTGGTGTCCTATAGGTTGGGTTTCTTTGGGGATTGATGCCAGGAGTGGAGTAAAGGCAAATTTCTCTTCATCCTCTTTCTGCTGATAGACACATGGATGATAACACAAGTAGATGTGCACAGGGCGAGTTTTTCAGGCTTTTTTTCCCCTTCAGAATAATCTAAAATACGGATGGGCTGCTCTGGGGCAGGGCTGGGGAGCCGCAGCCACAGGAGGTCAGTGTTGCACTGTGGAAATGGCAGCGAAAAGTCAGCGTGGCCTTGGAGGAAAACTTGACCCGGGAGGGAGGTTAATTCCTCTTGGGCACTTCTGGGGAGCCTGGCACGCTGTGCTCAGCAAGCCGCGGTGCTGGGGATGGATGGGTGGATGGATGGATGGATGGATGGATGGATGGGGAGGGGATTTGTCACAGGTGGGGAAGGAAAACCACAAAAGCAGCGTGGTCTGGGCTCCAGGCTGGGAACAGACACTAGATGGCTCGGGGCTGGGCTGGACCTGGCAGGGGCAGGCTCTCCCCTCCTAAGGCTGGCTCTGCTTTTGGCCCAGGGGTCCCTTTGCAGCTCTTTGCTGGAGGAGCTGGACCAGAGGGTGCCCAGCATCCCGGTGGGCGGTTCATTGGCAGCTTCACTCCACTTCTCCAGCCTGAAAAGCTTCTCTCTGCCTGGTCCCTGCCCTCCCCCTGCATTTCTCCTGCCAGCTTGGGGCAGGAGCTGTGAGGGATGCTCACACGGCTGCTGTGGGGTCAGGCTGGCTGCTGAAAGCAGATTTGCATTCCAGGAGATTCCAAGGTTTGTGCCCAGCCACTGCCTTCCCTCAGGGCTCTGGGACACATTTTAAGGCCCGTTCCTAGGGAGCTCTGGCAGCTGTTTGATGTGGTGGCAGCGCTTGTAGAGAATGGCTGGGACAGTGACAGAAGTGAAACTCGAATATTCTCCAGTAGGCTCTGTGGTTCCTTCATTAAAAACAGACAGATAAACAAACAAATTTCAGCCCATTATGAGCATGTCCTTCAGTTCCTCTTCAAACAGCTTTCTGCTGTTTTAAAAAGCCTTAAATAAGGACACAGCCTCCCGAATTTTGGCCATAAACTGTTGGCTTTAAGCTTTCCTTGTGCCTCTGGATCCGTTGTCTCTGCTGTCTTCTATGTGTCTGATGTGAGCTTTTAATTCGTTTGGCTTTTCCTGGGGAGAGGCTTCAGAACAAGATTCCTTGTGTGCAGTCTTTGATGTTACACCACAAAGAATCTCCCCCTTTTTCCAAATGCTCTGCTGAACCCCCATTAAAAACAAAAAAAGAGAAGAGTTTCATGTAACCAGGCTGAGAGGAAGTGGGGTGACCCATGGAAATAGTTTTTGTGTCACTTACAAAGGCCCCAGTGCTATGGTGATGGGCTCAGCAGAAAAATCTGAACTGATTTGGGCAGGGCTGGGCTGAGCTGTCTGTGCAGGAAAAGGCAGGCTTGGAAACATGATGTGAAAATTCAGCCAGAATTTTTTCCTCTTCCAAAAGTAGACAAATACCTGTTTTGCTTCATTTGACACTTGGTGGCTCCTGCTTTATTGCTTTGTTGGCATCCAGCTCCTGATATTCACTCTCCTGTTCTCCATGCCTCACATCTCTGCATTGGGGCACCTGGGATTCTTCCCATTCCTAAAGCTGAGTGAGAGGGGAAAACCATTGTCTGCATCCAAGATTAAAACAGAGCTCTCCATTTTTGCACTCAGTGTCTCTGGCTGACTGAGGGCATGGGCCTTGGGGACTATTTTGTTTGGGCCCCTGCTCGTAGACTGAAAACAAAACAGGTGCCTTGGGTGCAGCTTGTGAATCCTTGGTGAAAGGGCTTTGTTCTGAGTGTGTTTTTGGAGAGGAGAAACCTATGCACTGACCCTTTTCTGCAGCATCTGATGCGTGCACTGTGATTAGAAAGAGTAGGGGAAGTTAAAAATAACCTGTGGAGGAGGCATTCTAATGAGCAATTATCATTCCTTTCCATTGACTTTTTGCAGCAAGACTCTCCATGTGTTTAGTCTTCTCCAAAGAACATGCCAGATGTTAGAGTGAGTGACTTGTTAAGTCCCTCAATTCTATTCTCACTGGTGTTCTGAACCATTGTCGGGTTCTTTTTTTTTTTTTTTTTTTTTTTAATTTTAAAAAATTTGGGCCCTGGAAATTTTTAC
>VZRZ01004508.1:19023-37749 GCA_013398175.1 Climacteris rufus
TTGTCCCTGGTGTTCTGAACCATTGTCGGTTTTTTTTTTTTTTTTTTTTTTTTGTAACTATTAAAATAATTGGGCCCTGAACATTCTGACCTGATAACGCAAAAGATTCTTGGCTGGCTTTCCTAAGGGTCAGGATTTGTGAATAGAAAACTCAGGGAGGGTTTGCCAGAACAAAGAAATGTTTCTGCATGCAAAGATCTTCAATAAGTTAATCTGAGGTGGAATCATCTGGCTTCAGAAATCGTGCCTCCTGGCAAAATCTGACTTTTGCATTTCAACATCCTGAACTTTAGTCTTCAAGGAAGCTTTTGTGCTTGTGGGGCTCTACTATTCTCCCAAAAGAGAGCTCTTTAGAAATGATTGACGACAAGGCCAATTCTACCTTTGCAAAATTTTAATATGGGGGAAAGCAACAAGGAAAAGCAAAGGTCTCTTTACAAAGCCACCGGAGCCCTTTGCTGTCCCTGTTCCCTCGCAGGAATCTTAATTGGATTAAAATACAAATCTGTATATTGTGATTTTGCATGCCATGGATCCCACCCTCTTGTTTTTAGCCACATTGGCCAAACTCAATGAAGTGCACGGTCAATGTTTGAGCTGTGCCTTTGGTGTCCCTCGGTTGGAGCTCATTAAGCATTCGGGGAATAATAATTCTGGGACTTGAACTTTGATCTGAGGAATCTGGGAAAGAAAGGGCCGGAAATTGCAGCAGCCTGATTAGCTACCCCAAGTTGATCAACTTTTCTGCCAGATGCAGGCAGAGCTCCCAGAGGCTCCAAGACAATGGTGGGGGTGAGGCAGAGCCGCCTCCGCCGTGTTGTGTCTGCGCTCCCATCACATCCCATTACTGTCTCCCATGCAGATGGCACTTTGAACCACTCCACACACACCCACAGCCAACACAGGCTTTGTCCAAAATATCGACTTTGCAAAAAAAAACCCAAAAAAACCCCCCAAAACATTTCTGTAATTTTTTTTTAAACTGAAGTGTTCGCTAATTTTCACATCAAGTTGTGCGGTTTCATTAGGGTTGGAAACATCGAATTATCTTGAGAAACCTTTCCCTTAGAGCTTTGCCTGAGCTTTTCTTGAGCCTGACTCTGAATTTGTGGGAATTTCAGTGGGACAATATGAATTATAGTGCAGCAAGAGTGGGATAGGCTATGGAGTTTTACCTGATAAGCAGCACTTTACTCCCCAGGAGGAAATTTAGATTGAGGTATAAACCCTAAGGGTATATGCACCCAAGGGTATAAACCCTTGGAACAAGGCAGGGTTTGCCACGTGGTTTTGTTTTTATTTTCCCCAAAATATCAGGAGACTCTCAACTGGAATTCAAGCACATGTTGTGACAACCTTAACTCAATGACGAACCAGCTTCAGTGCTCTGCTGTGTCTGACTGGGGATTTTCTGACCTTGGCGACTGAAAAATCCCAGCTGTAGCTGAGACAGGAGTGAAATGAAGCTGTTTCTACCAGAGCAGAGTTAGAGACTTGGATATCTTTCTTCTTGGAAAGGAGATGTCCCTGCCACCACCAGAATACCTCGATAATTTTGAAATATTAAACCCTCCATCTCTGGAAAACCTTCCTGGCTGTTGCTGCTTTTTGTTAAAACTTTGTGCACTTTCAGTTTCTGTCAAGAGACGCATCAAATGTCTACCTCAGTATCAAAGGGAAATAAATATCCACAAGCTCAGTGCCATGTTTCTGGATGCTTGGCCAGCTGGCAAAGGAGGAACGGGATGTGGAGCTTTTCCAGGAGAGCTTCTGATGAAGGCAATTTTTTTTTTTCTTGTTCCTGCTAGAAATCAAACACTAAATATTGTAGTTGAAAACCCAAATGATTTGGGTTCCAGCAATAAGACATCGTGGTGCCTTGTGAGCTGTGACTGCAGTGCTGTTTGATCCCTCTTTATCTGGGAGGCTCTTTGTCCCTTTCCCTGTCTCAGGCTGGGGTGATCCAGTGGTCCATCACATGGAAATGTGCTCAGGATGTTTTCCAGGAGGAAAATCACTGTCAGAGCAAATAATATTGTTTGAAAGAAAGTTTCCTTTTCAAATGAAAAGTGTAATGCGATTCTGGCAAGCTCCCATCTGCCTCCCATTGCAGACGCTCCATGTTCTGGTTGTGTGCAGCATCAGGAACTATCTTTAATGTGATTTTGGAAATCCTGTGTTGAGTGGCTGGGTCTCAGTTTTCATGGTGGAGAGGTGTCTCCTTGTCAGAGAGCCAAGCTTTCTGTCAGATTCCACATTTGCTGTCCCTGTATAAAGCTGAGCTTTGGTTCCAGGCTCAGTGACGGAGGAAGCTGACACTATTCCAACATGTTGTTCATATCCTGAAGTCTTTTAATTTCCCCTGGCTGCTGTTGCAACAGCACCATTTCACTGAATAAATTAATCAGAGCCGAAGATTTGCTGAATGTGAAGCCTCAGAACCCAGGTTCCACTTGTGACTTGGATAAAGCTGTTGCAGTGGGTGGTTTGTCATTATTTTTCCCCCTCCGTGGGTGAAACGGTTACAAGAACCTCTGCTATTGTTGCTAGAAAAAGTGGCTTCCTGTGATATAAAGTAATTTTTTCAAATAGGAAACATATGGCTGGTCCCTGACAACAAAGTAATATTCAGGTGCTGATGGCATATGCCTCCAGTCGTGTTACAGGAAGCTATCTTGGAAATCTGGTGGCAGAGGCTTATACACACTAATTTTCAGGAAGTGGAGTGGGGGGATGGAATCTGAAACCGATATCAGAAATGCATTTACATTTTTAATTTCGCTGGAAGTTCTTTGCTACTCCTGCTTCAGGAGTCTCTGCTATGCATTCCCTGTTAGTTATAATAAACAAATGCTGTGTGGGGTCTGTGTTGCTCTGTTTAATACTCATCTGAGGAAAAAACACAGTAATTTCATAATGAGAGCCCCTCTCCAGGGTTGGTGTCTCACAAGAGAGCATGGAGTGACAGGAGAAAGGGGAATGGCTTCAAACTGAAAGAAAGTGGGTTTAGATTGAATATTAGAGAAAAAACCCTTCCCTGTGAGGGTGGTGAGGGCCTGGCACAGGTTGTCCAGGTAAGTTGTGGCTGACCCATCCCTGGAAGTGTTCCCTGCCTCTTCCATGGCTTTCTGGGAGTTCCAAGAGTTGCTGGGCTCACCATATTCTCTCTGAGTTACATTGCTCTGGTTGTGGACTGAGCCATAGCTGGGGATTTTAATTTTATCCTCCACTGCTGGCATTTTCACCTACCTGCTTCTAATAATTCATAATATTTACCTCTGTTTCCTTTGTGACCCAACTTCTTTTTTCTCTTGGGTTCTGGCTGAAAAGTTTAATTTTTACTTAAAAACTAAAGTGTTGCTCACCATAGCCCAAAGATTCAGGTTGCTTCTCAGCTTGAGGTTGGGTTGGGCTTGCAGCCCAAAGTCAAGTTGGTCAGCAGGAGCTGATGGGGATGTGGGGATTTGCTGTCCCTGTGCTCCTGGAGAGATGTGCCAAACAAACCAGGGCTGGGTGGAGTCAGCCTCACACAGTTCCATGGGAATCACATGCCTTTGGTGTCAAGACACGAAAATTCATGGTGGTTTTGTCTTCCTCCACAGAACCTTGCATTTAGGATTGTTCAGGCTGCTGCAAAACCACCTTTCCACCCTCCCTGTTCCTGCCTTCATTATTGCTCAGTTACCCAATTAGTGCTCTCACACCTGCAGCTTCTTCATCTACAAACATGCCACTGCTTTAACCCTTTCGAGGGTCACAGCTGGAGAAAAAATATCTCTGGATTTAGAGTGACTTTTAAATCTGTTTCATCCCCATATTTCAGGAGCGGACACCTCAGCAGAGCAGGGAGTGATTTGTATTTGCCAGTGAGCTCTGAGGAGGCAAATGGCACTGTGAGATGTCTTAAATTTCGGCATTAGGAGATAAATAGGCAAGCAAGAATGCCAAGGTTTTCTAGTGGAGATCCTGAATCCTGTAGGAATCTTCTCCAGAGCTGCATCAAGTTGCAAAGAGACAGAACAGCCCAGCAGGATTGATGAAGTGTCTACAACTCTGCGTCTAAGATAGGGCTATAATAAAAGTGACAAATGGGGAAGAAGAGTGTGTCTGCTGGAAACTTAGCATGACTGAAGGAAAAAAAATGCACAGGGTAATTTATTGTCAATGAAGAACCATCAGCAGGAGAGAGTGAACCTAATTCATCCCAATTAATTAGGTATGGGACTGAAACCTTGGTGTTGCACAGCTCCAGCCAGAGTCACTGGGTCTCTCGGAGGACTCTGACTACAAAACCTTGAAATGGATTTTAATTGTTGGTTCAAGCATCTGCCAGAACAATAACCAGGAAAACCCCTCTGGATAGACCTCGGGTGGGAGCATCACCATTATCTGCATTTTCCAGAGGCCTCACCTGGGTGTTGTTCTGCGTGTCCAGAGCTGTTCCAGCACTGGGATTTTCAGCAGTTTGTGCTGTCTCCAACAGCCCTGGGGGGTGGCACAGCCTGGTCCAGCTTTGTGTCCCCCTGGGCCTTGGGCTCCGTGATCTCCAGAGGTCCCTTCCAACCTCAGCCTTCTGATTCTGTGCCCACCCAAAGCCTCGGCAGCCCCTCCCAAAAACCAAAAACCTGCAGGAATTGAACAACCACCCCCACAAAAGCAGTGCCCTGCTGCTAACAAAGAAACCTGTGCTCATTCCCCAGGTAATTCTCCTTTCTCCTCAGCTTTAGGAAGCACTAAATCCTAAATCCATGTGGGTAGAGGAGGATGGAGAGGGGGAAACAGCAACACCTTCCAGAAAAGAAGAAGATTCTGAGGGAGAAACACAAAGAAGATGTTTTTATGGGGCTGGGTGAGGCTGCTGTGCACAGAAGGGATCCCAGCACGCTGATAAAAGGAGAATTTCATGTGATGTCATTCCCAGCACTCCACTGAGGCTCCAGGCAAAGCCGGTGTGGTCAGCTTGGGGCTGGAGCGGCCGGGGGGAGCAGGGAGGAGGAGGAGGAGGAGGAGAGCATCCCAGGACGGGAATGTTTTTACAAATAAAGGAACAACAACAACAAAAAACCCGCTGAAGCTCTTCCTCCCTTGCTGTGCCGGCAGTGCCTGGGTTTGTGAGCAATCTCGGAGAGCCGGGAGCTTGTCCTACAAAAATGATTTGTTAGACAAGTACAGGCGGAGCGGGGAGCAGGGGGAGGTGGAAGGAGCCGGGGCGGAGGGGGAACCTTGGAATGGATTCAGGAATGACTGATGGGCTCCACTGAAAATTTTATCCGACTACTACCTTATGGAGGGGGGGCTGAGGAGGGGAAGGGGGAGAAGTGAGAAAAGGCAAATGGAGAAAGGCTGCGTTGTCTGCTCCAGCATCGTGATATTTTATTTTTCACCGCTAAATGCAAAATTGATTTTTTTTTTAGATGCATTAAAAAAAAAAAAAAGGCAAGACAGCTCTACCTCTCTCTTCTAATTCCCAGACAAAGGAAGCTGAAGCAGACACCCCAGACAATGGATAGTCCTGTCTCCCTTTAGCATTTGCCTTTCTCAGCAGTTAAGTTAAAAAAAAAAAAAAAGAAAAAAAAGGCAGAAAAACCTAATTTAAGGAATGAATTAAAAAGATGACCCCGGAAAACGTGGCAGCCTTTTTATTTGACGAGGAATCAAGTTCACAGTGTGTCAGCAGAGGTGCTGCGATTCGGGCTTTTATTTGTTTCCTGGCAATAAGAACATTCCTTTTTAGTCTGATATCATCCTCTCATCTTCTCCCTCCCTCTTTCTATCCTTCTCTTCCTCGTCGCGCATCCTTTTTCCTTCCTCCCTTTTTTCTCTCGCACCCCCTCGCCCCTTTTTTTTCTCTTTGCTTGCCAGTTCAGGCATTCTCACATACATTACCCCTTCCTTTCATCTCCGGAATGACCTGAAATGACCTTTTGCCTGGCACTAGACGTGACTTAACTGATAATAGCAGATACTTGGGGGCCTCAAGCGGTGGCTTGTCTCGGCACGTAGAGGGAGGGGAAAAAAAAAAGGAAAAAAATCCCTATTTTTTCATAGGGAAAGCACGGGTTTCTCTTTGTAGGAACATTTCCTGCGAGGCAACAATTAATGACACTTTATGCTGCTCGTCGCCCCTTCCATAAAATCCTTCCAAAGCTTCCCCAAAGAGAGTGTGGAGCCCAAAGCTGTTGCAGAGCAGAGAAATGTGTCTGCAAGTGGTTAAAAAGCCCACACCACCATTGGGATGCCACTGGCTACTGCTGCTCTGCATTGCGTCTTCCCCGGCTTTGTGCTCCCCTCGCCGCCAAATCCTTGTTGGAACAGCACAAATGTCCTTCTGTCTCCAATAATCGACACTTTTAGGCGGCTAATCTGGGCAAAAGGTTCTTATTTGGCTTTCTTAATGTCCCTTGAAGGCATCGCGGGAGAGATAAGATTGCGGGCAGACCCACTGGGGCTCTGATTTTTTAATTTTCGCTATTTATTTGGATACTCGGTGAGGCTGGGTGAGTTACCACAGCAACGACTCTGAGTCTTGAACATGAAAGGGCTCTTATTGTGCCATGTGGTGCCTCAGAGATACAGAGAAAGAAGGAGGCGGGGAGGAGAATTCCTCTTTAGAGAAACAATAGCCAGACATTATGTGAACTTTCGGGGCTTTATAATAAAGTTTGAAGGGGGGCAAAAAGGAGCTACAAGACTGCAGTGGAAAAAAAAAATGTGCTGACTTAGAGAACTTTGAGAAGAGAGGTGTACGAGTTTATGGAAATATTAATTAATTAATTAGCTGTGAAGTAAAAGTTAATCTATATATTTGTGTTTAGTTCTTTTCTCTAACAGATCGTTCAGCCCGTGGGGCTGTCGGGCTGCCCAGGCTGATCAGAGCTCAGGGTCAGAACCCAAGGTGTATTTTTTTTTTCTTTTTAAATTTTATTTTATTTTTTGAACTTTGTTCTGCTCTTTCTTTCCAGAGAAAGGAAGAGAGGTGCGTGCTAAAATGTCGAGAAAGGTAGCACAGTGCAGTCTGCTTTTCATTGTCCAAATAACAGAGCCACTGCAGCTCCAGACAATGGGAAAATGTGGATAATGGGCTTGCTAAAGGGGGCAGAGCAGAGTGGCTGCATGTGGCAGCAACTTTGGTGCTCATTAATTCAGGTTTTCTGCTACCTTGGCTGGCTCCAGTGTCCCTGTGTGGGCTTCCCTGGGTCCCACAGGGTTGGTTTGAGCCCTGGGTTGGGCTTTGCCCTCCCTGTGCTGCTTTGGGCCAGCTCAGGCTGTCCCTGCTCCCTGGCCCAGTCACATCCCCTCCTTCAGTCAAAGTGGGAATGACTGTGTGCAAAAGTATCCCTAAAAATCCATGGATCTGAGTTCCAGCCCTGCTGAGCATTTTTTTTTGGGTTAGCATCCTCTTTTCTCCTCCCCAGCTGCTTTGGCTCTGCAGAACTCATGAGTTCTGGCCCCCTGTCACCTGCTATAAGTCAGGGATAACCCATTTCCTTTCCAAAGACCCATCTGCAACTCAATTCAGATTTTTTTTTTTCCTCCCAACTGCAGCTCCAGGCATGGCCAGAGTTTGGGGTGAGGGCAGAGAGGTGGGATTTGTGATGGGGGAGCAGGGATGGACCTGCTGGAGGTGACAACTCTGCTGGTTCAGCTCACAGGGCTTGTTCTGCTCAGCATGAGGTGCCAGTGAGGTGTTATCCATCATATTGTGGTTTTCCAGGATGTGTTGGTGCTGGACAATCCCCAAAACTCCCTGTGAAACTCATCCTTATCTGTCATGCTTTGATATCATTTATTTGGGGTGATCCTGCAATTTCCAGTCATCACAACTGAGCAAACTTCTTGGAGTTCCCCTAAAATTCTAGAGAAATGTCACTTTGATGAAGGAAAAGGGATTTCACTGGAAGTTAGCATCATTCCAGCAACTTTAAACCAACCTTAAGTCATTTGTACAGTGCTTCCCATTCTTCCCTGCCCTGTGACATGCAAATCATAGTGCATTAATTGTCAGTAAATTAACATCAGACACAGAGGTATAAAAATATGGCTTTATGAGTCAATATTGTGGGAGCAGCTATCTCTCTGTGGAGTCTTTGCAGTCTTTAATCTCATCAGCTGGCTGCAGGTTTGTACATGTTTTGTGTCTACATTAAATATGTGCTGTCCTAGAATATTTTTATACCAAAATTACTTTCCCCCCACCATTGTAGTGCGTGTAGTTTAGAAACTTTAAATTTTGTATAATATTGTATAACTACTTAGGATTACTTTCCCTCTTCAGCACAAGTTCAAACCCTTTTCTTAATTAATTACCTGGGTTTCCAGCTCTTCTTTTAAGCAGCCTGTTGCTAAATTGAGTGAAGTGGATTAAATTACTGTTGCAGGTGAAGAACAAGGCCAATCATGGTTTATTGCCTGAAAAGCACCACTGCCTGAAGTGATGATGATTGTACATTCCTAAGGATGTGCAAGTGTCAGCTGTCTAAATGTCTCTGTATCATAAAAGATCCCTGGTTTCTTTCATTTATGGGATGCCTGGAAGTTAGGCTGAGATCTGTCAGGATAATATTGGCACTAAAACTCCCTCTAATTCTCCAACTACACACGAGTGTGAGATTAAGGAAAAAAGTTGGGTTAAATCTCTAATCTCTTTATCAATAAGAAAAAACGATGCAGCGGGGAAGGGATTTGCCTTTGATGCTGGTGAGGGTGAGGAAAAATGGGTTATTTTGTGTTCAGAGCCAGTGGAGCTGTGCTTGGCAGTGGGCTCTGCTGAGGGATTTGGGTTCAAAGGTTTTCAGGGGTGCATGAGGAGCCCCAGGAGCAGCTTTGCTTGGACTCTTTGGCACTGCAAAGGTCAGAGGCTGGGTTTCCCCAGAGCCCAGGACATGGATATGATCCAGACCCAGGAACACCTTCAATAGGTTGTCATCCTCTTTGTCTTCCCTGCTTTCTCACCACCAAAATCCCTGAGTTTCCTGCCTTCTGCTGGCACAGCTTCCTCTGAACACCTGAAGGCAGCCAAGAGGTGGCAATGGACAGAAAATGGATGAGGCCACGTGAATGACTGGTAGTCCTTGCTCCAAAAACTCCCAATCTGGGTTTAATTCTGTATTTGCAGAGTATCCCTCACAGCAGGATAACAGACACTGTGCAAGAGGGATAATAGCAGCATATAGTTTATGTCAGAAATGGTTATAAGCAATAAATTGGCCTTTTTTACTTAAAAAATGTGGGTATGGCACCTTGGTGTAGCAGTAACGACACGAAAGGAAGAGACAGAGGCACCTGTTTCCAGGATCAGAGAGAAGGAAGGAAGGGGGGCAAGACCCGCCTTCTTTATTTTTTATATCCATTTAGAAATCACTGTTCATTGGAGGAAATCAGTTCTTCCTCCCTCAATCACAGTGGTCAAAGGAAATGTCCATCAAAGTTCTGTGTCCAGGAGAAAGGAATGTGAATGATAAGATACAGTTACAATAACATGGCCATGTTTACAGACAAAACTGTGAGAAACTAGCTACAAAGAATGATAACATCCAGAACTGCAAAAATCAGGGCAACACCTTGGGAGATGGTTTAGTGGTGGGCTCAGCAGTGCTGGGTTAAGGGTTGCATTTGATGGACTTGGAGGGCTTTTTCAATCTGCCTGATTTTATGATTTAATATAGAAATGCTTGTGGATAAAGGTCCCAGTCACATATGAACCCCTCATACATGGAGCTTTCCAAATGGAGAAATAAAGGAAGAAATGAAAGGACAGAAAGAGAAAGGAGCAACGTCCCAACAAAAGAACAGGAGCCCGACTCTCAAAAGATTCTACCCAAGGCATGGCCTCTCTGGGGAGACCACAAAAAACTCCTTTTCTGTTGTGGAACCCACTCCCTGCTCTGAGGTGTGGAAGCCCATTTCATATCAGACACCCAACAGTTGTTTCCTCTTTAATCCATTGCTTAACTCCTGCATGTTCACAGCACCACCAAGACGTGATTTAGATAAGCTTGGGTTATTAGGAAATCTTTTTAGAGACTGTGGAGTACATCAGGCATGTGGAAATGGCTGTTAAAAGCATTTCTATTGCTCCGTAATTTGAAAATAGAGAAACATGAAAAGGAAATGGTGTCCACGGTGAGTTGGAGGGTATTTGTGCATCTCAGGAGACGTGAGCTGGAAACTGGAGCGTTACTTAAGAGTTCTGACCCATGAAAAGTTGTGTCTCCTTCCAGCTGGCAAGTGAGCAGCAGTAACCGTGTCAGTGCTGGCTCTGCTTTGCTGAGTTGCACTGCAGAACTCTGCTGTTGGTGGAGAAAGGAGAGGGGAAGCTCTGAGCCCCTCTGCCTCTCCCCTTCCTGCCTCTGGAGTCTGTGGGGCCAGCCTGGGGGTGGAATTTGGGATTCCTGATGGATCTTTTCATCGTTTCCTTGAATTTCCAGGCATAACCTTGAGCACAGAACGGCAAACCCTCATCTGTGAGTGGGAACAGGAGGATCTGGGGCGTTACAAAGCTGAACTGGTCCAGTTCCCAGTAGAGGTGCTGGGGTTGGCTTAGCAAGGCCATGATGGGAGAGACATCTCAATCCAGCAGCTCAGGTGAGGGACAGCAGGCTGAGCATTCCCAGGGATGGAGAACTCATCCCCACAGACTTCAGTGAAGCAGCTGGGGATGGGAAGTGTTCAGGGAATTCTCTGTGAACCGAGGGTTACACAGCAGCATGGATCTGCAGGTTGGAGGTGCAACCTCAGAGCAAAACTTGGGTTGTTCCTGAGAGCTCTGCATCACTCTGTGCTGCAT
Organism: Climacteris rufus; assembly: GCA_013398175.1. NCBI lineage: Eukaryota > Metazoa > Chordata > Aves > Passeriformes > Climacteridae > Climacteris > Climacteris rufus. The sequence goes on from VZRZ01004508.1 coordinate 29,810, forward strand.
TAAATACTTGGGCACTGCTGAGACAGGGGCATTCACATGCAAGGAGGCTCCTTTGGGAATGATTTCCCCCTGGAAGTTGCAAACAGAAGGAAGGCGAGCTGGTAATAAAGAAGGAAAGCAGAGATTTATTCCTGAATTTATTTTTCTTCATTTTATTTAGAAGTTATTTGCCATGAGAGGCTCTGGTTGGAGTTGACGCCGTGCTCTGCCTGCAGAAGGTGTTGTGCTCTGCAGAAGAGATTTTAAAGGTCACCAATCCAGGCAGAGGAAATGGGACTCTGGAGCCAAGTGCTGACACTCCCTTGGTGAGGGAGAATGCAGGTGCCAGTCCCTGCTCCAAGCACTTTGTCTTGGTTTTGTCCCATGGCTGTTTAATGCAAAGCAAAAAGAATTATTGCTGAATTAAGCCTATTGTGTTTCCAAATATATGTGTGATAAATATCTGTCTGTAAAAACACTCCATTTAAAATTCACTCTTCACTGAGTTATGAATTCCTCCTGAAGTTCATAACAGAAATCTGTTTTTAAACCCCACTTTGCAACTTGTTCTTCCTTTCTTTGGCATATTTCCTCTCTCTGAGGTACCTAAAGTGTTTTGATGGGTCAGCAGAGAGGTAAATTCAGCATCTCTCTGTGCCATGAGATGGGAGTTGCAGAGCACATCCACTGCTCCTGCTTTGTTCAAACTGCACCTTTAGTAGCTGGGCTTTTTCTTCTGATGTATAGCTTATAGTCATTAATGATTATAATTTAATTGCTTACATTTCTTGAATGCTGGTAGAAGAATAGGCCCCCAGCACAAGTATGTGAAGCAGTCTGGAGTGGCTTTTCCTCTCCTGCTCTGAGTATTATTACTTGTTTCTCCAAATCCTGTTTGGATGTAATTGTTTGTTTAAGTATCAAAAAAAGCTCCAGACCCTACAAACACTTTACCACTAGGTGTAGCACTCAATACCAAGAGTTTGAGTCCTGCTGACTCTTTTACAATCACGTATTTATGGCAGAAACACATTGTAAAGTGGTTTCCCAGTAAGCACAAGACAAAGTTCTGCTCACAGGAAAGCTTGATGGAGACGCTCTGTATTTATTGCTTTTGCCTCTGTAACAAATGCAAAGCTTTCACTTCCCTGGTAGCTACTGAGGTACTCACTTCAAGGTCTGTAGGGATGTGGAGCTGTGTGAATTCACCCAGGCACCTCAAAAAGGACTAAATCACTAAAAAGGCTGATCAAAAATAAGTATTCTGTGCAGTGGCATGGTGTGCTGTTAAAGGGGTGATGCAGCCACGCAGACAACAGAATCTGCAGGACAAGGGACTTTGAAATTCATGGGACATAAGACAAACATCCCCTGACACTCGCTTTGACCCTGCAAACTACTTAAACAGGATAAGCCAAGTTACCACCAGGCAAAGAAAGGGTAAGGGAGATATTAAGAAGAAAGGAAAGCTCTTGGAATAAAGCAGCTATCAGGCTGTGGCATGAAAAGGCAGGGAATGGGTATTTGATGGAGAAAAATCCCCAACAAAGAGCAGATGCTTTCAGGTGAGAGTTAAAAACCAAACTGGTGCAAGCTAAAGCTGTTTGGGAGTTTCAAGATATAGACATTTCAATACTCAAGTGTCAATATATCCAAAATCAAAGCATTCATCTCAGTTTTGATGACATTTTCCATGAGCTCTTTCAGGTGGGATGATAAAGAATCTTGCTTTCTTTTCCTCTTGTCAAATAAAATGCTGTTACATCATACCAAAGCTGTTCAAATCAAGGTTATCACATTTAAAATGCTCCATCTGGGGTCTCCTTGGCTCGTGGGGGTGCTGGGTGGCTCCTGCAGACCCACAAGACTTGGGTACCCCCTAAATCTCAGCTGCTCCTTGAGGAAACACTGTTAACTCTGCCCCAAAATGCCTGGGGAACCCTTGGCAAAGCAATGCCATCCCCAGGGGTGAGGTTTTTGTGGAAACTTCAGTGAAATCTCACACCAAAATCAAGCACTGATATGGCTCTGTTACTGTAAATCTCAGAAGCGAAGTGAGGAAATTAAGCTGTCACCTTTCCCCCTGTCAGAGTGCTGTGAGTTAAACACCATGTTACACACAGAATTCAAAATAAAATCCAGGGGTAGAGCCCAGCAATTCTCCCAGTGCTGCAAAACTTGTTTTATAAATGACTTCCCAGTGCTCTCACCTCTCTCCACTTGCAGAGCCCTGTGCAGGCTGGCAGCGAGGGCTCCTTTTGTTGGAGTGCCAAAGCTGAACTCACCAGCGACTTTGGAGTGGAAAAAATGAAATGGCTCCATTTGATTCATGGGGATGATGTGCTTCCTGTGAAGGCCTCTTGGAGCTGAAATTTAAGGCAGACTGTGCTGACTCTGAGCCCAGGGAGATGATTAAGGAGAGGGATATTATTGCTGTTTTATGGTTCGGCTCTGTTGTTGTGCCCATGGACAGCTGTCCTTTTCCCCTGTAGGGACCTGCCTGTGCTGCCAGCTCCTGGGAAGTGCTAAGTCTGGAGCTTTGCATGTGGGAATTCTAGCTGGATGTTCAAATTCTGGCCAGCCACAGCAGAGGGTGCTTAATTTTTGCTGGGAAAGTCCATCAGAGGAAGGCAGCAGTTGCATTTCAAAGAAATCTTACAACTTTGCTAAGGTTGTAGGATCAAGGGGGGCAGAAAATCAAAGCTCTGACCTGGTCTGGGTTTGTAGGGCTGGTTGGATTTAGGGTCCAGCCTCATTCCTGTGCCACTGTGGTGTCTGAGAAGTCCTGCCTTTTGATGCTCCTGGTGGTTGTTTTCTGCTCTTAACTTTATCTTCAGCTCTGATGTTCTCTGCACTGCATTCTGCTCAACTGCACCTTTACCAGACTGGGATTAGGTACCAGAAAACTCTTTAATCCTGTAGGGATTGATGTACAACTCCTTTTATGCTGGCAAAAACACATCCAACCCATTCAGAGCAGTAGAATGACTTTTAGCTCTACTTGATCAGAAGCAAAAATCTAAACCTTTTTGGCTTATATCAGAAATTACTAACAAATCTTGATTTCCCCCTCCTTTTTTCCTTTCTTCTCTTCTCTTTTAAAGTACCATGTCTTATTGAAGTTGAGCTGTTTTTAGGTTAGACACAGCACAAATGATGTAGCTCAGCTCCTTCTGAAGAATTGCACTTCAACATCTCTCCACAAGTATTTATCACATGTACCTATGCACACAAAACATTTAGCCTTGAGACAGTTCTCTCCTGTGAGAGGAGAAAAATTAAATTCCCTGAGCTCAACGCTGTTGCTTGTGCAGTTTGTCTTTTCTCCTTCCATCAACTTTATTTTGCCTGGAATATAAAACCAGAGGTTGTCACAGGGAAATGCCTGCTGTCATTTATTATCCTACAATAAGACACTGAAAAAATCATGATTATTTTAATCTGTGGAATTGAAAAGCATTATAGGTCAGGAGGAAACGAGAAGCCCAGATTTCTGAGTGATGCAAAGGCCAAGTCATCTCCCAGTTCCTGAGGAACAGGAGNAATTTCTGAGCGATGCAAAAGCCAAGTCAGCAAGAGAATGGCAACCACAGCTCCCAGTTCCTGAGGAACAGGAGATGAGGGACTGCTGCCGAAGTGCAGCTCCAGACCAGTGCAGCTCCAGACCTTGGGTCAGAGTGGAAGAGGAGGTTTAGATGGGATATTGGGAAGGGATTCTTCCCTGTGAGGGTGGGGAGGCCCTGGCACAGGGTGCCCAGAGAAGCTGTGGCTGCCCCAGCCCTGGAAGTGCCCAAGGCCAGGTTGGACAGGGCTTGGAGCAACCTGGGATAGGGGAAGGTGTCCCTGCCCATGGCAGGGGTGGAACTGGATGAGCTTTAATTCCCTTCCAACCCAACCCACTCTGTGATTCTATGATTTATGTACATTTGAGTTTGAATCCCCTGGAATTTCATGCCTGTGGCTGCATCTTCCCTTCATTATTTGCTGTGTCAGCTTTATCACAGCAACCTTTGATTGCATTGAACCAGGGATGTGAAGTGCCTTGCCCAGAGTTGTGTGGGAGGTCAGGGCATGGTGGTACAGCCTTGGAAACTGCTGTGCTTCCTGGTCTGTCCTCACACCATCTTCAAAGTTAAACTTTCTTGTAATGTAACATTTAATATGTGTGGATTACCTGTTGCACACTGGAAAACATGCCAGCTGCTCTTACTTAATATTCCTTCAAATTAATGCAGTAAATCCTTCTCTGGTTTAGTAGGTGCCAGAGTTGGAAGAGTTGGAGCTCAAACTTAGTCTAAAATTTATCAACTTAATTTTATATTTTTCTGTACACAACACACAGTTCCACTCAGTTTCTTCCCTCTGATTCTGGCTATTGGGGTTTGACCAAAGTATCTCTCCAGCAGGATATGCAATCTTAATTTCCTTCACTGAATTGCCAACAGTAACAGCCCCAAAGTCCCTTTGAGCCAGACTCTGCTTTGCCTCTGGTGCCAGCTCTGAAGGTCCCTCCTCAGCATCCTTTGCTCTCTTACCTGGTCCAGTGCCAGATCTGCTGGAGAAGCCTCTCCTGGGGACATGTGGGGACACATTACCTAAAACCTCGCTGAGTTCTTCCACCTCTCTGTAGGAATAAGGTCTCGTCGGTCACTTTTCTCAGTGCAAGGTAGGAATAAGCTTTGCTGGAGCAGCAGGGCCAGGTCCACCCAGCACAACAGGCTCCAAAAGTCCCCTGAGTTATATCCCACCCCAAATACCCAGAGCCTCTCCCAGGGCTGTTAAATGAGAATGGAAAAGCCTGGATGTTCCTCCAGACACTCACAGGCAGAACATGCTTTTTGCAGCTCCAGCAGGAGCCCAACTCCCACTGAAAACCAAGAGATTTGAGGCCTCTGAGTCACTGAAATCTTTTGAAAAGCTTTTCTGTCGCCAAAAGCCAACATGACAGTTCAGAGGACCAGAAACCGAGCCCCACCCTTCACAGCCTTTCTTTAATTTGTCCTTTCCCACTAAGAATTGAAGGATGGATGCATCAGAGCGCTGAGAACAATGGGGATGCAGACAGAATTCCTCGGGAAATCCAGTTTTTTCCCTCTTTAGTGCTTCCAGTGGCCACAAGGAAGCACAGACAGGTAGAGCTGAGCTGGCCATGCTGGCACACACTGCAGTGCCTGCTGCTTGCATATGGTGGAAAAACCAGGATGCGTCTCCAATCCCTCTGGGCAGAGAAGATGCTGTAAATAGCATGGCCACGTTTCAAGCTCTCACAGCACAATGGGAAGCAATCCAGGCTTTTCTGGTGTCAGGAAGGAGAGCAGAAAGGCGTTTTATGCGTCCTAGGGGGAAAGGAGAGAGGCAGAGCTGTCCCAGCTGGAGTTGTTCGCTCTGGGAAGGGCGGGCGTTGGGCGCTCATTCAAAGCGGCGACATCCGAAGGAACAATAGTTCCCTCTTGGGTTTGGTGGCCGTGCCTTGGTGGGCTCTGGCCTCAGCCCAGGAAGGAGTGATGCCACACCAGGGCCTGCTCCAGGTTCAACAGAACATGGGCAGCACCCCAAAGCCCAGGCAGGTCCTCTGCCCAAAGCCTGGGCCGTTCCCCGTGGGCTTTTCCCTTCCCCAGGCTTCCCCCAGCCCCGGTCCTGGCTCAGGGATGCCTGGAGGAGACTGTGTTCTCCTCTCACTGGTGATGACAGCCCATCTGGGAGTCACCTCATAGCTTTTCCCCTGCTCCTTTCAGTCCTGCCCAACTTTTTGCTATTTATTGCAGAGCCTAAATGGTGTCTAAGTGCCTCATTCATTGAACGGAGTTGCCTGGTATGGAGTAACCTGGAGTTACCAGGCCCAGCTAGGACTGATCCCAGTGTGAAATTAAATTATTCAAAAAACCCTATGTAATCTGTGTGTCAGAACAGAATGTATATCTGTATAAATACATAAAAATTGTATTTATATATATATAAATATGTTTATTTTCAGATGGAGATATATATATACATATATTTCTGAGCTCATTTTGAGGTGCAGACACCATAGCTTTGGCATCCAGTGGTCCACATATTTCACCTAAATCACCACAGAGAAGAGTTTTGTGGCCTCGGATGCCCTGTATGATTTTCCTTGCAGGAGGAAAACTGGAGGGAGTTTTCCACTTGGACACAGGGCCCGTCTGCGAGCTGGGCCAGCGCTGTGCTAAATAAATCATCGTGCCAGGCACTGCTGGGTAATTAGGCATGAAGGGAATCAGCAGTCTGCTCCCCTGGTGTGACTCACACACGGCACATTTGCAATGTGCCTGCAGCTCCCGGGGCTGGGGGATTCACCAGGAAAGTGCAGCCAGCAGCTGGGGGGGACTGGGCAGCTGCGGCTGCTCCTGTGAGGATGGGAGCTGTGGGAGCTGGAATGTCTGGCACAGGTCTGCTCCAAGTGCCAGGAGGGCTGGCACACTTGGGTCCTGCGGCAGCTGGGGTCGTGTCTTGCTGTCCCTCCACCCAGGTGCCACCACAGAGTCACCAAAGGGGCTCCACTGCTGCGTGCATTCGTTTGGCTCCTGCTTCTGGTGGCACTTCAGGCACAAAGAGTGCCCTGCTCATCCATCCAGGCTGCAGGAATGGTGATGGGAGGGAGGAATTCTTTACTCAGAGGGTGGGGAGGCCCTGGCACAGGGTGCCCAGAGAAGCTGTGGCTGCCCCAGCCCTGGAAGTGCCCATGGCCAGGTTGGACAGGGCTTGGAGCAACCTGGGACAATGTAAGGTGTCCCTGCCCATGGCAGGGGATGAATGAGATGATCTTTAAGGTCCCTTCCAGCCCCAACCTGTCCATGACTCTGTGAACAACTGAGGGACACGAGGATGTCTAAAACCACAGCTGTTTGCTAAGGGAACGTGTGGTTAAGCCTTGGGTCCATCAGTTCAGAGCTTGAGGGTAAATCCTTCCCTTCACTTCCCATGTCTCAGGATCAATGAATACCTGATGGGTTTAGATCTTGGCACATCCCAGAAAAGTTTGAGGTGGTCCAGGGAAGATAAAATTCCAGTTTAGCTGCCTGTTAGGAAAGTCCCCTCTTAGGAGCTTTATGCATCCAAGGGGAACTAGGGACTTTCCTGACCAAAGGAAGTCTTTGGGATATTTGGGAGACATACCAGAGAGAAAAGTTTTTTGGTTACTGCATTTGGGTTTAATTAGCCAACCATGGCTGCTTCTCCAAACTGGCACAAAGCTTTCTCTGGGGCTTTCCAAAACCTCTTTAAGCTCTGTGCACTGGAAATACAGCACAGCTTGGGCTTGTCGTGCAGTATTGGGACTTTTGCTTTTATGATCTTGGATGAAACAAGGGCAGCCAGGGATGTGTGGGCAAGGAAACAATTTTGTAAAGAGATGACATCACTTGGTTGCACTTAGGAGCAAAGGACCCGCAGTGGCTCTGAAATGTGTTACTGTGAATATATTCCCACTGTGCACTGTCAAAGTTTGCAGGGTAAATTGGGTCTGTGTTCTAAAGGTCTGGACCATTTGGAATCCAGAAATTTAATTTCTGTCATGGTTTGTCCTGCTCAAGTCAGGACCTGCAGCCCTGTGGAGTCTGGGTTTGCTCAGACACCGAGGTCATGACGAAGTTTTAATCTATTTTAAAATGTAGAGCGAAATAGAGGCCTCAGAGTGTAATGTCCCATCCAGTTGTGATTGGGATTAGTGCTCCTTACCCTGCCAATATTATGGCTTGTGCTTTTCATTTTAATTCTTGCACTTGGTGTTTTCCTTAAGGCTGTGACGGGGCAATCGGGGCCAGCAGAGCCTTTAGGACAAAAACGCTCCATTTCCAGTCCCATTGTGGAGGAGAATTGAGACGTGAGAGCGAAGTGGAACCCCCAGGAAAAACTGGAAAGGTTGAAATACAATGAAAACCTTTAAAAATAACACATGCAATTTTGCAGAATTGCTTCTGCTGTGAATTTGGGGGGGAGTG
>VZRZ01004508.1:37763-65326 GCA_013398175.1 Climacteris rufus
GGGGTTCTGCTGCACAGGGCTCAGGCACAGCAATAGTGTAAATTGCAAATTGAAGTGCCAAAACCAGTCTGGCCTGTGCAGGTCACTGGAGTAGACACAGCTCTTGCCTGAAAGCATTTGTAATCTAAAACCCCGGCACTATTCCCACTGGAGGTAATGACAAAACTCCATGTGATTGCAAACGGAACAGGATTAGACCCTAACTAAATAAAAGGAGCTTTTTTTTTTTTTTAATCCTTTTTTTTTTTTTTTTTTTTTTTTTTTTTTCTTCATTTTACCCCATCCTCACAAAACANNNNACTCCTTCCCTACAACAAATTCAACCAGCTTTTGTTCAGGAGCCTAAGAACTGAATTTATTCTGGGAAACAAAAAAAAAACCTTCTTTCCTCACTTTCAAGCAGGTTTGGAAAGACAAGATTTGAAAGAGAATTCCCATCTGTTATTGAAGCATTTAATCATTCTCTAAAAGCCAGCGCAGTTTTATTTTCTCTGGGGAGCGAGCAGCATTAGCTGAGGCATAAAGCAAACTACACCAAGTGTAGAAAAAACTCACCCTGATGTCCTGTTTGACAAACTGACCTGCGGGTCACAACCTGAGTTTATTGATCCGTGGGGCCTTGTCTGGGTGCCGGGCATGTTTTCTGGACTTTGGTTTCAGCTGCATTCCTCACTTCTCAAAGAGGGGGGTGTGGATTTCTGCTAGGAGTAACCACTGGGAAGGAAGTAATGTTCATTAAGTGTGCAGGCAGTGCAGGACGAAGCATGCTCAGTGAAAAAGCTTTGCTCCTGTGCCTGTCAAGCCCTGGGGTTGAACTCACTCCAGAATGCCGGATTTACTTTTCAAGAAGAAACAGTACCTGGCTGAGCTGCGTTTTTCCTCCCCTCCTCGAAGCCTGGAAACAATGTTCTTTTGATGCCCGGTGCCTTCCTGCAAGTGGGAATCTTGCCCTGGAGAAGGAGACAAACTTTGCTACCTGGGAAGTGAAGACTGCTTAGGTCAGTACGAGGGGGCGCAGAGGAACTTGGCGAGCAGCTTTTGTCACTTCTGAACTCCCCATTTCTGCTCTTCTCTGTCCCTTCCCATCTCCAGCAGAGCCCAACTTTGTGAAAAGTTCAGCTCATTCTCTCTGCTAAAGGTAAAACTTGGTTTAAGTGAAAACAGCCTGAGTTTGCTGGGAGCTGAGCTTGGTTTTGCAAAATTCAAGTTGCTGGGAGTTTGTTTTCTTTACTTTTTCGTCTCTTTCTTCTTTTTTAGTGGTTCCTATAAATGCAATTCTGTGCTTCCAGTGTGTGTTTTAAGAGCCTGTTCCCCCTTCTCTCCCCGCCCTCTCCCTTAGAGCTGAAAATGAGACTCGTTCTTGAATAATAAACTCTGTGTTATCAAGCAAATCTTGTGGCTTGTTCATGTGATCGTTGCCAGCCCCAGCATCGATGTTTTTTGCCTTATAATACGTTTTCCAGTTCTTTCTGGAAAATGAATTGCTAAACTCTTAGCAGAGAAGTGAGAGTAAGTAATTTTAGTCGGTAACTAAATTTTACTTGATGGCTAAATTTTTGAGCTTTAAAATTTTTAAGTGCTCTCTACTTTTTACTTTCAAAAGCATATTCGGGGTTCCTATCTCTTGAGGATTCGAAATATTCACAATCTTAGAATGGGAAAAGAGATTTTTTTTTTCCTGAGACTTTGTGCTGCCTAATGGAGATTTTTCTGAACATAGGCCAAATGGTCAAGAAACAAAATGACCACTGAATAAGAAGTGAAATGGACTCAAATAATTAGAAACTGCCTGTAGTTAGTGATTGTTTGAAGTGGGTCAGAAACATTTGGCAGCTTCTGGTGTTAAATTTTGTCCTGTGATATATTTGGGAGTGGTTATGTTGCTTATCAAAAGTTAGAATTTAAGTTTGTGTATTTGAGGAGTGGATACAGACTTCGCCATTTGAATTTGAGAAACTTGAGACCACTGAAGCAATAACTTAAACACATGCAAATGTAAAATCTGTGTGTTTAAAAACTGTATTTATTATTTGCTTGTTGTAAACTGGGAGTTATCCCGTGCAAAGGATCAGCAGGAAAAAAGGGATGGCAGGTATGATGTGTAACTCCTTGCTGGAGGATTAGGGGTGCAGAATATCTTTGCAAACTCCACGAGTTATTCTGCTGCTCGCTAAAAACAACTTTGCAGAGCCCCCCCCAGCATCTCCTCCGTGCCAAGGGGAGAGGAGGAGTGGGTTTTGCTGGGTGTGCCCGTGGGTTCCCGCTGGGATTACCTGTGGGTTTTGCTGGATGTGCCCGTGGATTCCCGCTGGGATTACCTGGAGGGCCGCGGAGCAGCCAGGCCAGGCAGGAGGAATCTGCACATACCCAAAGCTGGAGCTCTCTGATCTCTCCCTACATTTACCCCCTGAGATCCAAGGAAGTTTTTGATGAGGGGATGCTGGGGGAATATCTTTGTGGTTTTCCTCCTCTTTGATTTGGGAGCCTGCTGGGGATCCTGGTGCTGCAGACGGACTCGGTGTGGCCACAGGGGTGTCTCCCCTCTGTACATTCCATCCCTCCATTTCCTTCGCTGGGAAATGGGGAGGGTCTTTTGTGAGGCACTTTGCATATTTATAGGACAAAAAAATGCCTTGTGCTTGGAGAGCAGTGATAAACCCAGGCTGCAAAATTGCACACCCGTGTTTGTGTTTTGAACACTGAGTTTTGGTCCCTCAGATTTACCCCAGAGCCAGTGGCAGTGGAAAGGCAAAGGATTGTCCTTATCCAGGCACAAACAACGTGGCCTCCCCCATTGTTCCTGTGCAGGTACCCAAATTGCATGAATCCAGTTTTGTATAAATCCGCTTTATGTGTAGAATTATAATTCAGGACAGGAAATGTTTTGGGATTATTTAATTTCCCTTCCTAGGGTTGAAATTTTGCAATTTATGGGTTTACAGAAGTTGGAAGTGGAAAACAACTCAGTCCACAGAGGCCAGGCTTTAAACCACCCTACCTGTGATGTAGAATAGTCACATCCATTGAATGAATATCAGCCAGATTTTGGCCTATAAAACTTTTATTCTCTTCTCCTTCTTCATTTTGATCCTTAAATATTGATATATTTGTTCTTTCACCTACCCAGGTATTCCAAAGGCAAGTCTGCTCCTGCTTGTTGGTTGGATTTAAATCCTTCTTTATTTTTAAAACAAGGGAGGGGAATTCCACAGTTCCTGGAAAGGCCCAGGTCTTTCTAATGTTTCATTTACCATTTCTAAGGCTTCATTAACCTCCAGAGTGGAGCAAACCACTGCAAATGTGTGTAACCTCATTTTCCGTCTTTCATTTGTGTTTTGAATCCTGGTTGTTTTTTTTTTTTTTTTGAACAATTTAAATGGGGAAAAACTTAATGTGTCTCTCCAAAGTTCCATCCATAATTTTGCTCTTTGAAATGGAGATGTGTCTTCTGTATCCACCCACAATCAACAGGCAGAGGTGAAATTTGGATGGAGGAACCAGGAGGAGAGGAATGGGCTGTATCCCACCACCTTGAGCTGCCTTGGGATGTGCAGAACAGGAATCTGGTGCTCTTGGAATTCTGGAGCACTTCACCCAGGCAGCTCCCAGGGCTCTCACTTCCCAGCAGGGCCTTTTTATGAAGATGGTGATTGCTCAAAAGTTTTTTGAGTATTGGGGTGTCAAGATCCATCTGAAACACCCTGGCTGAGTCCCTTGGAAAAGGGGGTGTCTCTGATGGGTCATGCCTGACCCACAGATGCTAAATGTGATCTGTGCAGATAAAGTACCCTGTGGTTGTTGGGGTGTTCTCCAAAGAACAGGACTCTCCGTGTCCCAGAGCACAGGGAAGTGTAAGACAAGGGATGATTTATTTTAGAGGAAGCTGCAGTGGTTGAGGACATGGAATCTCTTTGAAGGAGGCACTGTGGCAGAATAACAACTGCATTTTTCCTTGTCTAACATACAAGTGCAAGGCAGAACCTGCAAATGGTACCTGAGGCAGTGTTTGAGGGGTCACAGGCAGAAATGTGCATTATCATCAGCCCTTTGTCTTGGAGCAGAACCAAGGAACAACAGGGCAAGTCACAAACATTCTGCCTAATGTTTGACCAAGGTCATGTGCCTCAAAACACTCTTGGGAACATCTCCAACGTGCCTCTTTCCCCACTTTCCTGTCCCCAAGGAGATCACATGGAAGCAGCTGCAGGGAATGAGCCTTGGAGGAGTGGTCTGGCTAAAAACATCTTTACAAGTTTGTGATAAAACCCTTTCCCTCAAGGTGTTGAATTTACACGAATTTTTCCTAAAAGGCAGAGAGATGTTGCAGGTGTTGCTGGATAATTTGAGACCTGGGACAGTGACTGTGGTGTTAATGGTGAATTCCGGTTATTAATGGTGAATTCCTGGTATTAATGGTGGATTCCTCCTTTATTTTTACAGGTAGCAGTGGAAATGAAAGCAATCCTCTTTACCATATTGCTCACAGGCTCCACAAATGTAAGTACAAATACAGTTTATTTTGCCATAGGTGGAAGTGTGAGTCTGATGATCAAAGCACAATACACACGTTAAAGTTGTGTGGGTTTTAAAAAAGGCAAACAAACAAGGAGGTCAGGGTAAAGTTACTTATTTGACATTTTCTTGCTGGCTTTGCAGAAAATCAGGGTTCATTTGGGTTTAGATCCAGCTGCATTTGGGCCAAAGTTGTCTCTGGAGAAGTCAGGGAGGGACAGAAGAGGAGAAAAGCTTTTAGCTCTGTCTATTGAGAAACCTCCTGGGTAGCAATTTCAAAAACTCCTGCGGGACTGAGAAGTTTAACTCCTATTTTTAGAAGTATTGTGGGAGCTTAAATCAGGCTTTAAAGCTTTTAGGAACCTGGAAAGGCAGGTAGGAACCCCGTGGGATCTGTGAAGTGTCTGAACAGGTTATGAGCCTCACTCTGAGAGTTAATACTTAACTCACCATAGGGACATTAGCAAAACCCACTTGACTCTTGCATGAATCTTCCTATATCCAAATCCTTATAAATCTTATATCTCCTAATTTCAGAGGAACTGAGATTCATAAATACTGGAGCCTGAGCTTCAGGTTCTCAATGATTTTGAAAGTATTATCCACTGCTTTCAACTCACAAGTGAATTTAATGAATGCAACACATATTTTAGTGTCTGTTGGTGCCTCCTGGACTCGTTTCTGAGTTCACCAAAGTTCAGGGGATTTTTTTTGTTTGAGGCAACCACTTGAGAGGTGGGGGAGTGCTGCAAAATTTAAGCTGAAGTTCAGTGCACATTCTGCTCTCTGCTGAAATTTTTAGAGTTGCAACCTGGGCCGGAGTTCAGCATGTGAATCTCCTTCCCCGGGCAGAGATGCAAAGAAATAGCATTTTCTGCATCAGTATGCAAATTCTCCATAGAAATGGGGCTTTTCTGAGTTGCCTCTGTGTTGCTCTTGGGGTTCAGGTGGTTGAAAAAACGAGCTTTGTGTTCCCAAGGCAGCGGGGACTGGGGTTTCTCCAAAGTGCCTTTGTTTGGGGATATGTAAAGCTCTCAATGCGTCATTCTTTCTGCTTCAGCTGTTAGAGACTCCCATCTTCTCTATTGATTTTACCCAGAGTTCTGACTGCCCTTGAAGGTGTGACCTGTACCTCAGGCTAATTTATTTCTGTCATGGCTGCAGCATATTTTAGAGGGCAGTGGGGGTAGGAGGGAGAACAATGAATTCAACATGGAATATAAATCCCAAGCCTGTAGCCTTCAGACATTCCAGTACATACCCATTCTCCCATTTGGCATTCTGCACGGTCTTGGATTAAAAGGGGAAGGAAAGAAAAAAAAAAAAAGGCAGGCATTTGTATAACTAATCAGGTGAGCCATTGTGGGTAATCCCTTTGGTCACACACGCTGGCATGGATATTAAAATTTGCTGGGCTTCTAAACCACTTACAATGACGTCTTAGTTTGTGAACCTGAATGCAAAGTCTCACCTTGATGGCCTAGGAGTGTTTTGGAGCTGAGGGCTGAAAATTTGTGTTGTGGAGCTTGGATGGGCAAAGACTTTGGTTTTGTGCTGAAAACTCATTTTGGTGGGGAGTGTGATGGATAATTTTTATTTTATTGAATTCTTGTTTACACTGTATCACATATTCTTTCCTGCTCGGTTTTTACAGACTCAAACAGAAACTTACATGGTGTGTAAGCACAGAAGTTTAAACTCTGCAAATCCTGAGCTTAAGCACCTGGCCCCTCTCATTGTTCTGCCAAGCTCAGTGGGGTTTGCTCCCATGACCTGCCTGTGTGGCTGAAGCCTTTCCCTCCTGCCCCACGCAGCTCATCAATAGCCCAGGATTTCCCCAGGGAAAAAACATGTTGCTCCCAAGTTCCCTTGGAGGAAAGCTGAGCATCCTGTGCTGCCCTGGCTGGTGGAGAGCTCTGCTGGAAAACTTTGTTGGGCTGGTTCTGTGTCCTTGGGGTGCTTGGAAGCGCTGGGATAGCTGGTGCAGGGCCTTCCACCTCCCTCCTCCCACCTATCTTGGATTTTTTGATCAAATTAGTGAACCCTGGACGCCCAGTGTGATGAGGGTGATGTTACTGGATGAATTCCTGCAATTCAGACTGCTCAGGTTGGAGGTCACCGAGTTCTGCAGCAGAGGAGAGGCAGCTCTGAGGAGCTTTATCAAAACCTGAGTTCCCAGAAAGCCAAGACACTGCCTCCCTTGGAAATGGAGGGCTCATCCTTCAGAAGGGCTGACCCAGAGTCGCTGCCCTGGGGTGACTGCTGTGGGTCAGGGCAGTGGGGCCAGCTGGGAAGGTCAGGCTTCAGAGGGACGCAGGGAGCTCTGGAGCTGAGGCATATGAGATTTCCAGGTGATTTGCTGGGAGCTGCTGCCACAGAAAGCACTAAATTAGCCTGGGATAGCTGAATTTAGTGAAACTTCAACCAGTCTGACTTGAATTCATAGTTTAGAGTTCAATCTGGTTACTCTCCATATGATTTAGGGTCCAAGTGGATCCATGTTCCACAGCCATAAATGTTTGTTTTTCTTCCCCCAAAGATTTTGTGCAGGGAATCACTCAGAAATGTTTTGCTAGCACCTGTAGAGGAGAAAGATAGAACAGGAGAGGTCAATTCAGAGTAGAAATGGGAATAAAAAGAAGGGTTATGATTTATGGAAGGGGCAAAAGGATGCTGTACCACAGGAAATTAAACGGTCCATTGGCATCTAAAGTGTATCTTTTTGCCCCTCCACTTTCTCCATATATGATCTCTGCCAATATATTGATTATTGCCAGGGGACAAAGCAGCCAGGCTGGGCATTCCAGCTGTAGTCTCCTTGTATCTTGGCATCTTTGTGTTTATGGGTCTCAGTCTTTTTTACTTGGCCCCCAACAGCAATAAAGTCAGACAAGATCCGGCCTCTTCAGAGCATTGCCACTCTCCTAAAACAGAGGGAGGGAGGGAGGAAGGGAAGGAGAAGCAGTTCCAGCACAGAAAAGATGCTGGGTGCTTCTGTAAATGATTATTTGGACCTCCAAGTAAAACCTGGAAGAGAGAGGGAGAAATACCAGGGCTGAACTGTTACACCTCGGGGTCTGATACCTCTCTGAAACACTCAGACACTAATTCTGGTTAGAATCCACCTCATGGTGACTTTTTGGAGCATTTCACTGGAGAAGAGTTGCCCAAAACATTATTTCCCCAATTTTTCCTGAAGGAAAATTTCCAGTTGAAATGGGAAAATATTGGGTAGTTTAGAATTTGGAGTGAAACCTGAAGATCTCGGGGTTTCTTCCTCTCTGGTATCACCACTACCAAAATGCTTTTGTGCTCCAGTAATGGATTGATGTTTGCAGCTTGGTGGCTTTTGTGATTCCCTCCATGAAATCCCGGGTTTGGCAGAGGTTTCAGCTCTTGCTGCAGAGGGTGGTGTGGGACAGGGTGAATTTTTCTGCTCTGGCCACTTTGGCTCCTTCTGAGACCGAGTTTCACTTCCACGTCATTATGGCCGTTCATTTAATTGGTGTTTTCTCCCTGCACCCACTGGGCAGCTTTGGAAATTCAGGAAGGAAAATCGAATAATTACAATGTTTAATACTCTCAGTGGAGTCCAGGTGCCCTCCTGAGGAGCTGCTGTGCCGTGGGAATTCTCCTCCTTTGGTTTTAGACCCCTCAGTGAAGAACACAACCACACTGAAGAGGGAAGATGCCTGAATCCAGCTCATGTTTCCTCGCTGTTCTGGAGGTCTTGGGGTTTTCCATCCTTTCCTGGGTGTCCTGGGAAGGTGTTTGTGTGCTCAGTTTAACCCTAGAGGCAGCTGAGTGTCAGTGAGGGGACAAATGAGTCCCAGGGCTGATGGCAGAACAGAGAGTACCAGCAGACCAAAATACTGTAGATAAGATATATAAGGTGTAGTGGGAGATTTGAGGACTGAAAAGCATCCCAGTAATGCAGCTGAGAGGTTATTATTTAATATCTTACAAACCAAAAACATGTCACTTTTTTCTTTTTTAGCGAAACGAAGGAAAAAAATATGCAAAGCTGGATCTGAGATGGTTGCAAAATAATTTTCTAGATGAGATGGCCTCTCATGTGCTCCCCAGATGTACAATCCCATATGTCTGTTCTGTTAGGCTGATTATGGAATACATGCATTTATAGCTGGGAGCAAAGGGAGGATTGATTTCTTTCTAGAGTGGTGTGGCTGTTGCTGTGTTCAAGATAATTAAACATTAGAGCTGAAATAGAAGTGAATTGAAAAAAAGGAGCATTATTGCACCTCTGGATGTAAAGAACTACGGGATTGTCTGCACTGGGAGGGGCAGAAGTTAATTTTTATTAAAGTGATGATGCATAGATAAAATGCCTTAAAATGCACTGAACTCCTTTGAGGTCACTCTTGTTCATGGTGAAAGTGATTTCGTGTAAACTTGATTTGGTTCCAAACTCAATTTAGTGAAACCTAATTCAGGCCACTCTGATTGTGAAGTATGAAGTCTAAACAGGGTTTTAAGCAGTGCTCAACTAATTCACCTCAAAAATTAATATGATTGGATTATTCTGAGTGCTCTGGTGCTGATAAGCTTTGTACAAAGTCCACTTTTGATTTTATCACTCACTCCTTGTAGTATTTGTGTTTTTTGCCTTTAAGACTCCAAGATGATGTGCTAATTTCAGCTTTCATAAGATAAAAAATGTGTTGCAGAGAACATCTTGGAGAATATGAACCCCAAAGGTGTCAATATCTGAATTAAAGTAATTTTAGACTAATTTTAAAGGTGTACTTGCTTTTGGAAGATCAGATTTGCAACTGCTGAGGGTTATTCCCTACCCCAGAGGCAGTGATGGATATGGAATTTCAGTCAGTGTCATAACTGGAAATCTGATCTCTGTAAAGTGGAGCCCATGGCTTAGCACTGAATTATTCCATACAAGGAGGGAAAACAGCTTGGCTGAGGGACATCCATGGTTAGGATGAAATTCAGTTGGATGTGGCTTTGGATATGTAGAATCCCAGAATGGTTTGGGCTGGAAGGGACTTTAAAGCTCTTCCAGTCCCACCCCTGCCATGGGCAGGGACACCTCTCCCTATTCCAGGCTGCTCCAAGCCCTGTCCAACCTGGCCTTGGGCACTTCCAGGGCTGGGGCAGCCACAGCTTCTCTGGGCACCTGTGCCAGGGCCTCCCCACCCTGACAGGGAGGAATTCCTTCCCAAAATCCCATCCAACCCTGCCCTCTGGCAGTGGGAAGCCATTCCCCCTTCTCCTCTCACTCCATCCCCTGTCCACAGTCCCTCTCCAGCACAAACCCAGGACATGGTGATGGGAGTTCCTTGGCTGCAATTAAACCCTAGAAATGTGTAAACCTGTGTGATGGACACCTAAAATTTTCCTATTACTCTGTTTAGAAGTAAATGCATTTCACAAACCTGTGATGGGTGGAGGAATAATAATTCTGTATTGATTGGGACCAGGAAAAACAGGAGCCTGGTGGGTTTTATTTCCCCTTGTGTTGCTGGCTTCCTCTGTAAGCTTGAAGGGCAAGTAATTTCAGAGCTCTGTGACTCAGTTTCTTCACCTGTCAGTGGGGGAATGACTTCACAGGGGACTGGAAGTATCATTATAATGATACTTGGAGTGTGCTTTCATATGCTGGGAAGGAGAGTGGGAGCGTTCGCATGTACAAGAGGAAAAGAAAAAAGTAGGTTAGCCTGTCTGAGCTTGTCATGCTTCTCCTGTGTCAGCAAACTCAAGGAGACAAGAGAAAGGAGAGGAAGAGAGATCAAAAGAATACATTAAATTAAAAAGTAAACAGAGAAAGTTAAACTTAAAGCAGCAAGGAAGGAGTTGCATGGGGCCCGTGCTGCATTAACCTGGCTCTTCCAGCATGGGCCAAGATCTTGGTCATCAACAACCAAAAATCCCGAGGCAATCCTTCTGTGGGCACGAGCTGCCCAAGCTGAGGGCGTTCTGCACGTGGACAAAGGCCTCGGGAGGGCATTTGGAGGGATTTTCCCCTGGTGCTGGAGAAATCCAGGATCCCTCCTTGGGCCTGGCGCAGCTGAGATGCTCAGAGGGCTCCCCTTCCCTTTCAGCAGCTCTTCCCACGTTATTGGTGGCACAGTGGGTGGGATGTGCAGCAGGGGTGATGGCAGCAACAGGAAAGATTCTTGCACCTGGTCCTTGCCTTGTTCCTGGCCACTGGCACGTGCTTAGGCGAAAACTGTTTACAGCTGGGGCTTTTATGTCCCCCCAACTCTTGGCAAACTGGGGTTTGGGGACTCCCTAAAGCACAGGCTGCACCGGGAGCAGCTAAACTCAACTTTAATGTCCAACTCGAGCTGATCTAAGTTAAGAGAACCTGAGTGTCCAAGGCCAGTGGAAGGTTTCCCTGCCCATGGCATGAGATGAGCTTCAAGGCCCCTTCCAACCCAAACCATCCCGGGATTCTGTGACTAGACAGAGTTTTGAGCTGTGGTTAGGTTCTGTTCAGCTTAATCTGTTCTGTCTGTTCATGAAATAGGCCAAGGAATCTTGAAGTGCAGATCCATAATATGGTAAATTTTCCATATAAAGTAGATGGAGAAGAACAGAAAGCACATGGGGGAAAATTCCTGACAGTCAATATATGAAGGGTTAGTTATATTTTTACAGAATTATAGGTCAAACACTAGGCTGCCAAAAGCAATCATACCAGCTGTAATCTTCTTTAACTGTATCCAGTCAGAAAAGATGAAAAATTGTTTTTCTGCCTTTGAAGAATGGAAATATCTTTTCCCATATCCACTCTGACCTGTTTTACTGTAACAGATTCTGGATCCACTCAGCTAAATCACCATGAGCAGAGTGTGATGGAAACAAATTGAACCATAAAGCTTATCCTAAAACTCTGCCTTTTGCACCTTCAGCAGCTGGGTAGTTTTATTTTTTGAAGAAAAAGTGCTCAATTTGCATCCTAAGCCTCCTCCATCTGCCTTATCTGTGGCAAAGCTGGGCTCCTTGGAACCCAGCTTTGTGTGGTATAATCTTATTTTTACACATGGTCAGACTGTTTGGCCGGGTGTCATCTGAAATGCAGCCTTCCTTTTGGGAAACCACCAGCAACCACGAGCTTCCTCTGGGGTGCTGGAGAGTTGTGAGTTTTTAAACCGACCCATGAGTAAACAGCAGTGCTGGGATGCAGTAGAAACCTCTTGGGGAACGAAGGGGAAGATGGCATCGCTGATAGCAGCGCTCATTCCCCAGCCAGCTGAGGTGGTGAAACCCCTGTGCTGAGGTAACACAGCCCAAAATCAGGCAAAGCATCCACTGGGAATGTGGAGGGCAGGACCTGAGCACACACAACTCAAAGACACGAGGAGTAGGGCGTGGGAGGTGCTGTTTGTGAGCCCCCAAATCCTGTAGTGTGGACATCCAGCACTTGGTGCGTGACTGGCAAGGAAATGGGGATGGAAACATAGGGAGCTCTCTGTATTTATGCTCTAATGCAAATTAAATGTGGAGTGGCCGAAACATCTTGGCCATATTTTAGCAGATTTGTGTTGTGGTGGGGCTGAGTATCCGGTAAAAATAGTATCTCTTCTGTAGAGAGAAGTAGAGATGAAGTAAAGCCATCTTCTTCTTCTTTCCAACCTTGCCATCTGCAAAAGGAGGTTATTTCATCCAAAAAAACCATTTGGTAAGTGTAGAACAATCATCCAAGTGCCTGAGGATTTTGCATGTGATTTCTCCGTGTTAGACTCGTGGGAGAGACTCTTTACAATGTGATGGGACAAGGGGGAATGGCTTCAAAGTGAAACAGAATAGGTTTAGATGGGATATTTAGGAAGAAATTCTGCTCTGTGAGGGTGGGGAGGCCCTGGCACAGGGTGCCCAGAGAAGCTGTGGCTGCCCCATCCCTAGAAGTGTCCAAGGCCAGGTTGGATGGGGCTTGGAGCCGGCTGGGAGGTGTCCCTGGAAATTCCATGACCTGATGAAGCTGACCATCATCACCAACCACTGAAACAGAAGCTACAGACTCAGTTTGTGTTAAAATACTTCCCCAAGTGCTTTTAGCAAGCATTATTATCCGAAAAGAAAATGATGTGCTGCTGCTGTGCAGTTTTTGATATAAAACTGACTTGCACAGTTCTAATTGTTGCCTTCATAGAGACACTGAGGAATGTAAATTGTAAAATTCTGCTGCATTTGCAGAGTAGAGTAACCCAGAGCTAACTTAGGGTTCCTCAGCAGGGTGATCAAAATTCAGGGGAGGTTTGTAACTCTTGCTTTGATATTTAATGCAAATCTGAGTTATACCAGTGAAGATTATTTTGCTTTTAATTCAGAACTGCACATGGCAAGTGAGTGGTATCAACTGTAGAAAAAAATTGAGGTTTTGAGGCACCTCCCAGCCTTTTTGTTTTTGATTCCATTCATCACAATCAGCTTAGCTGGTTGATTTAGTGATGCCATAAAATACAGACCATCTCTGGTATTTACAGACTTGTTTTTGTGCTTCCCTGATGGTGCTGTTGCTGGTGGTTCCATCTTGTGAGGATCTTCACTTGAACAGCCTGGTTCTTTTTCCTCTTAAAAGCCTGTTTTCTCCTCTTCTCTGTGCTTTTGTGCAAGCCAAACAGCAGCCACTTTCCCTTTTACCAGTAGTACCTAAACAGGGAGGAAGGCTGGCCACTGGCCAAATCATTTAAACCTCTGGAATAATAGTTTGCTCTCTAATGAATAGTCTGGCTTTAAATCTCTCCATTCAATGGTGGTGGCACTCCTGAAGTTGACAGGTACTTATGAGACACTGAGGAAAGGTCATTTGTTGGGTGTTACTTTCATTGATTTGTCCAGAGAACCTCCCAGTCATTCCTCTCCCCTCCTTGAAGGCAATAAAAAGAGACAAAAACCAGGCAGAAAATACATTAATTTTCTCATACTTGCTTCAGAAGTCACAAATAACCCATTTGAAGTCAGCAGTTTCCTATTTAAATGTCACAGAATTCAGCTTCACAGTTGGCATCATCTTATTTTGACCAGGGAAGCTGAGTCACGGAACAAGGGGATCCTTTTCCCTGGACATCAGATCCAGGTGTTAATCCTGAGATGGAATCTGGGAGCTCCTTGCTCTGGCTTGCAGAGAGCTGAAGTAACACCATTCTTGGTAGATTTATTGCTTACTTCATCCTTCTTCCCGTGTACCCATAAATCAAATGCTACCATTTTCTCCCTGAAGTTGGAGCTTAATGAACCTAAAAGCAATCTGAGGAAGCAGCACAAGAAGTGGCTGTGCTAAAGCCCTGTTCCATTTACAAATGAAAACCAAGAGCACTGGTAAAGTTATTTTTACCGTAACTTGAGTTTACTTTACATAGGAGTTGCCAGACCTATATTTCAAGAACTGGCTTCTTGATGGCCAAGAGAATAAAGCCTGGAGTGACTTTGACATCTCTTAGACCAGGCTGGTAGGGAATGGCTCCTACCTGGATTAGTGATTGGACTCCAACCTTAGTGATTCTAATATTTTATCTGCTTGCAGTGGACAAGAATGGGCTTAAATCTCACCTTTTTGGCCCAAATTTTTAATTTTTCTGTATAAATGTAAGTGTTTGGAGGAGATAAACATGATCAGTCTTTGTGCAGGACTCCCAGCATGCTGGAGAAACCTGCTTGTGAATGTGGAGCTCCAGCTCATGAGTCACTGGAATTGTTCTTGGAAAGCTGAATGTGTGGGAGAAGAGGGTGGCAAACTTGGAATTTGGACCCTTCAGAATTAAAAAGGCTGAGCAAAAGATCCTTTATCAGAACAGGTCACCACAGCAGAGTCAGAGAGACCTGTGGATCTTGGGAGAGGGTGGTGGTACGGAAGACATGGAAATTGGGGTGGGAGGAGGGGACAAAGGCGTTTGGGTGAAGCAAGAGGGAGTAGGAAGCTGCCCCCATAAGGTGTGTGAGGACCTGCAGGTGAGGCTGGGAACCCTGAACCTGAAAGACAATGCAGGAGAAAGTCTGTGGAGCTGTGTCCAGAGCAGACCCTGACAGGAGTGGGGATGTTTCCCACTGCAGATAAGAGCAGAGCAGCCCAAGGTGAGCAGTTCACTGCCCAGGGAAGTTATGAAGTGTCTGAATTCCTGGCAGCTGGCCTGGTGACATTGTTAAGGGAGGAATGAAGTCAAGTGTGGACCCCCACCATGAACTGTCTGAATGATATTTAATATTTAAGCCTTTAAAAGTGGAGGGAAATGCGCAGGAGCACCTCTTAAAGAGGAAGGAGCACAGTCCCTGGTGATGGACTGTGTGCATTCTCCACGATTTCTGTTCAGAATGATCCCAGCACATGAGCTTAGTCTGAAAAAAAAATCTGGAGGATGGATGCTTTCCTGTTGATTCCCAAGTCCTAATTGCTCATTCTCTCCCCTTTTCACTTTGGTTTGGTTTGGTGGCAGCCAGGGATGGCACAGTGAGATAAAAAGCACAATAATACCTGTTGTGGTTCTTCCTGTAGCAGTTTTACTTCCTAAAGGGCCAAACATTCAGTTGACATTTGGTCAATTCACATTATCCCTGTTTGATAGAGGGGAGTGGAGGATTGGGGAAAGGAAGGGACTTGTCACCCAGCAAAATGATGTTGTAGACAAAAGTGAAACCAAGGTCTGCGCTTGCTGGAGAGGAATTGGTCAGACTGGAGTGTTTTCTCCAGGGTACAGGATGGAAAACCTGCTTCAGAAACTGGCCACTTTGTAAATCAGACAATACCAGAACCGAAGGTTGTTTGGTAAAGAAACAAAGTGTTGGTCCAAAGATGACTGAAGTCACTGGGATTCTTTCCATGGGAGCAAACTTTTGTTTAACAGAGGTTGGTAACCGGAGAGGTAACACCCCACAAACTGTGTCCCATCTCAGGCTCTGCAATAAATAGTCCTCACAGAGACCATGGTCAGCTCTTAGATTTCCATATGGAAAATGCTCCCTATTGGTGATGAAGAGGTGTAAGACTCCAGTTTTATAACCTGTGATCAATATATATACACATCTCTCTGTTCTTTCATAAGGTCAGTTGACTTCTGTTCGGGGGAGGAGGGAAGACAAAAATGGGGGTGAGTGTAAATTGCAGCAACAGAAGTGAAAGAAAGAGGAAGCAGAAGGTATTTACTTCTCACCTGCTACAAATTACCCTGAGCAGAAAGCAGGGAGGAGGAGGAGGAGGAGGAGGAGGAGGAGGAGGAGTGGTGGGATGGTGCAGGAACAAAAGGCTTTTCTGCCTCGAAACGCACCAAGGTGGGAGCTCCGTGTTCCTCAGGAGTTTGGTTTCACCAGACAGACACATCCTAGGGAAGGGCTGGGAAAGGCTGGCCCACGGCTCTGGGGGCTCTTTTGCTCCCTAATGACACTCAGGCTTTGTCCCCTGGCTGGGCAGCATTTTGCTTGCAGGCTAAAGTTACAGTTGTACCAGAACTCGTTCCATATTGGCGTTTGATCCTGGGAGAACGGGAAAAATCTGGTCAATACGGTTCTCATTAGCCAAAAAAGCTGTAACATGCTGGAGTCATTAGTAGTTTGTTGATTGAGTTAACCGTGCAAGGCGGGCTGCAATTGATCATCTGCATTCTCATTAAATATGCCGCAGTCTCGGGGAATTTGTTATGGAACTGCTTGGAAGACAGGAGGAATCTTGGTTTCAGCCCAGAGCACCAGTTTTTAAAATCTCTTTTGACTTGAAGCTCGAAGTGTATAATTAATATCAGAGATGGGACTGAGGTGTAACATAAAAATAATCTTTCACTGAAGTGTTACTACGCAGGGTCGTGTTTCATCTCGAAACAGGGAGAGAGATGGAGGCTGAAACTTGAATCCAAATCTAAACTTTCTTGGTGCTGCAAGGGAAGTGGTGAGGGTCTGTGGCTGGAGGATTTCCACTTGGAGCTGTCTACTAGGTATTTGAAGGAAGGAAGCATTGCTGTGCTCCATTTAAAGATAATGAGGTCTAATAAACCCTAACCAAAAGTCAAATTCACTTCATCTTTGCCTTGCTCATAAGCGAGTCAATAAGTGAAAAAGATCCATATAGAGAGAGGCGATAGAATTTCACTTTCAAGAAATGGGTGAACAGGAGTTGCTGAAGAGTGTTACCTTGAAAATATATCATGATCACTTTAAACCTTGTCTATGTCTTTCAGCTTTTGAAATGCTGAAGATCACATCTTGAGGGAATTTGTTGGAGCCTTTGAAGTATTTTTATGTTAGGCCCCTATGGCAGAAGATTGTACAGATCAAGAAAGTACCGAGTAGATTTATTCACAGAAAATGCATTTAAATTACCCAGCTATACGGGCGCACATTCTTCATTTATAGCCTGGTGTCTGGGCTCTGAAATCCTCCCAAGAATTGAGGTCATAGAATTGGAAAATGAGCTTCTGTACACCATACTTCTGGCCTTTCGGATGTAATGGAGGCTGTGCTGTGTGGTAAATTGGACGGAATTCAGAGAAGAGCAACAAAAACAATTAAGGGAGGAGAGGAACTGACTTACATGGAAAGATTAAAGCGTTACAAATTTGTGGCTTGGTGAAGCAGAGACTACTGCAAGTCATTGGAAGTTTCTGGAGACGGGAATGCGGCTTCAAAATCCCTGGTCTTGTCTAAACCTGTTTTTGTTTGTGTGTTTGTTTTAAAGGAAAATCTTTTTTCGAGCAATATCCTCATCTGGTGTAACTTACCGCAGTGCCAGTGAAAACAATGGAGCAAGGAGATCTGTGCCAAATTATACTGTCTAAAAATGTAGCCCTTGCACTCTTTAAAAACTGGCACAGCAGGAGTGGAAGTGGTAGTTTAGGGAGGCAACTGGTGTTTTAAATCCTGCAAGGTAATTCCTGGTATATTCACAACACAGAGTGGTTAAATGTGGAAGATATTTGGACATCTTCCTTCTATAGCACCTCTGCAAAATGCTGCAAGAGCCAGAAAGCTTAAAATTTTATTTAATGCCTCAGCTGAATATTGGCAAACGATGGAGTGAAAGGGCATTTCTGCCATCTTGTTCTTCAGATGCTCTTGCAGAAATACAGAGAGCTCTTAAGCCAGTGGAGAAAGTCTAAAGCAGCCACAGAAAATGTGGGATGTTGCCATGAGAACTTTGGAGGATCTGCAGGTCCTGAGTGTACGTGGCACTTGCACAGAGGAGCAGTCTATAAATACCCCAACTACTGAGCGTAGCTGGTTGGAGTAGTTACAACAGCTCATGTTTCCAGCCTCAGAACCCCTGAGTTCTGTCCTTGCTGAGGTTGATGAGGATGGTGGCAGCTCTGCAGACACAAGGAACAAATTGTTCCCCATGGTCCGCAGGGACTGAGTTGCAGTGAGGCTGAGCAATTAAAAACATGGGCTGGCTCTGAGGAAAATTAAGTGTGAAGCCCATTGTACTGCAAAATAGTCTCAGAAGGGAAGTGATGGAGGCCCTGGTGCTTGGGAAGTGGTACTTTTCCTAAGGATGGAGTGTTAATTGAAGCATCATGGCCAAATTTTAAGTGAGAGGTTAATTTCTGGCTCCCTCGCCTGCTCCCTGTTCCATCTGGGCAGGGAGTGATTCCATCCCAGGGCTGAAGCATGGTGTGCTTGGCTGCACAGGGAGCTGAGAAGCTGCCACCTTCCACAGAAGTTATTGCTTTTATGGGATGGGTGAAGCTGCCAGGGAGCAGAAGGAGGAGATGGAAAGGTGGGAGCTTCTGCATGGAAGTTGCTACAAATACCTCTTTCCTTTGTAATTCACGTGTGATCTTCACTGAGGGTTGAAAGTGGCCAAACCTCTAAGACATAATTAGGACTAATTTTTAGTCTTGGCAGTTGCACCAAAAAACCAAAAGCCCTAAAAGGGTCTGTGGAGATTGTGTGGCCCTGTTGGGTTCATCCCAATTCCTCTGGATCAGGAGAGGGGAGCAGTGACCTGCCAGACTCCTCGTCATCCCAGTGATGTCCAGCTCCGTGGAAGAAGCAGCAAACATCACCCTCCTGAAAGGAGTGTTTGGAAAAGAGGGATTTTGAGTGTGTGAATGAGGCAGCCAGACAGGAATACCGAATGTGGACCGAAGATGCCGGGGGAATTGTTTCCATAGAAACCCAACCATGGAGGCTCAGACGGCTCCCCCATCTCAGACTTACAAATTCATATGATTATCTTAATGGTCAGCATAATGGATTGAAAGGAGGTGGGTGATTAGGAAAATTTGATCCGAGTTTGTTGCAGATGTGGGAGCATTGTGCTGGATTCCCTGTCTGAGGGAACTCAGAGTGGTTCCTACACTGGATGTGCTGCAGTAAATCAGGATTAACTCCTGAGCAGTGAATGGAACCCCACTGGTGTCAAACAAAGGGAATCAGGCCCAGTTTCTTTTAATTAACTTGAAGGGAAAAAAGGTTTTCATTTGTTTCTTGCTGCATTGTGCTCCCACCTTTGTTGGGCAGGCCTTTTCCATGGCTGCAGACATCATCTCTGCATGTAAATCCACAGCTTTCAGAAATGCCTCAGGAAATATTGTTCTGAAATGTCCTCCCTGGAAGCACAAGCCTTTCTGTGCCAGAATTTATGAGGGGCCCTGGGAGCCTGTTTTCTTCATTTGTTCCTGGAAAGATTGCTTCTTGGAAAATCTGAGATGTTTAGGACTAATTTATGTTCCTCCAGCCCCTTCAAAGACACCAACACCTACAAGTGCCATAAACTTCCAACAGGAGTCACCCATAAAGGAGTCAAATTCTGTGTGGGAGAAGAGGCTAAAGGAGGTCGGGGAACCCCAAATGAAATGTGGAGGTGTCAAGCTTTAGGGTAGATGTGGGGATTGAGCTCCTCTGACCATGTCCTGTGGTCCTGGAGTTTAATTTGGGCTGAGCTGACTTGGTCTGTCTGATTTTTCAAAACAGCCAAACTTCACAACCCACAAAGTTCATCTTTAATCAGTCATTTGTGCTCTTTTTAGAAGAGACTGTGTGTGGAGGGGAGAGGAGAGCAGGAAGTGGAGATTTGGACAATTTTGGACACAGTTTGAAGTAACTTGAATTTGTGAGCAACTGTCCTGTTACCCAAGGAATGGCTCCACAGCCAGAATTTTATGTGATGTTATTTTTCTGTGGGCACGTAGGGGAAAAAGGAAAATAAGGGCTGAAAATATGGGGAAAATCACTCCCATCTCTCCTCCTGGCTTCCCCAATCTCTCAAAAAATTGCTGAAGACCCTGAAACCCTTAAGAGGAACCCAGTCCGGGCTGGTCTCCTGATAAGCACACATAAGCTCTGAGAGGAAAACATCTGAGGTTTGGGAAGGGTCAGCCAGGAATGACATAGCTGCAAACATTCAGGGAAATCAAAGAGCTGCAGGGTTCCACCCAGGAGAGGGGAGAGCCCAAGAGGCAGCCCTGGAACAGGATTTACAGGAAGAGACGCCCAGAGAGGAGCATTTTTCCTCTCAGATTTGTGAGTTCAGCCTTAACCCCGACCCATGTTTCACTTGCCTTGTTTTTGAAATGCTCTCCCTGGGACTCATGGGTGAGATTGTTCTTCCAGGGCTCTTAAACTGAGTGTTTTTGTGGTGAATTGAGCAATATTTGATTTTTTTTTTAAGGACTTGGATTATAGAGTGAGAGGGGAGTGTGTCTGAAGCATTGAGGTGCCCTAATTTCACTTGGAACCTCGGAATGTTTCTAAAATTAAAATTTTGGCTGCCATAGAGTTAATTTTCTTCATAGAAGCCAGCATGGGGCTGTGTTTTGGATTTGTGCTGACAACAGTGTTGATAACACAGGGATGTTTTAGTTACTGCTGAGCAGGGCTGGCACAGAGCCCTTTTCAGTACCTCACCCAACTAATGGGGGTGGACAAGGAGCTGAGAGGGGACAAAGCCGGGAGAAGTGACCCCAAGTGACCACAGGGATATCCCAGACCACAACAAAAATCCGAGCAGCCGCTCTGCATTTCCCAAAACAAGCAGAGAAAAGGTGCAGCCTGTACCCAAACCCTGCCTCTGAGCAAACATCTGCTCTGTCCCTACTGGAAGGAGAAGGTTGTTCGTTTACTGATGGGTTTTTTTCCCCATCAATTAGTGAGGAGAGCAGCTTGGCCCAACTTTGTCGAGCTTTTAATCTGGGGAGACTTTTTGCTGAACTGCCTCTGCGTACAAAATGTAATTGGTTGCCAGCTCCCACTTCCCTGACCCATTTCCAAAGCTATTTCGTTTGATTGTGGTGGGTGATCTTTCTGGAATTATTTCTTGACTTTTATCTGAAATCCATTGATAATGGTTATTTAAGCTTTTTGCGTGCTTTCTGGTTGTTTTAATTTCAGGGAGTACATTGAGGAGTTTAAGTATGTATTAGTTATCATATTGATGGATCAGCCAAGCAAGGAACATTTGGAAATGCACGTATTCCTTTTTCATTGACCTGTGATACTTGAAGGATAAACCTCTGCATGCCATTAGCAGTTTGAGCATCCATAAACATTCCTTGGTGTGTTTCGATTTGTTTTGGGCTATTTTGAGTCTGTACATGGAGATTTTTGTCTCCATTAATCCATCCAAGTCTATTAATTGGTTTGTTTGCCATTTATTTAATACTTTTCCTTGAAAGTGGTGTTGGGTTAGTCTGTGCTTAGCTGACTTAGTGCTCTACTCCTGCTCAGGCAGCTTTGGTGGGAAATAAATCCCACTGGAAGCACAAACAGCATCAATACGTTGCTTGTGAGTCTATTTAGGGTTGATACAAGGAAAAAGAAGAAGAAACTGTGGCCAAATTTTGCTTCCTGTGATGAGTTGTGTTCTCAGTTTAGTGTGTGATGATCCTTTGACAGAGACTGGCGTTTTCCCA
This sequence comes from Climacteris rufus, assembly GCA_013398175.1. Lineage (NCBI taxonomy): Eukaryota > Metazoa > Chordata > Aves > Passeriformes > Climacteridae > Climacteris > Climacteris rufus. The sequence continues at coordinate 59,090 of VZRZ01004508.1, forward strand.
CTGCTTCACCCCAAATTCTTTCAGATGTAACTCTGCTAAAATAAGTAGAAACCAGTTAAAACTTGGTAACTTGATGATACGTGATCCAAGGAGATCTCTCCAATCTCTAATTCAGGTGATGCAGGGGTGGCATCAATGTTTACACCCTCTCCAGGAGTGTTTTGAGGCTAAGTTCATTCCAGTGTGGAAATCACTTCATGATCCTTGGATAAAAAATATAAAATGCAAGAGCACAGGCTGTGGGAGTGATAAAGAATATTCTTCTCTTTAAAATTCCACAGGTCTCTAAGGTCTCTCCCACACTACCTCTCCAGAGTCGTGGTAACGGCACCAGGAGTTAGATCTGGTCCTGAGGCAGAGAATTAATCTGGATTATTCTTACAAAACACATCTCAAGTGAAACTTTTGCCGATATTTTTCCCAGAAGATTCTTCTCTTTCAGTCCAGAATTTTATCAGCAATTCTTATGCTAACAGGGGTCAGGAGATGAGATGTTTCTCACGTTACACTTGAAGCTTCTCATGAATAATGGCCTGTATCACCTCTATTGTCTGTCCAAAACATAAGCAACCAGACATAAGGCCAGAGGAGAAATTTAAAGAGTGCTGAATAAGCCAGCAGGACGGACCAAGAACTGAGATAGTCGGGGAGTGAAACAAATACAAGGTAGAGCAGATGGTTATTTGGGGAAATATCCGAGCAGATTAACTACCAGGCACTGGAGAATGAGCCAGTCTCTAGTTAAAAAGTCCCCTGAAATCTTCAGAGCGAGATTGAACAGAAGCACAGATGAACACCACTGTAGCCAAAATAAATTAGAGGTCATTATTCCCCAGTGAATTTTCTTAAGTGTTAAGTAGAGCACATCAGGCTTTTCACAGGAATCTGAGGGGGGTTGCCATACTTAAGACCATCACTTGCTCCTGTTGCAAGGGCAATCTGTCCATTTGGAAGCAATTTTTATTGTCCTTCTCTCCTTTCCCTAATTATTTTCTTTGCCCTTTTTGTTCTCACATATATATGTGTGTGTGTGTTGTGTATAGGGGGAAAAAATAGCTGCAGTTGGAGCAGGATGATAATCCCAAAATGTGTGGCACTGGAAATTACCATCATGGAAATTTTAGTTCCCCCCTAGCCCTTCAATCTTTTTCTTCAGCAAGACTGCAGCTGCCATCTGATTTGTATTTATATATGCTCTTTATAGATATTAATGCAATAACAGATTAAACCTAAAGTAACTGTTACTACACAGAGACATCTCAGGGGTCTGATCTTGCAAACACTAATGCCTCTGAATAACTTTAATCTTGTGCATTGTGTATTTGAATTTAATGGGGACTCTTGCATGCCAAAGTTTCTCACATTTGCGAATGTTTGCTGCAACTTCAGACTTTCCCCATATGTTGATGTCAATTTGTTTGTGCAACCTCAATACGGTTTAGAAACCTAAGTCTCTGATCACGGTTTGTATATGGCTTTTTTTCCAGTTCTGCTGCCTTCATTGTGCCACATTTCCAATGGGAAAAATGGGCTAAACCCTCACTGCTGAACACACCTGCTTGGGCCAGGCTAAACTTCCCTCACAAGGGCTTCTCCAGGCATTTTTTTTTTAGCAAGCCCATAGGTAATAGGAGTTAGAGCGTGGTAATGCTCTTTTTACAAGTATCAGCTTCTCAAACCTCTTTCTGAAGGTGAGTTCCTAAAGGAAAGTTTGGAAAATAGCCCAGGGGTGTTGTATAAATAGCTGGAGTGGCCAGGACACAGACGGGGAGGTGTTTCAAACTTGTCCCGTGTCGTTGGCCTCTGCTCCCTGTGGCTCAAGGTGAACTCAAGAGTTCAAACTCCCTGTTTGTGTCCTGTAGGATCATCTATTATGTATTTTTCAGATGACAAAAACTGTTTAGAAGATATTCATTTTATCGGATTTCAGCTTTGATCGAAAACATTTCAGACCAAATGTGGTTGATCTGGGAATACTTTGGGGGCAACCAAAAACCTTGGAGTCTCCTACGCAGGTGTTTAAGCTCCTGCACATCCTCCAGTGAGGCAAAGCAGTCTCTAATCCTCATTTTCTGCCTTTGAAGCTCTGGATCCCACTCAGAGCACACTCAGCCCCTTGTATTCCACTGCTGAGTCAAACACAGCGGAGTTCAATAATAATGGTAATTTCACAGCCTCATGACAGGGTAATAAAGTCTTCCACAAGGCAACTACTGTGGCCATCAGGAAAGTTTCATTTCTCCAGGTTCAACAGTTTCCATGTGGCTGATGCACCCTTGGAGGAGAGGTGACTTCCCTTTAGAAATAGCACTGATATGTCTGTGTTTGCAGTTCAGGCTCACTAACCATTGGCATAAATCTGATAAGTGTCTGATAGGACTCAATTATCCCATTTCTCAGCTTTTGAGTGAATAAGACTTATTTTATAGCCCACAGGAATAGAAATAGATTTTTTTTTTATTCCAGTATTCCTGTGTTATTTAAGATTAAGCTCCGTTTTCTGAGACTTATCTCCATATCAAGAGCAAATATATTTGTGTGTTATGTATACAACTGTAGTATTGTAGAAGAACTGTAGAAGAACAATAAGAGGATGAGAATCAAGGTAATAAACACAAGGAAATCATTAGGCACTTGAATTAATGAGGTATTTGCTTAAGTAGCACAAATAACATTGTCCATAACCACTTTCTCCCAAGTTCAGGCTCTTGAGGTATTAAAGGAATGCACAAAACTTCTCAGTCTGAATGGCAAAAAGTCGTGTGGGACACTTAAAATACTGGCCAAGGCTTTTGACATTTTTTGTTTTCAAATGTCACAGGAAATTCAAGAGTTTTATCAGTTTTAGGCTGCCACAGCCCTGTAGGAAACCCTGAAGTTACTCATCCAAGGACTGCACACTTGGAGAGGTCTGGATTTAAATACCTAAAAATTAAAAATTATACTGGTCACTCAGAATCTTGTTAACAAGTGAAGAGGAGGGGGCAAGTCCAGAGAGTCAATGATCTGAACTGCTTTAGATCCTGTCTTAGGAAGAAAGGACTTTCCTGTTGGAAATGTTGCTCTTTCCATTCATTGTGCAGGGAGACTTCATCAATAATTTTACATCAAAAATTACGAGTACAGTGTCAGCCCTAAACATACAATGCCTATATTTTAAAAGTTTAGTAGCTGGAAGATGCAGATAAAGGCCCAGTGGGGTTTTTGGCTGGTTGGTTGTTTTTTGTTTGTGTGTTTTTAAGTAGAGCCCATTTTTCTGAAAATCTTTATAACATCTCTAGGCACTTCCACAACTCTTGAAAGAAAAAGAAGACCTAAAAAACTCCTTTTTAAAAACCAAGTTGGCACTACTAAAATATTTTTGTTAATTAAATGACTGAGGAAACTGTGTTGATGAGGGAACAGGAGCTAATTGCTTCTGCCTGGGTGTTGATGGACTCTGGGTGGCACTGAGGGCTGTGTAGGGTGATGGTTCTTGCTCTCAGCAGCCTCCACATTTCATTGGGAATCCTGCTATGGTTCAGTCTTCCACCTTCAGGGCTATACCTGCTGGTGGTGCAGTGGGGAAATAAATTCATGGGATTAGCATCCATCCCAAGCCCCGTGGCTTTGAGTAGAGCATCCAGAAGGGAGGTTGAGAGAGGCCAATTAACAATCTCATTTCTGTGCCTCCTCCCTCCCTCCACCTGTGTCCTTACCCCATTTCAGGTGGGCCTGAGGACCAGAGCTTGTCCCTGTGCACAGGGAGCTGCATTTTTGTATGAATTGGGAGCAGAACTGGCCACCAGAGATCAAAAACCTGGCAGACAGAGCTGCTTAGCCATGCCCAGCAAAGCTGCAGCTTCACTGCCATGCACCCTTTGGGCTCGCTGGGAAAAGCAAAGTTGGAAGCTGCCAATATTTGTGGATGTGTTTCCATTGTTTTATCAGAGGGGAAGAGCAGTCCAGAGCCCAGAACAAAACCTCAGTGCTCTTTTTTATGTCATGGCATGGTGAGGAATGGGAAGCTGGGATCACCCTCTACCCACCCTGGTCTTTGGCTCCTCAACCCTTTGTCCTTCTAGTGGCAACACATTTTATGAGAGAAAAAAGAAAAAAGAAAGATCCTTTTTAAAGGATCCAGTGTCCCTCATCTCACTGAGGTGCCTAGAAAATATAGGAAAGACCTAGTACGTGTCCCTTCCCTTACTTGAGCAGCTAAACCACATCCAGCCTCTTCCAGCCATGTAATTCCATGCACATCCTCAGAATATTTTAGCACCTAGATGATACTGAAGGTCCCTTTCAACCCATCCCATCCTTTGATTCTATGATCTCACCTACCTTCAGGGTTTCCTCTCATTTTCTCATCTACCTTTTACTAATATTGTGCTGTCAGATAATTATTTGTAAGAGGCAGATATTGAAATACTTTTATTTGGATGGAAAGGGGTGATTGCAGCACTGTGGATTTGGAGGTAGGATTCCCAGATAAGGAGGCACAGGGGACATTTTATAGGTGGTGGCTGAGTAGCAGAGCCCTTGTTGCATTGATTGTTTTAATGCTGACCTGTAATTGTTGTATTAATCATGGGCAGGAGCACCAGGAGTGTTGGGAAGGTGTCTTTTTAGTAGAAAGAAAGAAAAGAAAGAAAAGAAAGAAAAGAAAGAAAAGAAAGAAAAGAAAGAAAAGAAAGAAAAGAAAGAAAAGAAAGAAAAGAAAGAAAAGAAAGAATAGGAAGGAAGGAAGGAAGGAAGGAAGGGAGAAAGAAAGAGAGAGAGAAAGAAAGAGAGAGAGAAAGAAAGAGAGAAAGAAAGAGAGAAAGAAAGAGAGAAAGAGAGAAAGAGAGAAAGAGAGAAAGAGAGAAAGAGAGAAAGAGAGAAAGAGAGAAAGAAAGAAAGAAAGAAAGAAAGAAAGAAAGAAAGAAAGAAAGAAAGAAAGAAAGAAAGAAAGAAAGAAAGAGGAATAATGACTATTTAAATGCTGGACCTTGGCAGCTGAATTCCCAGAACTGCATGGGACAAGGGGCTGGCTCCCAAAGCTCAGGTTTGGCCATGGCTTTGGGCAGTGCAGGTGGGGATTTTTGGCCTGTCTGTCCAGCAGGTACCTGGCTCTGTTGGCAGGGGCTGAGCCAGGCCCCACAGCTTTTGGAGACAGATGCTTTACCACCAGCCCAGATGCCCAGCCCTGAACAAGGCAAACAATTAGAGAAGCCTTCTCTTCATCAAATTCATTTGCAGCGATCTCTCCCAAAGCTCCTTTGAGAGAGAGGAGGTGAAGGAGCCTGAGAATGCCCCCTGAAAGCTTGTCCAAACCGATTTTAAAAGGAAAAAAAGAAGAAGAAAATACCAGTGTGTAAGTCTGTCTGCAGCTACAGCAGAGGGAAGCAGATGTAAGCAAGCCTGCCCGTGCCTTCTGAAGCTCTGTGAGCTCCTGGAAGGCAGCCAGTGCTGAAATAATGGCTCGAGGCAGCACCCTTTTCTCCCCTCTGCCTGACCTGCTCGCAGACAAGACATTTGTACATTATTAAGCTGTGGAGCACAAACTGTGCCTTGCACTGGACAGAGCAGGGCACTGTTCAGAGCTGGAAATCTCCAGGCATGGATGAGCTGGGAGAATCTTGTGTGATGGCAGGAACAGCCCCCCCAGCCCCTGGGTTTGAAGACACCTCCCTGTGTGGAGCTGCTGGCACACAAAAACGACTCGGGGTTGTTGTGGTTGTGTCCTGTGAGTCAGGAGAGGTGGTGTGGTGTTCCTTGGAGGTCACTGAGGTGTGTGTGTGCTGCCACTGCCCTCCAAAACCTGCTCTTCCAAAATATTGTGGGATCCTGACACACCTGTGGTTGTGTCTTTGTGTCCTCTGCAGAGAAAGGACGAGATGTGGTGATGTGCAATCTAAATATTTTGCATTTGGCTTCCTATCCGAAGTTCCTTTCAGTCTCACCGCTCCCTCATCCCAGATTTCATTTTTTCGCATTTCTTTAGCCTGCATTCAGCTCTCCTATTTTATTGCAGAGGAATTGTCTCTGCTTCGACATGATTTATTTATTTATTGTTCTTTGTCTGGGCATCTCGCGCTGTGCTTGAGTTGCAGTTATTTTGCAAGTCAGCTCATGGGCACTGTCCCATTTCACTGTTGTTGCCCTGGAATTTTCAGTTCCCATCCTGGGTGCTCAGCCTGTGTCTGGCTCCCTGTGTGTGGCATGGATGGGCACATTCAGCTTCGGCATTCATAAAGCTTGCTTTTTTTTTTTTTT
>VZRZ01004508.1:70694-96496 GCA_013398175.1 Climacteris rufus
CCCCTCTCCCTTGTATTCCTCATGCCATTGTCCATTCTTATGATGGCAGCCGCCCTTGCTCTTGAATGCAAGTGTCACAGCGGGAGCAAAAAGGGTTCAGGGCTGCATTGTCAAAGCCATGGTTGCCTATTGTTTCTTAGCCTTTCACTGCTCCGCTTTTCCGAGCCTCTTTCCCTATCAGTGGCCCCTGTCAAGGGGAGGAGTAGGGAGAAAATTGCAAGAGTTAGTCGTCCTTTTTATTGCACACTGTTATGATAAACAGCCCCAGCAATACATCCCACAAAATTAGGAATTATAACGACGGGACGGGGGGAAAAAGAAATTTCTTTGTAGGTTTGCGTTTGTCGCTGCCCTTATGTCAAAAGCTTGGTTTCTTAGGAAAGACTTTTGTATTGGTGTTTTTTGCCCAGCAAAAAATAGAGGCAGCTGCAAAGTGAACAGTGAGCTATTTAGCCACAAGGTAAAAATTTCCTGTTGCTATTTGGATACTGATGCTTTTCAATTTTAAAGGTGTTGGGGGGGGAGGAAGCATGACTGAAAGCATTTCTCTAGCTGTCCATTCATTCATCCATCCATCCATCGATATTTTGTGTTTTAAAGCAATTGAAAACGGGTTTTAAAAAAGGCCAGGGAGGCTGTTTGCAAGTTGGTTTTATTTGAAAAAAATTCTCTCAGTGCAGAATGAGGTTTGTGTTTCAGCTGATTGAATCTTGTGCTGGGAGATGAAGGGGGAATGAGTGTCCTGCTCGTGCCAGAAAGTGCTGCTTTGTCAGGTCATCTAAAAGTAAAATCTTGTCACAATTTCTTCCTTTCATAGGGGGGAAAAATAATATGGACAGGACTTTACTTGACATTTAAGCATGTGTTTGACTGTCTTGTGTGCACAGGCCAGCTTTGCCCGTGTTCAAAACTTCAGGGAGGTTACAAAGTCATGGCCTCAAAAGTTTTTTTGTTTTACTGCGTTTGATATGAAATTGCTTAGAGGATAAAGTTCTTTCTAAAATGTGGCTGCCAAGAAGAGTGCAAACATATTTTACGTGTTCGAGTTGTAAATATTCTATTTATTTCACTTTCAGTACTTTTTTTTTTCCTTAAAAAAAAATCTCACAAAGTGAAAGAGAAGCAAATGCAATTTGGTTTGTGCTTTTAACTGTTTCTGTAAATACGAGCATCTTTTCGATCCTTAAATTTATACTTACTGCCCTCAGAGCACAGGATATTTAACAGTTTGGGGATTTAATTTTTGCAAGTCTGTTATTATGTTATTTTGACTGAGCTATTACATGATCAGAAATTATTAAAAGAAAACACTGCGGACCGTTCAAATATGTGCTGCTTGAGCCTGAATATCTGAGCCATTGCAAATGTCTCGTGCTATTTTATCATGTCTAATAATAACAGGCAGAGTGCTTTCACAGATGTAAATATGGTTTAAGTCTTAAAGAAGCTTGCAGAGGAATACTCCTTAAACTGCTGGATAGTTGGGCTCTTGGTTTTGGTTATATTTGAGAATATCGACTTGGCTGAGCCTCCCAAATGATAGGGGTTGGTTGGGAATTTAGTTTGTAGGAAAGGGGGCAAAATATTTCACCTGAATTCACTCTTAACTCTCAGGATGCCGAAATAGAAGTGATTTGAGGAACAAATTCTCCCAGCCCGTCCTACAGACAACTGGCTTTGCCTTTTATCCCCCATTTTGCTGGTTTTTACACACATTTATTGTCCTGCTTCGCCAAGTTCTAGGTCAAGTATGTGCCTGTTTGGAATATCTTTGGGTTCGAAACTTTTTTGAAGAAATGATGAAAGAACTCTGGCCTTGTTTTAAATCAAACTCTGAATGCAGCCGAGGCCACCCTGGGAGCACAATGTTTAATTTCCATTCGACATCTGCCTTATATTTACCATTGCAGCCCAGGGTCTGCGTGGAAGGAGCACTTATCGTTGATAAAAAGTTTGGCATCTCTTTTGTCAGAGGTTGTAATTTCTGTTCTCTCAATCTGGACTGTCATTTTGTAAAAATCTTTTGTCATTGGAGCTGAATGGAAAACCTGGAATGTGCAAGAGATTAAAGAAATGGGGAAGAGGATTCAAATGTGTAGAGCAATTCTGGGCGCTTCACTCTCTGAGACAGATGGTGCCTAATCCTGATTTTTCCTTATTCCAGTGTAAATTCCGAGCTGTCCCACTGAATCCACTGCTGAATACTGATGAATCAGAATCAGGCCTGGCTCATTTCTTTGCTTTTTGAGACTGTGGGCTTATCTGGCAGAGCTTTCTGCATGCACAGCTCTCATTTTACACTCCTGGTGAGAGATGCCCACTGAGTGACTTCATCACAGGGGTGTAAACCCTGAGTTCCACCCCTCTCTCCTCCCGTAGCTGGGCTATCAGTCTGACCTTCCAGAATCTAGGAATAAATGTTTGAATAACTTGATGTGTTTTCTTTAGGTAGGTCTGGGGAGGGAAATGGTAGAGCTGGGGTGGAGTTTGGTGTGTCTGGACATTCCAGAGTGTCAGGGATAATGTGGTGCTGCTGGCTGAGATGGCAGGTTGACCCAGGGGGGAAAAAGAAGTTTATTCAGAGCAAAGGCAGAAACATTTGGTCCCATAGATGAATTTTGCTGCAAAAAGGGTGGTTAAGGGGGGAGAGGTGTTACAGCCTGAACTGTTTCAGGTGGAGAAGGGAAAACTTCACTCCTTGTTTAATTTTTTAAATGAATTTTATCTCATTAACCAAAACAATTCTGTTCATGTAGCTTTTAATATGAGAAAATAAAAAGGCTTTTTCCCCCCCAGATCCATTCTTTAAGCTGAAGTGCTCTGTGTGGTGTCAGCTCAAGTCCCAGGAATCTATTTAACTTTTTCTTGTGGGATTTCACTGAGCAACCCTTATAGTCCTGCTCTACATAGGAATAAACGTATTTCTTTTTTCCCTCCCATAGGACTTCAGTGGGAATTGCTCATAAACAAGCGAAAGCATCACCTGGATTCTTCTGGAAGTGGGAGTCAGGGTCAGAAGTCTCCAGGAAAGACCTGCCCAAGGCACAAGAAGAGGATCCCACCTCTCCAGAGGCTCCATCACACCTGGAGGTTCAGGCAAGTACCATTTCCCCTGCTCAGAGCTTCACTGGTGAGTCCTTGCAAATGTTTGCTTCTCACACACAGAAATTGTGCTGTGAAGTTTTATTTCAGTAAAATTTGATGAGAATTTGGTGCATTAATCTGAGCTCTTGTATCCTGCCACTGGCCAGGGTGTTATTGCACACTTGTGGAGGGTTTCTAGAATCCAAAATGCAACCAGAGCTACCCCAGTGAGTCTTGTCAGGAGAATCTGAACCCTTGGTTCTTTAACCTTTTGCTAATTCCAAATCCATATCCTGTGACCAGCTGGTTCTCAGAGAGGTAGAGCAATATCACTTGAAATCACTGATTAGGCAACCCTCTGCCTTTACAGGCTTTTTGGGTTTTGAAAACCACCAGAACCAAGCCATTGTAATGAATTCTGTGTCCAGGTAGGCTCTGCAGGTCATGGGCAGCATCTTCCCAGGGGGTTGTCACTGGTTTCCTTTTTCTTGTTTATAGAATTTATTGCTTGATAGGGGCAAAGAGATTTCAGCTTGACAGGTAGAACAGAGATTGGTTAAAAGTGGGAGAGTCTGAAATAAGGCATGAAAGAACATATTATCTTCCACTGGGAAAAGCCTGCTTGGAGAGACTAAATTGGGCTTGAGAAGCTGTGGGAGAAGTGTGGACTGAAAGACCAGCCAGACAATTATTCTCCTAATGGGTGAGATTATGTTGGTTTTCAGTAAATCAGTGTAAATTTGTGGTTAACTCTGCCTGTTGAAAAGATTCTGAATCCAGGGAGTGTGCAGGGACACATCCTGATGTGATGGAAACTGCAACAGCCTCAACTGGGTGTTGCTTCAGGTGCAGGAAGGGAGGCAGGTGGAAGTTCTTGTGTGGGAATGTCAGGGATTTGTCGTGCTTGGGCTGATCTTCCTTGAGGTTGAGACAGATTAGTGCTGGCAGATTTAATTTCTATTTATTCAAAACATGTGACAGAGTTTAACCAAACCAGAACTTTGAAAGCCATCAGTGTGTGAGCACAGCAGAAAACTTTCATGTGATAATATTGGCGAGAAAGAGAAAAGGAATTTTTAATAATTGTTGCTTTCTTTCTGACTTGGGTCAGTTTCTTTATTTTGGTGTTGTGTCAGAAGTGCTTCATGTGCTCAAATCTGTATTAATTCAGATTTAAGAACACCATTTCCCTTTGCCACAAGGAAACTATTTCTGGTATAGCTCCAGTTTTATTTAGACACCTGAAATCTACTCAATTGCATTCTTCAACCTGTGCATGGAATTCCCACTTTTATTTACAAGAATGCATTTTCCTGACCCAGAGGGGTCAGTGTGGAAATGCTGGGCATGTTCTGAAAATTGTGGGCATTGTGCTGTTTCTTTACACTGACTTTGACTATGATGAAGGTCTCAACCTGGGTGTGAGTTACAGGTATAGAAAGGGCAATTCACAGATTGTGTTTCCACCTGTTCCTTTGGTTTTCCAACATTTTTTGTCCATGGTTTGAGAAGGGATGCTCGTGTCTGGTGCCACCGGTCACCTTGTAGGGCCTGGTCTATTTGTTCAGTTGCTGCAGAACTTGGAGTCATTTAGAGAGTTTTAGATGGGATATTGGGAAGGAATTCTTGGCTGGGAGGGTGGGGAGGCCCTGGCACAGGGTGCCCAGAGAAGCTGTGGCTGCCCCATCCCTGGAAGTGTCCAAGGCCAGGTTGGAGCACCCTGGGATGGTGGAAGGTGTCCCTGCCCATGGCAGGGGGTGGAAGATGATGATCTTTAATGTCCCTTCCAACCCAAACCATTCCATGATTTCTGTAACGTTGAGAGGCCTGTTCAGGCCTTTCGCAAAGGAAAAACGAGCTCTGCACTGTTGGTAGCTTTTCCATCCTTCACAGCTTTTCATTATCTTGTCCAGCTTCATCCTGTCTCATGTGGCAAAACCATACAGGAATGAGATTAAGAGGCTGCAATAATAATCTGGGTAGAAAGAGCTGAGGTAACCCTGAACACAGGTGTGACCTGGCCCCAAACCCCTCAGGAATGTGCCAGTGTTGGGTTGAAGTGCTGAGAGAGCAATAAACCAGTTGCAAGTCATGTTCTGCTTCCTCCAGAATTTACCTCAGGCCTTATTTCTGGTTCTATCTCCCCCCATTCTGCTGTTGATAACTACCCTGATATCCATCTCTGGTTCATATTCCTGCCTGTGCATAGAAAATCCTGCCAGTTTTCTGCCAAGTCATCACCTTTTCAACATGCAAATCCCTCCTAAAGCCTCCTTTCTTCAATATTGACCACATGAAATGATTTATTCTTCTAAAATATCTGCATATTTGTCAGGGCTGTGGAGAGATGAGACAGACATATCCAAATGAAGTGTGTGGTATTTTCACTGTAACCATGGTTCTTTTTCTTCATTTATTTGACTTTCTTGTTTTGTTGTGAAATAAGCTGATAAACTGCTTGAGTTAAGGCATCATGTCATATAATTTTAGTTGTTCCTGTCAGGCATTTTTGAATTCTTTATAAATAATGTGTGATTAAAAAAAAATTAAATTGATTCAGGTACAAGCTGCAGCTCAGAAAAAACACCCAGCTGGGGTTAAAATTCAGCAATGGGCTGAGAAAATCAAATGGTGGTGGTGGTTACACAGAGCCACTGGTCTGGTGGGAGGTGTCCCTGGAACCAGGTGGTCTTTAAGGTCCCTTCCAACCCTTCAGTGATTCCATGATTCTGGAAACCACAGGGTGGGTGAGGAACTGGATAAAACCCCAAGTAACTTGGTTGGATCCCAGGAGGTTGGACCAGAGCCTTCCTGAGGTCTTTTCCCACCACATTTGGGTGGGAAATGTGGAAGACCCAAACCCCTTACCCCAGGCCAGTGGAAGGAGATGTTTTCCTGAGGGGTTTCAGGCAGGTTTTACACTTTTTTTGCACGATATTGGGTCAATCCATCAGGAGCAGCCTCATCCTGGTGTGATCCAGGCTGAAACTCCCCCGTGATGGATCTGGGCAGAGGGGAGCTCTCCAGGTGAGGGAATCTCTGCTGTGTTGTGCATTAAGCCCCTGGTTGATGGATGCTGTCGTGGGGGACGCTGCCTGGGGCAGGGCTGGGGAGATATCAGAGGTTGAGGCCAAGCCAAGAAGGGGTCAGAACCTTGGGTGGAGTAACAGAACTGATTAAATTAATTTTTGTTTTCTCTTTGGACGGTATTCCTGTGTATAAAGGTCTTGAAATCTGCCTTGTGTGCAAATGTCACACTGCTGCTGTCTGCTTGTTTGATAAATATGCATTTTCCATTTGCATAGATTATCTTTTATTAGGAGTTTTTTTCTTTTCAGTTACTGCATGTGTTCCCTTTTTGAATTATTGGGCAACTACTCCTACTATTACTACTACTACTGATACAATAATATCAGGTAGAAGAAATATTCTACCAAACACTAAGTGTCTCATAGAATCTTTGTTATGGATCCTAAAGGGCAAGCTGTAGGTTTGTGGCTCCTCCAGGAGGAAACTTGCCCAGACTTTCTCTTACATGATCTATTTTAGCCACTCCTACTAAAATCCCAACATCTGGAGCTGCAGAAGGTGCCTCCTGCCCATTTTTCTCTGGCTGGTGGGATTATTGCTCACACACAGTGGCAGAGCCCCACATGAGCTGTGGGGAAGAAGGGATCCCAAAATGAGACTGCATCTGTCAGGTTGTGGGGTTTTTTTTGATTTGTGACTCGTTGTAGAAATCATTTAACTCAATCTTGGATGTTCTGCCTGTGGTTCTTGGAGCAAAGTGCTTGGATTTGGCTTTCTGGGAGAATTTGACTGTGCAAATATCATCCCTGTGAGGCTTTAGGAGCTTTAAGGAACAGATCCAGATCACAGAACTTTTCTTCACTGTAATAGCTGCCCTTAAAATATTTTTATAGTCTTTTTATTGTTTTTTTAAATTTTTATTTCATACCTGGAGAAACTGTGTGCAAGGAGAAGTGATTTGCCAGTGTTTAGCAGTGGATTCAGTATCAGCCCATGATAAAATCTAAGACCTTAATTTAAAGTAAAAGCTGATCAGGAGTTTTTCACTAAGACATTTTTCTATTGAAAACTGTAATAGCTCAGTGAATCAAATCCTGGGAGAGGTTTTTTTTAATATCTCCTTGCAGAGAAAGGGAGAAATTATTCAGTTTTGCTGAAGTTTTAAAAATTGTTGGAAGAAACACAAATACTTGTGTGTCATTTCACGTGATTTCAGATGATCCCATAGCTTTGTAAACTTTCCAGGGGTGACTCAACTGTTGTAGGTAAAGTGGGTGAAAAGGGAAAAATGGGATGGGGAGACAGAGAACTGAAGAAATTAGAGATGCAAGACAGTAATTAATCCAATATATAGTTTAATTCAGTGGTTAATAAAATCATGGCATATGAAAGTAGATGGAGTTTAATGTTTAAAGCCCGTGGTGGATGGGTGTTATTTAATTTTGTGTTCCATGAGGTGACAGAGAAATCTAAACCTTTGTAAATGATCTTTTGGGCCATCTGGCTTGGAGGGAGTGTTCAGAAGAGTAACTCAGACCAGGGGCTGGGTGACAAACCCTCATTGTCCTGAGGTTTAAACTCAACTTGTTGTGGCTGAGGATGACAGGCTGAGTTTCCCAGAATGCTTGTTGTCCTTTCAGTGTGTGCTTCATCAGCCAAGCTGTGATTAATTGCAGCAGGGCTGCTTTTAATTTGAAACAGAATCACAGGCTGAGCTTTCCCTCAATGTACAGATCATATGGGGGCCTGGCAGATTTTTAAGAAATATATCGTTATCTTAAATAATATTATACACTATAATTCTATAAATGTATCTATCCAATATATCTATCTATGGATAGATTGATTTCTTTATTTAATCAGTACATATATATATAAAATTAGATATTTACTATCTGATTCATCCATAATCTCACCAATCCTCCTATCTGTGCTGATGTGAAAGGTCCAGCTGAAGTCACAGAAAATCCATGTGAGTTCAGCTGGTTGAACATGTGTTTGTGGGACCCACTGGAATGGGTCTGATGTGTGTCCCCCAAATAGGAATTTGTGGCCTGTTGCTCCTCCAGCCTCCCCAGGGACCAGATTTTCTGCTTGGTGAGCTGGCTCTGGCCCCTGAACTCAACTCCACTGCCCTGGGGGGGCTCTAAGGTAGAGACATCAAACTGCTGGTGGTTCATTGGGATGCTCAGAGCAGGACTGGTGTGGCTGGTGCACAGGTTTGTGATGCCAGGTTCATGATGCCAGGTTCATGAGCAGGACTGGTGTGGCTGGTGCAGAGGTTTGTGATGCCAGGTTCATGAGCAGGACTGGTGTGGCTGGTGCAGAGGTTTGTGATGCCAGGTTCATGAGCAGGACTGGTGTGGCTGGTGCACAGGTTTGTGATGCCAGGTTCATGAGCAGGACTGGTGTGGCTGGTGCAGAGGTTCCTGATGCCAGGTTCATGAGCTGTCCCCCTGGAGCAGCGCTGAGCAGGGAGGGGAAGGTCCCTCTGTGAGGTCACGTCTCAGTCCCATGTCCAGCTCTGGGCCCCTCACCCCAAGAAGGGCAGGGAGGGGCTGCAGTGTGCCCAGGGAAGGGAAGGGAGCTGGGGAAGGGGCTGGAGAATCCTGAGAGAGCTGGGAAAGGGGCTCAGCCTGGAGCAAAGGAGGCTCAGGGGGACCTGCTGGCTCTGCACAGCTCCTGCCAGGAGGGGCAGCCAGGGGGATTTGGGATTTTCTCCCAGGGAACAGGGACAGGAGCAGAGGGAACGGCCTCAGGCTGGGCCAGGGGAGGCTCAGCTTGGACAGCAGCAGGAATTTCCCCATGGAAAGGGTGCTCAGGCCTTGGAACTGCCCAGGGAGGTTTGGAGTCCCCATCCCCAGAGGTGTTGGAGGAAGGACTGGACGTGCTCAGTTCTCTGGGCTGGGATCAGGGTGGGGATGGGTCACAGGTTGGACTTGGAGGGCTTTTCCAACCTCGATGATCCTGGGATTCTTGATAGGTGTATCAGGAGTGAGCTCAGAGAGGTGACATCATTCTGCTAATGGAGACTAATGAAGTCCCCCAGCTTTAGGTCAAGCCATAATTCCTGGCCTGTTCCAGCCAACACTCTTGGCATCAAAATTAATGGAAATTAAACAGGGAAGTGCAGGCCAGTTCTCAGTGCTCAGAGAAGGGAACACTGGTGGTCAGTGTGCTTTGGACTGGATGTTCCCGGAGGTCTTTTCCAACCTTAATGATTCTGTGCATCACCGGAGTGCCCAGATCTCAGAGGAATTGGGTCTGTCTTGGCTCTTGGAACCTGCAGCTCAGGCTGTGGGGAATTGTTGGTTTGACTCTGGAGGTCCTGGGATCAGTCCTGGGATAGCTGGACAAGGCAGCTCTGACAAACCAACAGGGCAAAAGGCCCCAGGCTGCACACTTGTTAATAAAAAGCTTAAGACCTACTAATATAATTTTATCTCTGTGACATTCCAGGCTGATTTTAAGAGGAGGTGACTTTAGACATCTTCATGAACTAATCCACCATAAAGATGGGCATTGATTATGATGTTCACTGGGTTTATTACAAGAAAAATAGAAACAATAAACCTAATTCTCATCTCTCATTGTAACGCCATTTAAATTATTTGGGATGCTTCACCACAGGCTCAAGAAGAGGGATATTACAGTGGTTGCAAAGGAATGTGTGATATTATGGAAAATTACGGAATTCCTCTAAGTTGTGAATCTGTTCTTGATGCTTTGTGTATGGATTTCAGTGAAGTCCTAAGCTTGGGAACTGATTTTGGCTTTAGGAAATATTGATGGACACTGGTAGCAACTACTAACAAGAAACAAAGATTAGGAAATTTATGTCAGGATCTCTGTCAGGTACAATTTAAACTGTGACGTTTAAATAGAATTAAACAGTTTGTGGGGAAAATTCACGACAGGAATGTTGGGCTGGATCCTGGATTGGAAGCTGATTCAACAGCCACCAGGCTGGTGGGAGTTTCAGGCAGCTCCATTGGATTTTGGGGTCAAACTCTCCCCAACAAATGGATTATCCTCTCTTGACTTATTTGCAGTGGGGTTTTCACCCCTCTAAACAAGAAGCTGCTGGCAGAACTCAGCCCCCAAATGGTACAGTTGACAAAAGTGAGCTCACAGTGGCAACCTCATTATTTTAAAACTCACGAAACTCTGGGTAATTCTCCTCAGGAAAGTGATCCTGTGTTCAGCATCACTGCTACTTTGAGCCTGTCTGAGCTCTGCCAGGAAAGGCACTGTCAGGTCAACAGCTTTCATTTCCTATTGAGTTTTCCTAGAGAGTTGAGTCATATTCTGGTTTAGTCTGCAAGAGCATTCACAGGAGGAGATTCAGGAATACCTCAGCCTGTCCCCTGAGTTAGTCTGGCCCAGACAGATGGTGGGTAATTCACTTAACACTTAACTGAAATTATGAAGGACTTTCATATTATTTTATTGAGTTTACTGAGTACAGATAATCCTCTGAGCTCAGGGATGGGGCTGATTTGAGCAAAAGCCCTTGAGTACCACAGATATCCTTCCTTCCCCTTTGAAGCTTCTTCTCCTGCTCTTCTGGTTCCCTTTGCCTCAGTATCCTCCAGATTCTTCAGAATTAAGAATTGGCCTTGTTGATTTATTTCCCTGTTCCAGAGACAGATTAGTGCAGCCTGTTTTAAAAGGTCTGTCCCAGCTCCTGTGTGTCTGCTCAGTCCTTCTGCCTTGTTAACCTGTTTGAATTTGGTTTGGAGCTCCTCCTCAACAGCTCTTTTCCATCCACAGCATCCTGGGCTGGCAATAAACTGGAGTTTATCCCAGCCTCAGGTCCCCAGTGGATGTGGGCTGAAATCTCTCATGGTCAGTGGCTCAAAATGACACCAGAAGCTGCTGCAGGACCCAGTGACCACAGCAGAGCATCCACAGGGCCACTTGGACTTTGTTCGAGGAAAAAAAGTATCAGTGTAGATTTAAAGGGCAAAAAGTCACCAAAATTCCCCTGCACAAAGAGTCCAAGGGAAGGGAAAGCCCCCTATGTCCCTGGCACTGCTCACTTCCCACTTTTCTGGTCAGGGCTCAGGTGCCTTCAGCTGCAGGAGGTGGAAAGAGCTGAGAAAACAAGCCCTGAAATGATATTTCCTTCTGCTTAAAAGGCAGAGAGAGGGCTTATTCACTCAGCCAGGCCTCCAAGTTGTCTCTATTTGCACATCTGAAGTGCCTTTATTTGCCGTGGTTGTTATTTTGGGTCGGTGCTGCCTTTTTCTATTTACCCAGCAGTAATTTCTGTATAAATGGGAGGCACTGCAGCATCTGTGGGAATGAGCAGATCCTGGATCCTGCCGAGTGCCAGCAGCCTAACCATTTGTGGCCCTGACTCCTGCCACCTGAAGGGCTCTTTAGCAGCACTCCTCGTGTGTTGGGGACGGGGGGGAATTGGGCCCACAATATTATGTCACAAAATAGAAAACACCCGACCCTCCAGCAGCTGTAATGGCATAATAGGATAAGTGTGAGGGAGAAGCAGCAGGATGTAATAGGTACTCAGCTGCCTCGGAGATGGGGCCTCTGTGTTTACCTAGACAGAAGAAAGCTGGGAAACTGGGGCAGCAGGAGAAGAGAGTGACAGTGAAAGTGCTCCAGGAGGTGGCTGTGGGTGAATTGGAAATGCAGCAATATGGGCTGTTATATAATAAATAATAACAATAATATCCGTGCTCAGGCCTGTTCAGCCTGAAATGCTTCACCCAGCTCAGAGTGGTGCTGGGGCCTCTTTGGTGTTAGATTTCCTAATTCCTTCTCTTCTCTCTAAAAGCCTCTGCGTGGTGTTTTGTGCTTTATTATGTCTGGAGTGGAGAGAAGCTTTCATCTGCCTTGCTCTCCCCAAAAGCCCTGAATTTTAGCTGCTTGTAGGGTGGAGAAATGTGGATGAATGACCACAGCTGGCCGTGGCATTTCCCATCCCTGCAAGTGTTGGAGCAACCTGGGACAGTGGAAGGTGTTCCTGCCCGTGGCAGGGGCTGGGATGAGCTTGAAGGTCCCTTCCAACCCAAACCAGGCTGGGATTGTGTGATGGAGCTGCTGGGGAAGCAGGAAATCCAGCAGGGGAAATCCCAGCACTCCCTTCCTCATCCTCCTGACAGCAGCGCTCCATCCCACCCACCCTGCCTCCCACTGGAGGGGTTTTGCTGTAGTTGGCACAAATCTGGGCTCTGGTGCTGAGCTGTAGAACCTCTCAGGCCAGGACATGACTTCCTGGCACTCATTCCCATATTGGAGCTGTGTTTTCTCTGCCACTCTTTGATGTAGACTCATCTTTGCTGGTGGCTTTGCGCCTTATCTACGGCCCTCATTTCGCTTTTAACTTATTTGCTGACTTGGGTTAACATCCTCCTGCTTAAGTGATGAGTCATTTTTACTCGCATGAAAATTTGCATTTTTTTTTTTCACAGGGGCACTTAGGAACAGGTTAAATGAACCATTTAGATGATTGAGAGAGAGGGATGCCAGGGAAAGTGCTCTGCTGCTATTTTGTTCCTCTTTGATTCAGATTGCTTCTACGCAGTTAATTCCTGAGATGGGGATTGCTGAGTAGTGCCTCCCTCTGCATTGCCTCCCTTTCCTGGATTTCTTGGGCTGAACTGGTTGGAATTCATTGATTTATTTGAAATTGTTTTTTTCCCTATAGTTCTGTGCCATCTACCAATAAAATTCCCATTATAGTTTCAGGAATTGTCAAGGTAGACTGAGCTGTTGAACATGCACAGAAAGATGCACATAGGAGTCTTTAGGAATGAAAGATGAGGTGTTAAAAAGTAGAAAATGAAATATTTAAATACAAATTTTGTGAATTTTCTCAACTGGAGCAAGTGGTTCTTGGAAGGAAAATCCAGTTTAAAAAAATCACAAAGCATGAAACATAATGAATATCGGGGATTTTAGAATGGTTCCAAGGGCCAGGTAATCTTCCCACAGCTTTGTGAGATTTATTGAGGGAAGAATAATTGTTTATTTTTTTCCAGGATGTGCTGAAGTGCAGGTGGTCAGATAAATTACAAAGGGAGGAGCTGAGGGGCATAATCTGAATTTGAATCCAAAGTAAGGAGAGGAGATTTGTTCTTTGAGGGTGGTAGCTGGGATATCACCTGCCACTTTGCAATGAGAGGTTGAAATAACTGAGCCATTTTGTGTAAAGATGATGTAAAATCATCTCCAGGCCGAGTCTGTCCTGGAGAAAGAGAAGGACCTGTTGAAATGTCACTTAAAAGGAGCTTGATGCTTTCTTGTGTTGTAGTTAACTCTGAGGAAATGGTGTATTAATAATTGGGTTAAACCAATTCTTCTCATGGAAATGTAGGTTCTTGCCTGGCCTATTTACTGGAATATCAGGCTCTGCCCTATTTTGCAAGAGTATTCCTCTCACAGCATCCCTAAGGCAGGATGTGCTGTCCTGTCCTACAGAAGGGAAACTGAGGCACGGCGGGGAGAGGTGGCCTGGAAAAGGCTGAAAATGTCTGAGTGAGGAAAATGGGTGCAGGGCAGGTGATGGGCAGCAGAGAGGGAACAAGACCTCCTGAGCTAAAGGATGGCTCATGTGGCTGCAGCCTGGGGCAGGAAAAGCTGACGGATCCCTAATTGTCTCCTAATGACTTTAGAGTTCAAGGTGGCTTTTTAGGGAAAGAAACATTTCATGCTCAAATTCCTTTTCTGCAGCATCTGCATTGTCCCTGGTTATTGATGGATAATTCGGGTGGGGATGCACTGCTTGGGAGCGCACACAGAAAAATGCACATTTAGGAGCCGGAATAGACTTTTAATGGTGAGGGGGTGGTTTGGAAAGTGGGGTTTGTTATTAAACAGCCTCTCTGCGTGGGCAATATGTGTGTGTGCTTCTAAAAACCCGGGCTCTCCTTGCTCTCCTCCCATTTTCCCTCCCGAAAAGAAGCGCACATCCCGCTCCATCCTGCCCTGCGCACGGACCGGGCTGGAAAAGCCATTTCTCCGCTGTGGGAAGCCGGGGAGCCGCTGCTGATGTGTCAGGGGCCGGGTTTCCATCTCAGCCAGGCCGCCTGAACCGCGTTTGCACTGATTTGCTCCGTGGGGGAGACGCGGGGTTCTTTAGCATTATCGATCCCGGCTGATGGGCTGCCCGCCTTGCCGTTGACCCTGGCACCTCGCTGGGGCAGACTGGCCCATCGTGTGATGCTGTCTGCCTTTGTCCTTGCTCCCGGTCAATTCCTGGTTCGCTCAGCAGATGGCTTTTGTTGCTGACAAAGATTGCTCATCCGATTGTCCGGGGTTAGCGGGTGTGCCCCATCCCGCCCCGGCTCCCGGGGCCCAGCCCTTCCCAGCCAGGCTCTCCCCCTCCTTCCCCCAGTCTGGGAACACCAGAAGGAGCCTGCTTGGTTTTGGCTTTTTTTTTATTTTTCCCCCCACCTCCTTCTCCCCAGGGGTCTGGCTGGATTATTTCTGAAGCTGGTTCCTTTCTTCTGTGAAAGTAAGCCAGGGAAAATAGATTGAATTTTTTTTTGGTGGGGTTTCTTGGGGAACACCTGGGTCCCACCTTGTCTAAATCGGCATCAATCCATCCTCGGTTTTGATGTAAATCTGGCCCACAACATCTAAATAAATCGTTTTGGTTTTTTTGTTTTTTTTTTTTTTTTTCGTTTGCTCCGTGGTAATGCATGGCATCAAACTGCCAGAAGGGATGGGGGAAAAAGTTAGGGACAATGACAAGGATTTGTGTGGCAGCCTGCAGGATTTGGGTGCCTGATCCACTTCTCTCTAGTGCCAGAATCTGCTAAATTCAGCATTCAAATCCCCAAAGATAAATTCAGTTTTGGGGATCCCAGTGCTTTGGGCACCTATAGGGCATTGGGGTACCTCGGGGGTACCAGTGAGCATTTGGGGATGCTGGAAAAGCAGGGACCTGGCTGCTGCAGGGTGTCCTGGAATGTCTGAGTGAGGAAAATGGGTGTAGGGCAGGTGATGGGCAGCAGAGAGACCTCCTGAGCCAACCCACTGCCTAAAGGATGGCTCATGTGGCTGCAGCCTGGGGCAGGAAAAGCTGACGGATCCCTAATTGTCTCCTGATGACTTTAGAGTTCAAGGTTTTCCTTTGAATTCCAAGATTTTGGCTCTAGCAGTATGATTTTAGACTTTTGCTGCTTGTGGGGTACGTGAAGCCCAGGATTGGGTTCTCCCCGTCTTGAGGCAGGACGGGGGGAGTTTCTGCCCCGTTCTTTCTGTGTGCTGCACTGCCTTTTCTCTCCCCAAAATGAAGAAAAAGAAGAATAGATGTGATTTCTGCACCAGCCCCCACAGCCAGGCTGTTTGTCAGCATTTTGCTACTTTATTGGAACTTCACTTGTGGAACCTGAATCAGGTCCACAAGAGCTGCTCAGAAGCCCAGTATTTCCCAATATTATTCCTTTTTGTTCCAGTATTGCTTTTTCTCAGGAACTGTATTTTTTTTTCTTTTTAATTTAGTGTGGTTTAACTTAAACCCACACTTTTTCCTACTAAAACCACCATAAATTACTCTGTTCCCACCTTACCTCACTGACTGGAGCTTTGTTCACATGGGATTCTTGGAAAGGAGGGGATTTTTTTTCTTCTGTCCCCAGTGGGAATTGGAATGGTGAAAGGGCAAATTTAAATTAATAAAAAATTCTGTTAAAGGAAAACTGCTGCTGGTGGTAAAGTCACCTTTTGGTCAGTCCTGTATGTGATCCCCCTCTTCTGGTTGTCTGTGGAATTGGCCATGGAGGGAAGTGGAGACGAGCACAGACAATGGGATTTGGGCAAACCTCACTGGTTTTTCCCTCTCTGGTGCCTGTGAGAGGTCAAGGTGTGAAATTCTGCCCGTGTGGTTTGGTAGCACTTTAAATTTTATTTGCCTGCATAAAAATCCTGATGGGAAGGAGGCAGCTTGGAGCCAATTCCAGAGTATTCCCAGGAGCAGACAACAGGAAAACAAAATCACATCAGGTGCCTGATCTGCCTGCTGTGGATGGTCCTTCTTGCTAAGAGCAAATCCATGATGGAATGTGGGGCGAGAAAGTGAAGTGGGAGATCAGGTTTGGAACCTCTGTGCTGGGATTATTGAAATATTTTTGTGGGTATAGGCACGAAGATTTTATTTGAAAGCAGAGCTAGGGGTAAGCACCCAAATTTATATCCATGTCCCAGCTCCATCTCCCAGAAGCTGAGTCTGATCATAAAGGTCAAACGTGTTCCTGGCTGAGTGTCCAACATCTGCCAGGTTGATCCATGTTGTCCCTGTATTCCTCTTCCCCTTTGCAGCAGTGACCACTCTGGAGTTCATAACCTCGACCCAGATGTTTGAGAGGAGGCAGGAGAATATTCTGGGGAAGGTGTTCAGTGACAAACTGGGGTTGGATGGAATCAGGGAACTAAAAGCAAAGAGAGATCACATAATTCCCCCCCTTCCCATCTTAAGGAAGCAGCATTCTCTTGCTGTTACCCACCCTTTCCAGGGAGAATGATGAGATGAAGAGTTTTCTCTCCTCTTTTGTCCCTCCTGGGCTCAGTGTACTGCAATTCCTGGGTGCAAGAGGTTGAACGTGAATGTTGGACTCACTGTTGTGTATAAAATGAGCCAGGGAATCCTCCTGGAGCCCGGATTCTTCTGGAATAGGAAAGTATTCTCTGTTTCCCAGGGCTGTAGGAAATGCTGACCCTGAAATGGAGATGGAAGGAGGTTTCTCCTGGCTCTCTGTGTGTGCTCCTGTCGCACAGGGAGGTGTCAGACAGGAGTTGGTTTCACAGTTGTGCCAACTGGGGGAGACACATTTTCCTTAATGCAGTGGGAGATGAGTTTGGAGAGACATAAATGCATCCAGAACACTGCAAGGTAACTTTGTCCCCTGTGCCCCGCAAAATTGTCCTCTTGGCCTTGGGTGGGAAGAATCAGCTACAGGTTGATAAATGGTTTGGACTCAGGGTGATGAGATGATGTCATGAGTGTGCTTTCAGTCACCTCACCCCCTGCTTCTCCTTCTCCCTCCCCTCTTGCCGTGCCTTGCAATCTAAATATCAAAATCTGGGCAAGTGGTGCCTGTGGGAAGCGCCACCATGCCAGGGGCATTTGCGTGACCCTTGGAGCTGGACCTGCTGCTCTTCCCTCAGCTGCCCCCTCACCGTGGGAAGGGCCGAGCCAAGCCCTGCAACCCTGGGCTCTGCCACCCTGCACCACCTCCCTTTCTGCTGGGAACTTTCCGAGGAGCAATAAATTCACCCTGGCTCTGCGCTGAATGCAAAATTGATCAGACTGCGGAGCCGGGGGGATCGATGTGCAGAGCGCGTGCGCCGTGGGCAGCGCGGCCCAGCCTGTGCCCTGCACATCCCTCTGCTCCCTCCTCCTGCCCCAGCAAATGGATTCTTGATGAAACCCAGAGGTGAAGCTCAGAGCCATCTGTCTTGTCCTCTCGGAGGGACAGGGTGGTTATTTGGGATTATTCATTGAGAAAGCGCTGCAGAAATGGCACCAAAGATGTTTCCCCTCTGCGTCAGAGAAATTTTCTTTTGTTTTTGCTACAAAACTCACCCGGTTCTCTTGCCCTGACAGAGAGATCAGAGCACTCGGTGCATCCAGTTGCACACCCAAGAGCCACATCCTGCCAAGGTGCTGAATCATTCCCAAAAAAACCTCCCAAGCACCTGCAAAATCCCCCCCTCCCCACAGAGAGGGAGAATTCATCTTCCCAGAGCCAGGGGTGCGAGCAGAGGTGCTTTTAAACCGACCCAATGCAAGAAGAAAGGAAAGCAACAGATGCTGAGTCATCACCCAGCACTTTGGTACCGCGGTGTTCACCCAAAATAAGCTGGAAATGGGTTGGCTTTCCTTAGCTTGGGAAGTAGGAGAGGAGAGGAGGGTATTTTAAAAAAAAAGGGGCAGAGTTAAGGTGGTTTTGGTCACCTCTGTGTGTGTTTCAGCACTGTCTATGACTGTGTAGATTTATGCATATATTTCTTTTTTATTGTTTTTCATGAGCCTTTTTCATTTTAATCTGCCTCAGTTACTGTCTTTTTGTTTTGTTTCTCTTCTCCTTTTATATTTGCTGCAGTCTGCAGGCAGGTTCTCAGCCGTGGCAGAATGATGCCATGTAAACTGCTCTGAAGTTAAAAGCAAAAGAGATTACATTGTACTCCTCCTTTATTTCACCAACGCTCACAATACCTTGAAGAAATCACAGAGTTTTTTTTGGAAAGGATTCAACTCCCAGCCTGCAAACTGTGCTGTTTGGCTTTCCAAGGGGCGAGCTGCATCTTCCTTTTCTTATTTCCATCTTGTCTCACGTTGGAGAGCCCCTGTTCCGAGATCATGTCAGCGATCACAAAGCCCCACAACCCTCTCCTCTCCCCGAAGAATCAATCAACCTCAACTAATACTTTAATGACTCCTTTTCCTACCAAGGAAACAAATTCAGGCACACACACACACACACACATGAACAAAAAAAATTCAATTTTTTTTTTTTAAAAAAAAAAAGGAGCTAGAGGCTGAGGAGGACCTCGTCTGGTCAATGAAAGAAAGAGACGGATGTCTGGTGCCATGGCAATGGAGCAGGGATTACTTTGCACTGGAAAATAGGTTCTTTTTTTTTTTTCCTCTTTTTTTTTTCTATTCCAGTTTTTTTTTTTTTTTTCTCAGGCAGCTAAGAGTTGTCACTGAGTCTGAGAGGCCCATTTAGAGGAAAACGAGCCTCTGAGGAGAATTGAATGCTTGCTTTCAGCGGCTGCTGCTTGAACAGTCTGCTTTGCTTTTCGGGCAAGGCAGGATGCAAACACCCAGATTTGTTTGGAGCACTTTCCCAATCCCTGTGTGTGTGCATATGTGTGTGTACATAGCCATAAAAATCAGAGTAACTGGGTGCAGACTGGGCTGCTAGGAACATACATTAGTAACAAAACTACTTTTCACTGGAAAAGCTCTTTATCCTGGGCTGATATATTGTATATGATTCTATGAGAATTTATCACTTTACTGCCAGGGATATTGTCTGATTTGGAGTGTATTTAGCATTGTATTGCCATTAGGCTGCATTTTGACCAAGATTAATTAATTCCATTGAATGCAAGTCAAGACATTTTCTGACAAAAGGTAATTTTTGGTGGGAATTCTTCACTGGGAGAATTTTCCTTCTGTGCTGCTGCCTCCCTACCCCCAACTCTGAATATTTTGGGGGTTTGTTATTTGTTTGTTTGCCCTTTTTTTTTTACAAGTCACTGAGTTTCAAACTGAAGAAAATATTTTGTTCAAGACTACGTTGTTTGGAAAATTCATCTTATTCCTCAAAACATTTAACAAAGACATTGGCCAATGGAAATGAACCAAAGTGATGCTATTTTCAAGTGGGATTTTTTAGCTGCCTTTTGAATTTCTGAACTTTGAAAGTGTTTTTTGGCTGGGTTTTTTTTTTTTTTTGTTACCTCTTGGGGTGAAGGAAAGGCTTCTTGCCTGCCTGCCAGCCAAGAGATGAAGGTGTTCTCTGATCTGTGAATCATCCACCCACCAGGCTCCAGACGAGCAGATACCAAGTAGACTATTTAAAGCAGGTAAAATGGAATAAAAGACCTTTCTGTGACTTTTCTGGTCAAGGGAGTCCCAGATGACACCTGGGGTGGCTCTTGGTGAATCCCCTCTTTACCACCCCAGTGTTCCTTCCCATCACACACGGGGAGTCAATTCCACTGCAGTGTGTGATTTTCTGTGTTTTGAGCCTTCCCTCACAGCCTTTGGGGGAATTGGGTTGATTTCTACCATGTTAAGGACCAGGCAGTGTCTTAATTTTGTAGTCTGGGTCATTTAAACACTGATATCAACAATGGCACGAATTGCAAAATATTTACTTTCTGCTGATGTTCTGAGGCGATGTCGCTTTTTACCATAGTAAAACTGCCTTGATATATGAGCCAAAATATGTTTTTAAGATATGATAATCTTATTCTATACATGCCTTGCCTTTTGTGTAGCAGGGCCACATGAAAGCCTTGAAATCCCACTGTAATATTCTGTGCTCTCTGTCCTTTCTGGGCTGAGTCGATGTTAGCAGCTCTGCTGTTGTAAATGTGTCTCCTTTCTCCTGTCTGCAATGAAAAATAGCTCCTCTCTTTGATCTTCCCCTCATTTGCTAAAAAGTAACCAAAAATAATCCCGTTTTTTATGTTGGGGGTAGGTGGTGAAATGTGCCAGGATTAAAACAAAAATGTGACCCTCCTTTTCAGCGATTCCAAACTGTGAAACAGAAAATCTCTGTCCAGGTAAAAAATTTGAGTTGTCATAGCAACAGCAGGATGGCTATTTATTTTTGGATTTCCATTTTCACTGATTTATTTAACACATTGACAATCCATTTATAATGAAGAGGAATTCAAGAGGGTTTTTGTTTCTGGCTGGGTTTATACTAAGCCAAGGTTGGGTTACTTTTCACCAGAGAAAATAAGCAAAGATAAAAGAGGTAAATAAAAAGGAAACCTTGTGGCTTTCGGGGGCTTTTCTTGTAGGCAAATACGGGTGCACGGGAGAGTGAAATCATGACTGACTTGTTTATTTTGTCTTTTAGAAGAACCTTAGTGCTGTAGAACAGAACAAAGGTTTGAGCCCAGGGCAGCTGTGAGGCACAGATGCTCACCTCCACCTGCCCTTGCTTTCGGCACAGGCTGCCAAGAAGAGGTCAGCAGAGCCTTTGGAAGTGGCTCCTCTGCTCCATCTCCTCGCAGGAGTCAGGGAGTGCCCCAAGGCCACGGATAAAACCCGTATTTCTCATTTTGGTGGTGACCTCTGTGCTCTCAGTGCCCTCTCAGGTTCAGCTTTGCCTGCTCCCTGAAGTGTTTGTGTACAACTGAGCCCTGAGCCAGGGCTTGGGAGGTTCCACAGAGCAGCCTGGTGTTTGGGGAGCCCAAACACACATTTTGGTTGGGTCCCAAAATGATCTAACTGGCCTTGCCTCATTTTGGGGTGTTTGTGCCAAAATGGGCTGTGCTCTGTTCTCAGGAGTGGATGCCAGACCAGGAACCCCTCGGCCAGGGGATGTGTCTGAAGGGTTTTGTGCCTGATGATTTGAGCCATCCCTGGATCCAGCCAGCTCTGGATCCGAGCAAACAGGCACCCACAGGGTCAGAGGTGCCTGGGGATTTTCCTGCCTTAAACAGTGTGAGTCAAAGCACTTGGACAGCAGCAAAATGCAGCAAAACACCCGAGAAATTCCTGTCATTTATGAATTCTTATTTATCTTCCTCCCTGGAGGTTCAGGTTTTGTGCATGCTTTTGCCATCACGTTTGCCTGCCACACAAGCCAAACGAAGCTCCAGCCTTTGGTGACTCTTGAAACCCTCAGGAGATTGGGAAGTTTGGGGCAGGTTTGGCTGGAGGGAGCCATGAAATCCGAGTGGAATAACCCAGGGAGGCAAACCCAGCAGGTTTCTGCTGCAGAACCTGTCTGGGAGTGTGGAGATGAAGCAAATCTCTGCCTGGGTTTTCTCCCAGCCTGTCTCCCTGCAGTTGCTCTGCAGATTGGCTCCTCTCTGGGATTTGTTTCCTGGGGTGGATTTGGGTGACTGAGGCTGATGGCTTTAAAAGAACTCATGTTTACGACATGTTTGTGAGGCTCAGTTGTGAGCCTGGCAGATACTGGGAGAAATCTTCAATCATTTTCTCCTATTATTGCAGTTTGTGGCATCAGTCTGGGCTGGATTTCAAGACAGGAGGGCAGCAGCTCACCAAAGCGTTGCACTTTTGAGGCCAGACCTGTTAATTTGTGAAGCATGGGCTTGGTTTTGAACCTGGCACTCCAGGGAAAGGTTGAGGTGAGGAAAAAAGAAATCCAAGTGTTATTTCTGGCTGGGATCTTGAGCCTGGAGGAGGAGAGGAGAGGAGGAGGAGGAGGAGAGTGTCCATCAGTGCTCCCCCCATTTATCCTGGTGGAGCATCCAGCTTGCAGATTGTCTTTGGGGGCTGGGAGTGGGGGAAGGGTGGGAAAACCCAAGGAATCAACTTCCAGACATAAATACAATATGGACAAGTCATAAACATTATTAAAGCAAGTCTATCCCTGCAGGGCAGGTTTTTGCTCATAATGCTTTCCTGATTGCGCTTCCGCAGCGGCGGGGAAGTGAATAGTGGTCTGATTATCCATGGCCCATGATCTACATCAGCGTAAAACTGCTCCCTTTGTATGGCAGGAGGGAACTTTGCATATTTACTGGAAGGGAATAGCCATCCTGCTCCTCGTTCCCCCCTCGGTTCACAGTGGGCCTGATCCCAACCACGGCGGTGTCAATGGGGTTCTTTGTTTGGGGCTCTCCTTGTGTCCCCCATTACCATTGCAAAACCTGCCCTGTTTATCATCTTAAATATACATGGCAAAAACGGGCCCATGGGGTGGGACCACAGCCCAGACTGATCCACCAAGCACTTGGGGAAATGGGTGGATCAACGGATAGGAACTGCTTCTGCAAAGGCAGAATATGGGGGAAATTAATAATAATTAAAAAAAACTCTGTGACATAGTAACAGCATTGTCTCTAATTGTTTTTTTCCTCCAAACACCAAAACTCTGGAGAGAAATCCAAGACCTTTTACAAAATGCTTTCTTGGAGGCAGCTGTCCAGTTCATCTGAGGTATCACAGAATATCCTGAGTTGGAAGGGACCCACAAGGATCAAAAGTGCCACTGACCTGTTCAGTATTTCTTGTTCAGTGTGGCACTGCTCATTGTGAAAGTCCAAATTGGATCTGTGGTCAAGAGTCAGAAAGAATCTGACTTTTATTCAAAGATTGGTCTTGGCAAGAATATCCCATAAAAGACCCCTTGTGCTCAATACAGTCAGAGCAGCAGAGAGTTTTTAAACAGATGCTCAAGGTGCAGTAGTTTCATTATTCAATCATGACAGAATTTTCCCCAACAACTTAATGAACATTCATTTGTGATGTATTAAACCATTTTTTTCTGTTGAACATAAAGATCAGTGCTAGGAGCTATACATTCTGAAAGATAATTGCACCATGTAATTCTGGTGCTTCAACAATTTATACTGAAATATTGATGGATATGTTCCAACATTCTTCTTCTTCTTCTTTTTTTTTTTTTTTTCTGCAAGGCTATTTCATAATCTTTTAAATATCTCTTCCCTGGAAACTTTAATGTAAAGTACCAGTCCTCTTATGTAAGAGAAGTTTAATGCATCTGGATACTGCTAACCAAACAAAAGCATTTCAGACCCATTTCTATTTTCAGAAATAAAAGAAGTTGTTAACAGAAGGTATTGTAAATATGAATTTATGAGGAATATGCAATAGCAGAAGGGCATGACTAAGGAAAAGTTAAGGGCACCCCTTTAATATTACAAATGTGAAGTATCTCTTCTGATTTTTCATTAGCACAACTAAGAATAAAAAACATCCATTTTCAAATAGGATTTTAATGCTAAGTGACACTTTGCATAATCTCCTTAGGAGAGGCTCTCTGTAGTGTTACTGTGTGGATCCAGCATTGACCCAAGACTTGGATCATGAAATGGAGATGCAGTGAGTTACACAGAGCAGGGAGGAGCATCTCAGGGAAGGAACCTTGCTCAGAAACTGTGCTTGGAACAGTTCATCCGGGGGTTTGTATGTTTGCTGTAAAAAGCAAGCTTGAATCAAGCAAACAATAGTCATTAATAAGTAGTCAGGTTCAACACTTGGTTGTGAATTCATAAAAACTGCAGAAAACTCTTGGCTTTGCTCAAGGAGGAAAGTGTTGGAATATTCCTGAGTGCTGAGAGCTTTGCCCTGTGTGCTGGGGTTAATTGGCACAGAAGAGTTGGGGGTTTACCTGTAACATTCCCTTGGTTCCTGGTGTGTGAGCAACACAGAAACTGGAGAGAAAGACCCACGAAATCTAGTAAATGCTCCTTGAATTTGTCAGTGTCCTTTTGGGAACCTACAGTGCAGTTTCTGTTCCTGGTGATCTGGGTTTGTTGCTCCCCTGAGCACATCATGCCATGGTATTTTACTGTTTACCTGCAGAGTTCCCTTTCCTACCTTTGTCTCTCTTTGGGTGCATCTTTCCTGCCCTGTATCTCTGCCCCAACCCTGGAAGTGTCCAAGGCCAAGCTGGGTGGAGCTCTGAGCACCCTGCCCATGGCAGGGGAGTGGAACAAGATCATCTTTGAGGTCCCTTCCAACCCAGGCCGTTCTGTGATTCTGTGGTTCCTGCTGAAGAGTCAAGTAGGACTTGTCCAGGCACGGATTCACGGATTTGGAACCCTTCTGGTTGTCCCCAGCCCTGTCCTGGGAAGTTCCCTGGTTGTCACTGAGCCATGGATCTGCCTTTCTTCTCTTCAGCCTTTGGCTCCTTCCCTAATCCCCCTGAGCTGCCCTGAGCCCCTCGCTCCCTGTCACCCAGGTCTGCAGTTGGAATCAGACTCTGGTGAGTGCCAGGCCATGGGAGCAGTCCAGCTCCAGTGTCCTGAACCCCGTGCCCTGAGCCCACAGCCCACTGAGCTGCTGGGGATGCTGCAGCCT
Organism: Climacteris rufus; assembly: GCA_013398175.1. Classification (NCBI taxonomy): domain Eukaryota; kingdom Metazoa; phylum Chordata; class Aves; order Passeriformes; family Climacteridae; genus Climacteris; species Climacteris rufus. Next base: position 95,326 of record VZRZ01004508.1, read on the forward strand.
TGCCCTGTCAGCAGAGATGCTGCACAACCAGCCAGTGCCCACCCAGGGCTATTCTCTTTGGGCTGGATGCCATCCTTTCTGGGCCAGGCTACAGATCATGTCTTGAACTATGCCAGACACGCTGGTTGTGCCTCATGTCTGCTTGTGAGCCTGGCTGAACAGAAAAGGAGATATATATATGTATATATATACATATATATATATTTATATCTGTACCAGTGGTGTTCACACACAATCTGACACCTTGGGATGGTCCTGGGGGATTATAACGAGGCACCCAGTGCTGTACAACGTGTTTTGGCAACCAGGAAAGGGTGGCAAACCCCATGCCTGCCTTTCTCCTGCAAGTCTTCATGTTTCTTTTTGGCACATCCCTGCAAAGAGGAACAAGATGGAAATAGTGCCAAAGCTTCTTGTAGAATAGATGACATTTATATTGTTATGCAGTTTGCTGATCTAAACATACCATTGCCTTGCCTTGATAGCCCAGGGCAAGTGCTAATCATCTTGTTTGGTGGGCACCCTGCCATCTGAGAGGGGGGACACAAATAGAGACAGTATGTGCATCATCCACCAGCCTTGCAGGAACAAGGTTCCCAGCTGAGAGTATGGAAATGTGTCTGTCTCCTGAGCGTGCATGTTGGCATGGAAAAGAGAAGTGACAGCGTTAAATATAATGTATTTGGAATAAATCAGGGTTGTATTTCTTAGCTGCTCCGAGCTGGTTCCCATTATGTAGGTCACTGATGGAAATGGTGAGAGCACTGGGGGTTGCCAAATTTGATCAGCGTGGGACTGCTCTCCATGAGGAGCTTTCCTTCTCTCTTCATCCTCTGGGGCATCGCCAAAGGCTGTTGGGTCTCACAGGTAACAGGGAAGATGAGGATTTTGGGGTTCCTGTATTTCCTTCTGGGCAATTTGCCCTCTGTGTGCCCAGCACCACCTCGTGTGTGTGTGTGTGTGGCAGGACTTTTATTTCTTTGGTATTTGGTGTTAAGGACTTTAATCAAGGTGTGCTGGAATGGTGGAACAGTTCACTCGACTGGATTGCTGCAGTGGATTGGTGGATGGGTGGATGGATGGATGGGTGGATGGGTGGATGGGTGGATGGATGGATGGGTGGATGGGTGGATGGATGGGTGGATGGATGGGTGGATGGGTGGATGGATGG
>VZRZ01004508.1:102927-129370 GCA_013398175.1 Climacteris rufus
AAAAAAAAAAAAGAAAAAAAAAAGAAAGATGACTGTGTTTGTTAAGCTGTCATTTTAAACAAATGAGTGCAGGGACTTGTTAATTTGTTTATTCTTTTTTACTTATTTTGCTTTAAGAGTCAGCATTTGTGAGACCACTGGTTTGGTACCAAAGGCATCCAGCCTGGCTAATTTAGCTATGTCTCCAATTACCAACATTATAATTATTAGCTGGGTCTTGTGGTGATATTGGGACCATTCTGTGGAGTGGCACAAACCCAGGAAAAGGGGTCCAGGCTTGACCATGGGAAGCTCATTTTCCTGAGCAGGGGATGGGTGGGAGGAATCACCTTGAGGGCAATTTCTGTCCTCCAAATCCTTGGATTTCAGAGCAGGCAGCCCATTCCCACAGCTCTGTGTGGTGTCAGTAGGATTTTTTCAAGTCCAACATCAAAGTCCCTTCTAATTTTAATACCTTTGATATACACATGGATATTTATACACATGTATTTTATATTTTGTTCATATATGGATATATGTGAGGGCAGCCAGGGAAAGGGAAAATAGGACCATGTAGAAACATGTGCCACTTCTTATCTGTCCCCAAAATACAGGTGCCTCTGTGGGAAACAAGCTGTGAAGCTGTTTATTGGGCCAGAGCTCAGGAAGCTGAGATATTATATCCACTCTTACAGTTTCCCATGCTGGGCTGGTCGTTTGAAAAATCAGCATCCCACTCGATTTCACAGACCATCCCAATATTTTTAGTAATCATAGGAAAGAATGTTGCCCACTGGGACGGAGTAAGTGGCTCTGGATCAGGAATCAGGGGTTTGGTTGTCTTTTTCTGCTTATTTTATGGCCTGGGACAATCCTTAGCACTCTGCTGTGCCTGTGTTAAATAGCAAAATGGGACCTGTAACACCGAGTTACCTTGCCCAGAGCTATTTAAAGATGAAACTGGAGTTTGGAGAGCTTTTGGCATTGGAGAGACAGAGCAGTTATGAGAAGTATTCCTGTGGTTTGGCTTTATTAACAACCAGGACTTCTTGAGGAGTTGTATCCCTGGAATGGAGCTGGGAACCAAACCAGGAGCAGATAGGCAGGGATCAGATCCCCTCATGGGCAGTTATACAGTGTGCTAAGCAAGGAGGGCTGGAGCCCTGGATCGATTTTTCCTGTAAAAAATTCAGAAATGCGCATGGAAAACAATTTCTTACAACAAAAAAGACAAGACAGCTGAAACTTCAGTGGCTTTTGAGGCAAGGCACATCAGAAAAGGAATGCAGTGGGAATGGTATCTGTTCAACTGGGAATCTGAAAGCAAATGGAGTCTGGGAACAGTTCTGTTGGCTCTGAAGTGGCTCTCTTGGCTCCTGGTTCTCCATGAGCTGTGCCAGGCAGGTGGGGAATGGCAGCCTGGAGCCCTGGGCCAGAGGCAGATACCTCCTGATAAGGGAAATACAGCTATGGACACAGTTAGACCTCCTGATGAGGGACATACAGCTATGGACACAGTTATACCTCCTGATGAGGGAAATACAGCTATGGACACAGTTATACCTCCTGGTAAGGGAAATACAGCTATGGACACAGTTAGACCTCCTGATGAGGGAAATGCAGCTATGGACACAGTTATACCTCCTGTTGAGGGAAATACAGCTATGGACACAGTTATACCTCCTGGTAAGGGAAATACAGCTATGGACACAGTTATACCTCCTGATGAGGGAAATACAGCTGTGGACACAGTTAGACCTCCTGATGAGGGAAATACAGCTATGGACACAGTTAGACCTCCTGATGAGGGAAATACAGCTATGGACACACTTCTCTGCTGTGGCTTGGGGTTTCCTGTAGGGTATCCATCCTATTGGATGTATATTGTCAATATCCATCATATCATACCTTATATTCATATTTATCTTCTTGCTGTTACTCCAGGTGCTCCATCCCAGCTCTGACTTCTGTTGGATATTTCCATATTCCTGGTAAGAGTCTAATTATTTTTTCCAACTACAGCAAATCTAATGTGTCCAGGTAAATGTTGTGGTGTAGGAACTACCAGGAAGGAGAAAAGTTTGAAGCCAAGCTGTCAGAGATGGAATATTTTCCATTGTAGGCTGCTTTTGGAATTACTCTAGGAGAGCTTTCATTTTATTTAAAAAGCTTTTGTTGATCATAAAGGCTTCATTCAGAGGCTCTGTCTTCTTGAGTAGATACAACAGGCTCAACTCATGGTAGAAATTTATTTGAGTTCATTTGTATCATCTTGGTTTTTGCTTAATTTCATGCTTTTCTTAAAGGTAACAGGGAAAGATTCACATGGTTTAGAGATAGAAAAATAAGTGCAGAATTCCTTCCAGCCCATTAATTTTCTTCCATGGAGCTCTGTACCAGTTTGAGCACACAATTGGGAGGAATCAAAACACAGACATCTCGACTATTGCATAAGATCCAAAAGAGAACAGATTTGTTTTGAAGCTGGGTTTAATGTATTTGTCCGAAGTCATGGACATTTTTGGGAACTCAGAACATTCTTGCTGTTCTGCCTCAGGATGAAACTTAGATCATATGAACTGGAGAGAGATCCCAAAATATTTGAAGCTGTTTAAGTAACTGTAGACCTAATTCAAAGTTCTTTACTGAGTGAGGCCAAGCAGGGATTTGAACCTGATTTTTATGCGCTCTCTTCTCTTCTCTTTCCTCCTTTTAACTCCAAGTTCCACCTTATATTAAAGAAACCATCCCTGTGGATTTCATAAAAATGGATTTATTCAGGTCAGACACTTTTTTTTTAACTGACCTGGTGTTTTTTGTCCAGCCACCCCCAGCCCTGAAACAAATAAACAGATTGAGAGGTGGAAATTTCCATAAAAAATTTTCCTGTCTTGATTAATAATTTGTATTATTTTATAACAGCTTGGGTTAGAACCCTGCCTAACTGAACCTCTGGATAGTGTAAAGGACAGAGAGCAAGGGGAACATCCAGGATGGGAGGATGTGGTGTTTAGGGAACAGCCTCCATCCAATGGGTGGTTCTGCTGGGTTCATTGACCTCTTGCAGTCTGGCTGTTAGGACAAGGCAAGAAACTGGACTGAACCCTTGCTGCTGCCAGAAAAGGAAACTCCAGTTTTTCTTCCGTGCTCCGGATGCTGACTCACCTGTGTGGGGAAGGAAAACAGCCCAGGGGTTGCTGTTCCACTGGTGTCCCAGTGTGCCTGGGGAGGGCTCGTCAGCTGCTTCCTTGGGCAACTCAGACTGCAAATCTGGGAGCCCCGGGGCCAGCGTGAGTTACTCACCCCTCTCTTGGTGCCTGAGGTCGCCACCATCGCTGAGTAAGTTCTTTCTCTGAGTTTGTCCCAAAGCCAGTGGCAATATTTGTGTGTTTGGGGTTGGTGTCTCACTCATGCACGGTGTCACTTCCAGCCTGTTTCTTGCTGGGAGCTGGAAAGGTTTTCCAACTCCTCTGCCCCTTCCCTGTGTCTAATCCCAAATCCTGACCTGCTCTGGGGTAGGACCGATGAGTTGTCCCCTTGCTGCTGTGTTTCACTGCCCACTACCAGGATTTCACCAGCTGAAGGAACAACTGTTCCCAAATTTCCGAAGCCTGGCCATGCCCAAGCAGCACTGACTGTCATCAGCCATCCTGGTTGAAGCCAGGGAAGCTTCCTCTGGCTTTGTGGTGTGTTTCCACACTCTCTGCCTGCCCTAGAAGCTTTCCAGATGCCTTCAGACCAAGAAACTTCCTAAAACCTTGCTGGAGAGGGCATCACTTACGGTGCCTTATGCGCTGTGGTATTTTTCCTTATTTTCAGTGAGCACCGAGCTGGGGACACCAGTTCAGACAGGCTACTGGAAAGAAATTTGCTGTAGTCAGTGTCCAGGCAGGATGCTGATGGTCCTTGAGCCGTGCTGGCTGCAGCACTGCTGTTACCAGCCTGCCATCCATCCTCACCTCCGCGGACACACGGCCGTGCGGCTCATTCCTGCTGCTGGCAATGCAGAGGCACAAGCAGACAGGGATGGAATGCAAATGCAGCCCTGCACAGCCCTGTTCCCTCTCACGAACTATTGATTCCGTGTCTGGCTGGCTCTCCCCTGGTAATAGGCCATAGGCAGAAGGCAGCAGGGTGAGGAGGAGAAGGAGGAGGAGGAGGAGGAGGAGGAAAACCTGTCAGGATCGTTCGATGCGGCTGCGGAGCCAATGGGAGGAGGAAGCCGTGGATTGGGCTCAGAGAGAGCAGGGCTGGGGGGGCTGTCTTAGCAACAGCAGAGAGCAGCTCTTCCCCCTCCCAGCCTGCAACCAGCCTGGAAAGTTCCTGATGATGTCCCTTAATGTATTTGTCTCGCTCGCGCCAAGCCCGTACGTGATCTGGGTGACTTTGCCGCTCGTGCCGGTTCATCCCTCTTCCCTCTGGTCCCCTGGAAAGGATAGAAGGGACTCTTTTCTGTATCTCTCCTACTAAAACCAACAAGTGAGCTCAAGGTAAAGAGATCAGCTGCTTGATTCGGTGCTGTGCGAGCCCTGAGAACAAAAGGGAGTTTCATATTCCCTCTTTGTTGTTGGTGTTTTCCTCTTGACACCTTTCCAAGGCTGCCTGGTGTTCACAAACAGCCGCTTTCTTGTGACAGTGGGAGCTGGACACCTTGAATGTATTCTCTTCTCTGCTATAGAGTCATTGTATAAAGCCAGGTGAATCCCTGCCCTTCCAAATCCAGGTCACTTTGCTGGGCTCTCTGGTCTGGAAGAAAAGATTCCCCAGTTGAGCCCCCTCTGTGACCTGTGGGCTGAGAAAAGCCAGTCCAAGGCACCACCCTGCCCTGCCTCTTATCTGCCTTGCTGCAGGAAATGGTCTTTCTGTCTCCCTGCCTCTCCCATGCTCCATCTATCACTGGTTTAACCAACCAAAAATGAAAGTGGCAGCCAAATTTGTCCAAACCTTCCGAACATTTATTGGAACCGAGCATCGGCACTTGCAGCGCTGTGACCTTCGCTGTCCTCCCCTCACCTGCTGCCTCCTCCTGCTCATCAGCCTGCCCACGTTTCTCTCAGGATTTGCATGCTGATAGCAGACATAGATTTTGTGAGCCCTGCATCTGCCCAGACGGCGGGGACAATAATAGCAGCACCGTCGGGACCAATATATATTGGTCTTAGGAGGGTGTCCAATAATGTCTGGGTCAGGGAGCCTCTAACTGCAGTGTCAGGGAATTTAGTCAGCTGTCATCGCTTCTTAATTAAAAATAGCTGAGACTCACTTACATTCCAGTGCTGTGTGCTGGCTCATTTGTCATCTTGTCCTCTGCTCTCCAGCAGAGCCCCTAAACACCTTCAGAAGCAGGCAGGGGGTGGAAATTCCTGCAGCAGGTAAGGAGAGCTGGGAGCAGATAACCTGAGCCATAAGCTGCTCCTTGGGTCAGCGGTTGAGCAGGATTCAAAGGGGATGAGGACACAGAATAAAATGGATTTATTTTATATGTATTGATGTATATAAACCCAGCCTCTGCACAGGAGTGTCAGGAATAAATCAAACACTAACTGGAGCTACAGGAAAATTTCCTTGTGGACAAACCAACTTGCATTTTTCCATCTTGAGTTTCCAGCATCTTCCTCTGGTCCGGTGCTCCCAAAGACAACGATTTTCAGTCTGAGCCACTCAGACCTTTCCTATGAACATAAATGATTGGGTTCCTAATTCCATGCTAAATGGAATTTAGTGATATCTGTGATTGCTATCACCTTCCAGTAGGTTTCACTAATTTATTTGTGATGTTCCTGAGGGCACGGGGAGCTGGGAGGTCACACAGAGGTTCAGGAGCAGCAGAGGGAAATAAATAGCAGGCTGTAATATCATTACTGAAAGAAAATGTATCCCCCTCCCCCTGCCAAAAAAAAAAGGGGATTTACTGTGATTCTCACTAATGCTTGGAGCCAAGGGACAGTTTTGGCACAGTGAGAATTTTTCTGGCTTCCTTTTTCCAAGTAAATCAGAGGTGGAAGGGCATTAGGCTGACTGACTTCCCGAACTGGAAGTTGCATCCAGATTACCATATTTAATTGTCTGGGATTGGCCAGTCTTCCATGAATTTGGCTAATCCATTTTCAAACCTGTTTATGTATTTAATCTCCACAGCCCTGGGTGGTGATGAATCCCACCATGAAACCACATATTGTTTGGAAAAGTCCATCCAGGATGTCCTGTACAACACCATCGACCTGTGCAGGGGGGAATGGATGGCTCCTGCCAGGGCTTTGGATCCCCTCAGCCCAAAATTGTCCTAATTCCCCTGAGGCCACCAGAGAAGGGAGGCAGGAGCAAACCTCGTGTGCTTCACCACCCAGTGACTGACTGGGACCAGTGTGAGCTCCCACTCCACTGCTAAATGGGGATTTTTGTGGCCATACAGTGATTTCCCTCAGGAATGTGCTCCTGCTGACTTGAGTGAAGATCCAGACACACTCCTTGATGTTCTAAAGCCAGTTTTATGCCTGTAGAGGGGAAATTCACAAGCACCTTATGGGATACACCTGGTTTAATTTAATTTATTATCTTCAATTTTGTCTTTTTTTTTTTTTTTCTAAGTCTAGTTCTAGAAAGCTGTGGAAGACTTTTTAGGCATAAACAGGGAAGTGAACCGATTTGTCTTGATATTATTGGGCATTTGGAGTTATTCTGAGGTGTGGTGGGACAGAAAATCAGAAGCAACAGGTAAAAGCTCATCTGAAGCCCAAAGCATCAAGCTGAGGACAGAGCTCCGTGTTAGTCAAGACATTTGCACTGCAGAATCTTTTTTTTTTTTTTAAACTAATTAAACTCTGATGACTTCAGCTGTATTTTCAGCCTCTGATTAAGGGCATGATACTAATTAAACTCTTGAATTATTAAAAATGCAAATAGTCAGACCTGTGTGCAACAGCAGACTTGCTTTTCCATGCTCCAGGACAGCAGTGGGAATATTTGACAGGGTCCCTTGTGGTCACAAGTTTTTCTTTTCCCATTTATTTTTTAAATGTCTGAACTCCACTGGATGCAGAACTGAAAAAAAGTCAGCTGCTGGGGTGTAAATGTCTCCACTGCCTTGCAGCTACACAAGGAAGTTTGATTAAAACACAGCAAAGTTTTGGGAGGAACTCTGGGTTTCTTGACATCCCAGCAGTGGCATTTTCTCTGGATGGGCTGTTGGGATTGAAATACCATCCAGTCCTTGGAGATGCTGCCAGCAGCAGAACTCTTGGAGCTGCCTTTAAGCTCCTGCTTTGTTGTCATAGTTCAAGATGGGAAGCCAGATGAATTTTTTAAAGCTCTGGCTGTCCTCTCAGATCCCGTCCCCAGCATCCCCTGTGGCACACAGGCACTTCCAGAGATGTGTCCACCCCAGGAGGTCTCCCTGTGGCCCTTCCTTCAGCCCAGGTGTGTTTTGAGGTCTGACTGGGGGCCCTTCCTTCAGCCCAGGTGTGTTTTGAGGTCTCCCTGTGGCCCTTCCTTCAGCCCAGGTGTGTTTTGAGGTCTGACTGGGGGCCTTTCCTTCAGCCCAGGTGTGTTTTGAGGTCTGACTGGGGGCCTTTCCTTCAGCCCAGGTGTGTTTTGGTTGTGGCCCTGCTGAACAGGAGGGATCTGAAGGACTTTTTGATCTCTTTACTGTGACATCTTAGCAGGAACCAAGCCCCTCTTTGGAGGAGTGGCCACCCTTATGTACAAACACATCTTTTGAAGGGGGATTTTTTGGTCAGAAGTGGGGCTCCTCTCCAGAAGCAGAATGAGCTGGGCTTTGATCTAAGCTGGAGTTCTGTAGGCTGGGAGCAAACATTGCCTCTCAATGTCCCCGTAGTGTCACCATGTACTCAGATCATGGCAATTTCTGTGTTTGTTAGAAAAGGTTTTGTGCTGTGCCACAGCCAAGAGCTCCAGTGCTACCTTGGGTACCACTTCTGCATCTCTGCTGTGCCCTGGTCACCCTCCTGGGCCCGTGGGACTCGTGTCTGTCCCCTCCTGGAGCCCTTTGCCACTCTGGAGGCTGTGCTGGATGTGGCAGTGGCTGCAGGCAGGACCAGCTGGGATATTGGAGGGATGTGCCAGGAGCCAATTTAGTTACAACCTACCCAGAGGGAAGTTCCTTTCCTGTGCCTGGTCAGTGCCTCACAAAGACATAAATAAAGCAAGGTGCACGGGGCACTGTTCAGATGCAGCAAGTGCACGTCACAGATAATAACCTGGAACCCTCACTGGTGTGAAGTGACAACAAATTATTGGAGTCATTTATCAGCTAAAAATACAACCCAGTGGCTGCAGTTGAGACCAGTCAGTGGCAGGTGAGGTGGTAAGGCCAGGTTGTTTTTCGCTTCTCCTCCTGACTGTCCTCTCAGTGTGTTGAAACAAAGAAAGAAGTGGTCATTACTTTACCTATGACAACGGATTTTTTTCCTCCTTCTGCTCTAATGGGCTGCAGGTGTTTCACAGCCAGCCCAGGCTAATCAGGACAGACATTCTGGCCACATGCCAAAATTATAAAACTGTCCAGGGAGAGAAGAAAAGAAAAGGCAAGGGGTGGAGGGGGTGGGAAGGAAAATAATAAAAAAAAAAAGCCAGCGAGGGAGTCACTCCATGCTGAGATTTTGTACTTTTGTGTCTCCTGAAGTGAATACATCAGCCAGGAATCAAAGGTTTGAAAAGTCATTCAGCCTCTCCAAAGGAGAGGGGGACCATCTGCACGCCAGGACGGAGCTGTGCTCCCGTGGCACCGGGGTAACCCTGGAGCAGCTCCACCAGAGTTACAACCAGCTCAGCTGGGATGTGGGGTCCTGGCCGGCTGTGGGCATCTTCCTGCCAGGATAACGTGTGGGACCCAGCCTGGAGCGTTGTGTCTCCATAGTGACGGGCTCCTCTGCTCCAGAGCTGCCAGGGAAGCGCTGTGGGGTTGTCCAGTGTTAATTAATTAATCCCTTTTCGGCAAAATTAGAGCTCGGTGAAAGCTGCAAAGACAAGGCAGCCCCTTCAGAGCTCTCACCCTTTCAGAGTTCAGCGGTGTGTCTTGCCCTCAGTCCCACATGCCACAGCAAATCCCTCGTGTTTCCTGGAAGCTGGAGCAGTGATGGGAAGCCAGAGGGAAGGGAAGGTGCGCAGTGTGAGGATGGAAGGCTCCTGTGTCCTGGCAGCTGATGCTGTTTGGGGAGGCTGGGCTGGGCTGAGGCCTTCCCGAGGTGCTGCTTTTTTGGGTGTGAGCCAAAGAGCAGCCAGGATAAGGGAGCACAGGGGAAAAGCTGGATGTGAGGCTCTGGCTGGCTCAGAGCAGTTTGGTTTGACTTGCCCTGAGGCACTGTAGCTAATGGTGAGAGATGGAGCCTCCAGAGGTGCCTCTGACTTATTGTGTGAGTGCCTTGGGGATGCCCCTCACCTTCAGCTTCCCCAAGCAGCTCCCTAAAGGTAAGTGAGCTGTGTCCAAGCCTCAGGGCATGTCCATGGGAACATTCCGGGCTTGGGGTGCAAAAAGGAGAGTAATGAACACATCTGAGGTGAATGAATTCCCTGGATTCCACGTGACAGATCCCAACCACAAGTATTTTACCCAGGTCTGTTCGGAGCCAGGGTTTGGTTCAGGCCAAATGTTTTGGTTTCATTGTTTATCTAAAATATGATTTTGGATGATTAGCAGGAAAAAAATCCCAACAAACCAAACCATGAGTGATTGATGTTAGTTATTTTCATTTCAGATCTCCTTTTGGCAGCTGGATGAGAAGGGAACGCCACGGCCAAGGAGGGATTACCAAGGTTCAAGTTGTGTTCAAAGGGAACCTGAGTTCTGTGTGTCACCTCTGCAACAGGTCAGTGCCTTCTCCCTGGATTCACTGTCACAGCTCTGTGAGGAGCATCCCTGATAACTCTGCAGATGGATTTAAGGGTGATCAAAATGGCACAATTGAAATTCCCTTTTCTCAGGAATTACGCGGTTGCAAGGCTTAAATGGTTAAAAAAATGGTATTGGATAATTTTTTTTTTTTTTTCATATAGGAAGCAAATGGCTGATGAAATGAAGTTTCAGAAAGTGCTTTGTTATCGGGCAGAATGAGTCAGTTTTGAATTTTCTGCTTTTTTGAGTGTCTTTTGGGATTTTGCATTTTGTAGTTTGCTTGGAAAAGTCTGTGAGCTCTGGCTTGTTGTTTGCAAAGCGCCAAGAACACCGTGACACCTCTGAAAACACAAACAAAAACAGTGACAACCAACAGGAGCTTATCAAAACCTTGTGGATGACTCAGAAATCCACGGATCCTTTTGTTCTTTACCCCTTGGAGTATCCTGTGCTTCCATTTCTGGCTTTGGATGCCAGTAAAGCACAGCTGGGGGTGTCTGTGGGGTGTCCTGGCTTGGGAGCTGCTGTGGAGATGGGACACAGAACCACGTGGATTTGGGGTGGCAGGGACATGGCTTCATGTTCTTTTCTCCTTCAGCTTATCTGAGGGGAGGAAGCTGTGGACCTTATCTTTTTCTGAGTGGAAAAACTGATCTCAAGTGCACATGTTTGAAGCTGCAACAGTGTGAGCCAGGTTAGCTTGACTAAACCACAAAATCTGCCTGAGCCTAATTAGAAACCAGGATGCCTCCCAGCACTTAAGGGTTTCTTTTAAGATTATGATGAGCTGACAAAACATATTAGTGAGAGGTGGAATTGGTATGAGCCATGTTTGGCATTTTGCTGCTTCGTGGCAGCAACAGGAGGCCCCGTGTGAGATCAGAACCCCACGTGCACGAGCCTGGGTGAATTCACCCCACCCACATTTTGGTGTCCTGCACCAGTTGGTCACACAAAGCTCTCAGGGTTGATCAGCTGGACTGAATGGGAGATGGTGCTGATATTAAAACTCAGTGTTGTTTAGTTTTAAACTAGAAGAGAGAGATTTAGGACAGATGTTCTTTACTCAGAGGGTGGGGAGGCCCTGGCACAGGGTGCCCAGAGAAGCTGTGGCTGCCCCTGGATCCCTGGAAGTGCCGAAGGCCAGGCTGGATGGGGCTTGGAGCAGCCTGGGATAGTGGGAGGTGTCCCTGCCCATGGCAGGGTTGGAACTGGATGAGCTTTAAGGTCTCTTCCAACCCAAACCATTCTGGAATTCTGTGGTCCTGCATGAGCTGCTGTGCAGCCCAGGATGAGAACACTCTCAATTAATTGCCTGCATCTTGTTGTGGTGGATGCAAGCCGAGGTGAGGTGTCCACTCATCACCACGAGGCACTGCATGCCCTAAGTGAACTGAAAAGAGAACACCAGATTCTCTGCAAGGATGCACAGAGAGGAGGCAGTGCAGTCTGCCAGCTCCCAAGTCCTGCTGGATTGTTTTTGAGCACAGGAGAAGATTTAAAGAGTTGAAGGAGGGCAACGTAGCAGCTTTATAGGTTTGTTTCCAGGATTTGTTTTGCTCTGCTGGATCCCTGTGCTACCCATCCTGCACATGGCAGGGCAGTGTTTGATGGGCTGGGAAGGTGCTGTGCCAGGCTGGTGGTGAGGAGCAGGGCTGGTTTGCTCTGGGTGTCACCGGGACCCACCGCAAACCTCCCCGTTCCAGCAGGTGCTCTGCCCCTCTGAGCCCTGCCAAGCTTCCTCCTGCTGTTCTCCCGAGTCCCAGCATTTCATCTTTGCCCGTGCTGCTGTTTATAATCCCTGTGTCCTGTCTGCTCAGAGGCTCAGTTTGTGTTTTCTGGAGCCAGAGTTTTTTGTCCGAGGCGATGGGGCCAGACCGACGCACGCTGGCTCCGAGCACGGAGCTCAGCCACCCCTAACAGGTCCCCTTGCCTCCCCTCCAAGCACATGATCAGAGGTTTGAAGCTGAGCAGACAGCTGGTACACTCTCCCAGGGCAGCCTCTGTGTCTGGGCCTCTGCTGTTTTTGTCCAAATCCTATCTGATTCCTTTCCAAAAGCGGTTCAGTCTGCGAAACCAGACCAGGTGCCTTTGGTTGTGCTCATTCCTGAAATACCAGCTAGGAACAAAAAAGCAGTTTGGATTGGTCTTAAAATAAGTAGGAAGTTCATTTCGAACTGGGATAAGGTTTTTTTTTCCCTCACTTAAAGCATTTGAGTCTTCCTTTATGCTTTCCAGATAGAAAACTGACCTTGCTTGGACCAATCCCTGGTTTTAGACCTGATTTACTGCATCCTCTTTTAGCAGAGCTTCAAAATTGCTCAGTGCCATGCTGCAGCCTCTGAAACCTCACCTCTAATACACATTCTTTGCACCTTGACCTCTTGGGTGTTTGACAAGGAGTAAAACTACCAGCAGGTCAGATGGGAGGGTTTGCTGCAACGTGCTTTCCCATCCCACTCCTTATTTTGCCAAAACAGTGGGGGGAAAAAAAAAGCAAAATAGGCCTTACCAGCCAAACTTGGTGGAAATGTTTAAAAGCTCTGGTGGCCTCTGAGCTTTGGTGTAGTTCTGCCTCCCTGTTCACTGCCAAGCCAAGGGCTTTGTCCTCCACACTGCCCTTCATCCAGACAGTGCCACTGGCACTGGGGCTGCTCCAGGGCTCCCAGTGCTGCCAAGGAGATGGGCCCGGATTTCGGGATTTCGGGAGGAGATTTGCCAACCTTCTGTGCCGGGGACTTTGCAAACTTCCCCAACGCATCTGTTTTGTTTCTGGCCGTGGGCTGCACTGAATGGTCCTTTTGTGTGCTCTGTCTGACGGCTCAAACTGGCTCTGGAGCAGCCAGAGATAAATATGACAGCTCCTGTTATGGAGTATCCCCTGGACACTGCGGCCTGACCTGTGCCCAGCGTGTCTCGGAGTGGTGTCAGTAATGATGTTTATATTGCTGTGTCAACTCCAGTGCTTATCGTGTAACCAGAGAGGGACCAAGCGAGCGGGGAGAGCTTTTCTGGGCCTCTGCACTCGGGGTCAGCTGCAGGGACACAGATGGGATGAGCACTTTGCCACTGAGCTGTTTACCCTGATGAATGCCATGATGTTCTGTTGGATCATTTCAGGGGCAAACAATGGTGTGGGAAAGGACAGCAGAGCTGTACCAGGGTGGCTGAATGGCTGCAGGTTGGCAGTGGCTGTTTCTTTGCAACCCTGAGCAGCAGGTCTTTGATGCCTGGAAAAGGGTTTCCATTGGTCAGGCCTGGGTATTTTGGAAAATTTGAGCCATTTCATTTATATTTAACCACAGGAAAAGAAGGGCTTGTGCCTGTAGGACTTGCTGGAGTGTCCCCAGTTCAAGGCATCGCCCAGTGGGAGCCACTGGGAGCCCAGCTCTCCCCTGGCTGTCTCTGGACAGTGTTTGACTGCTTTTATCTCTCCAGTCTGTCTGGGGGAGTCAGATCTCTGTGCAGAGCCTGCATTGCTTGGCATCTAATCTGCACTGCTTGACTCAGGCAGGCTCAGAAGGCAAGGGGGGAGGGAGATAAGTAGGAGGGAGAAAGGTGGGAGTGGAAAACAACATTATTTGAGGGGACAGCAGGAAACCTGGGCTCACTCGCACCTTGGGAATTGCTCAGGACATGACCAAGTGAGTGTTTCCTGATCCCCTCTTTGATTTTTTCCCTCCTTTTTCTCCCCCCACTGAAGACCAGGAGGAAAAGCTGCCTAGCAGGGCATGACTGGGGCAATGCCAGCTTGGGGGATGCCCTTAGAAAATGTCACTAGAAAGTGTCCCAGGCAGGTAGAACCTTGATCCACCTCAGGATAGCTCAGTTGCCAAGATTTTCTTTATATTCTGTCCCTTGTTGCCTGGATTTCCACTGACCATCACCTGTCCAGTCCAACCCTTGCCTATACCTGGAGAGATCTCTGCATGGAGGATGTCTGAGTTTGCTTGTTGTTGCTTGCTTTTTCTGTGGAGAAATGAATCCAAATGGAGACTAAATGAGGTTCCTCGGTGAGGGAAAGAAAGCAATGAAGATTTCTAACAGATAAAAGACATTATTGCTTCTGGATGAGAGGGATGGCAGTTGTTATTTGAGGGGAGAGGCCACTGAGGAGGTGGGGCTGTGGAGCAGGGCAGGAAGGGGAGGTGATCAGCTCTGTGTCCTTTCAAGTACCTCACACTCCCACATGAAAGTTGCCACGTGAATGTCAGACACTGCCACCTCTTATTCAGTTTGGGGATCCACTCACCCTCTGAAAGATCAATAATCCCACATTCTCTGTACAGGCAGGGCTGGGATCACAGGATGCTCGTGGCGTGTTCCCCGTGCTTCAGGGATTGCTGGTGTCTCTCCTTTGTCTGCCCTGATGAAATCAATAATTGGCCTTTACAGGTGCCTGTGTGGCAGGTGACAACTGGAGCTGCTCGAGGTCATTGAGGAGGGCACCCGGCAGCCTTTGAAAAAGAAAAGGATTTTTGATCCAGAATAGTCATCCTGTCCTAGTTTCCAGGTCCCTTGGGCCAGCTTGTTCCTAGAACAGGGCTCTGAAAGCAAAAAGAGAATTGTCTTCTCTCAGGGATGATCTAAGAAATTCGGTGCTCCTGTTGTCTCAAATCTTTGCTGTTTGCTCCAGCCGTCACCTGTTTTGTTCTCGGGTTCTCTCATTAACATGTTGGTGACAATTAGGTGAGAGATGACGTGTCAGGGCTATGATTTGGTTTCTGATTATGATTTGGTTTCTGATTATGATTTGGTTTCTGATCATGATTTACTTTCTTGTTGTGCTGTGGCAGCCCTGGGTGCTCAGGCATTGATGGGAACTCTCAGTGTCTGGGTGAGCCCAGTGCTGCTTCATCAAGGTGAGATCATCTGAAGTGGAAAGAAATCTTGATTCAGCTCCCTCTGGCTTCTGTCGCTGCTGGAAACCCAGATCAACCCCAAACTGACCCAAATTTAACATGCAATACATGTTTCCCTTCAATTCAGCCTGAGTCTAAGAGTGACACAGCCTCATTCAGAGTGATGAAAACAAATGCAAATCCATGTGCTGTGGTTTGTTCTGCTGGATTAGCCCATTTTCCCCCCAAACTGATGCAGGGGCATTTGCAGGTGTTTTCTCTGTGGTAGCCCTGGCATGCAGGTGTTTGGAAATGGCCAGTGTGGGTTCTGGGAAGGACAGGTTTTTTCCCAGGATAAAGGGTGTGTGCAGAATCCTGACGCTTTGGACCACAAACCTTCCATTCCTGGGACCCTTCATCCCTTCTCCAACCTCCAACCTTCTTGCAGCACTTGAGGATTATCACTATAAAATAAAGCAGCCTGGGCAGGATGGGCTTTTTAATTTTATTTTGTTTTATTTGCTCAGGGGGATAAAAATGGTATCTTTTAACCTGTCAATTTGCATTTACAACACATCTGAGGTTTGAAAGAGGCTGTCCAAAATGAAACCCAAGAGCAATAAGAGTGTGTTAGGAGAGCCAGTAGGCATTGAATAGTCTCTGTGGTGGCAGAAAAGCCTTAGGCTTCAACTGATTGCTAATTATGTGGCTTTATTCCTTTTTAAGAAAATACCATGCAAGGTTTGTGAAGGAGGTAAAGTGTGTTAATCTGTGGAGAGTTACCAGTTTTGGGGTTGGTGGTTTTTTCTTTTTCCCCTTTTTATTTTTATTTTTAATTCCCATGCCTCAGTTTGGTCTTACAGCCCGGTATGAAAACGAAGCCACATTCCCAAGTTCTGCCATGCATCTCTCAGAGCCCCTGTGTAAAGGGCACAAGTTATTCCACCTTAAAAAGAAAAAAAAAGGGGGGAAAAAAGCAAAACCCACGCTGTGCAGAGAGGGAGAGAGTTACAGCAAGTGGGCCCCCCGCTTTTCTCCGAGGGGGAATGTAAGCAGATCCTGCCTGAAACTGCTTCACTCAGCAGTTTTCAGCTTGTTTTAATTGGCCTGGCCTGAAAGAATTCTGAATGCTGTACCTGTGCCAATGAAAATGCAAATGTTTCCCCGAGCCCGGCACTCGCAGGGCCTGTCCCCGGCTCGGGGGGAACGGGGAGGCCTTGCCCTACCTCAGCTTTGGGAAACAAAGGCCTTTGGAAAATGAAGTGTGAGCAGGGAAAATGCAGGGTTACCTGCTGGAAGTCCTGCAAGTCCAGGAGCGCCGAGTGCACTGCCTGGCACTGGGCTGTGGGATCCTTCAGTTCTCTGTTTGCTGGCAGAAACGTGCCCTGGTGCATCCCTGGGGATGCTGCTCTTGGGTGTCCTTGGAGCTCCCAAACTGCTCCCAGCCTCCAGCACCCACAGGGATGAGCTGGGTGGGCTCTGGGAGGGAGCAGGTCCCATCTGAGTTCTTTGGACAGGAACTCTCACTGGTTTGTGGTGTGCGTGGAGGGGCAAAGCCTGGATCTTCCCCAAAGGTCTGGATCCTCCCCAGAGGTCTGGATCCTCCCCAAAGGTCTGGATCCTCCTCAGAGGTCTGGATCCTCCTCAGAGGTCTGGATCCTCCCCAAAGGTCTGGATCCTCCCCAAAGGTCTGGATCCTCCTCAGAGGTCTGGATCCTCCTCAGAGGTCTGGATCCTCCCCAAAGGTCTGGATCCTCCCCAAAGGTCTGGATCCTCCTCAGAGGTGTGGATGCTCCCCAAAGGTCTGTATCTTCCCCAAAGGTCTGGATCTTCCCCAAATGTCTGGATCCTCCTCAGAGGTCTGGATCCTCCCCAGAGGTCTGGATCTCCCCAAAGGTCTGGATCTTCCCCAAATGTCTGGATCCTCCTCAGAGGTCTGGATCCTCCCCAGAGGTCTGGATCTCCCCAAAGGTCTGCATCCTCCCCATGCAGCCCCACAGCCCATTTGTGTGCTCTTCATTCCCTTGGGATGCTGGCCCTACACAAGGTTGTCCTTTGCTGAATCCCAGAATGGTTTGGGTTGGAAAGGACCTCAAAGTTCTCCTTCCACCCCTTTCCACTATCCCAGGGTGCTCCAAACTGGCCTTGGACACTTCCAGGGATGGGGCAGCCACAGCTTCTCTGTTCCATCCCCAAACTTATTTTTTTTTTTATGCTGTTCATATCCGTGGAGTAGCTGCATGAACCCAAAATCCCCAACAAGCACCACACCGAACTAAACCAACAAGAACTCCTTCGAAACCACTGAGTTTCAGGTATTTCCTGTGTTTTTATACCCCCCATGTGGGGCTGGGTTCCAATATTCCTCATAGACTGAAGTTTCCCATGTGCTGGGCATCCCTCAGGGTGACCATTTTAAGTGCAGATAACTCCGTAATACAAATATTGCAAATTAAAAGCTTGCTTTTAGGCATCCATAAAACATCCTTCCTCCTAAAGGACACATCCTAAAGTCCTGGAATGAAAGAAAAAGAAAAATTACCTGGCTCAGCTTTTTTCTGCCTCATGTCAAATCACAGCCCATCTGTGAATTGGGAAAAGAATTAATTTTCAATAACTGGTTGATCAATTCTTTTCTGTCTTTGCAACTCTCTATACAGTAATGAATATGCATCCTCTGCATTTTCCAGAGAAATATCTAGCATCTTAGGGTATTTAAAATTAGATCTGTATACATTTACAGAGTAATGATTATTCTGAATTTCATCCGAGGCAATTAAAAAAGCATCATGATGACATTTAAGGTGATATTTTTCTCCCCTATGTTAAATAATTATAAATAATAATAATGATTAAACAAATTATTCTGTTCCTCCCAGTCTGGATCAACCTTTAGGTTAATAATCTAAATCATTAAAATTCATCTGTCTCTCAAAGGACTGAGTAGTTAAAAAAAAATTGGAGGAACCTTTCTGCATAAAGGGTGATTGATAATTACCAAAGCAAAGATGTTTTGTGGGTGAAAAATGGGGTGGCTCAGCAGATTGATTGGGTTTGATATTGGTCAGGTTGAGGTGATGTTTTCAGCAAGTAAACACAGCCCAGAGTTATCAGCTGCCATCCTCTTTGGGGTCAAGTCCAAGCCAGCTTCCCACCAGGCTGGCCCTCAGGAATTCGTGGCTCACAGCTGCAGACCCACTGTGTGACCTCAGGTCACTGAGGGCCATTTTTTGAGATTATTTGTTAATTACAGTGTGAGTTTAGGCCCTCCTATCTGTAATTTTTAATTATTTTTCCTTAAACTGTGTCTGTGAATGAGACTTCTCTTGACTAAGCTCAGCCATCTAAAATCCAGCTGTGGAGACTCTGGCAGTCTCTGTCATTCCCTCTCCTTTGGGGTTGGTTGATTTACCCCCAGAGCTGCCTAAATCTCTTTTTTCAAGACCCAAAGCACCAAAAGAATGAGAGTGGAACACCAACTTTGAGGTGTATACAGCTAAAAGGTGAATCACACTCAACTCTCAGCCTCTTCTGCTGTAGACATTGCAAAGATAAGGTGAAAGAAAAACCCCCAAATGCTGTTCAGCTTCTCTATTGACCAGAGCAGTGCAGGATGACTCCCTGAAAGGTGTTTGGGCTCTTTTGGACACCTCCCTGGATAATTTAGAGACTTGCCTGGCCACGAGGAGCCGAGGAAGAATGGATTTCCAATGAGGGAAGGGAAGATAAGGCTTTCCCTGTGGGCTTTATTGGATTGTGCATTGGTCCACCTCTTTGCAGAGTTTCTTAGGAGTAATCTGGGTTCATCCATCTTCCCCCCTCCCTCTGGGCCATTAAATCTTTTCCCACCCTGCTACAACCAAACCAAGCCTTCATGTTGCCTTTATAAATTGCTTTTTTGTTGTTGTTGTTGCTGAGTGTGAGTGTGGTTTGCAGGAAAACACCCCCCCCACTTAGAGGAATGGGACCCAAATGGATTCCCTATATACAAAATATAGACTAAGGATGTAGAATAAGGATATATAAACACCTTCTTCAGAGAAATTGGGACCAAAGAGATTCCCTATATATGGAATATAGACTAAGGATGTAGAATAAGGATATATAAACACCTTCTTCAGAGAAATTGGGACCAAAGAGATTCCCTATATATGGAATATAGACTAAGGATGTAGAATAAGGATATATAAACACCCATTCAAAGGAATTGGGGCCAAATATACAGAATATGGAATATGGATATATAAACACATCCTTCAAGGGAATTGGGACCAAACAGATTCCCTTAACACAGAATATGGAATAAGAATATAGAATAAGGATATATAAACACCCATTCAAAGGAATTGGGGCCAAATATACAGAATATGGAATAGGGATATATAAACACCCCTTTCAAAGGAATCAGGACCAAACAGATTCCCTATATACAGAATATAGACCAAGGATGTATAGAATATAGACAAAATATGGGGGATGATGGAGTTCCATCTGCTTTCACTGCACACAGACCCTGGCTGTTCATAACTCTCCTCTGTCTCCCTCTCTTTTCCTTTTTTCTCCCCTTTAAACACATTTTTATACTCCCATCTCCCATCTCCTCCCACTTGCCCTGCCTGCCCTGCCTCCTGCTCACCCTGGCTGTCCCTGGCTCGCTCTGAACACCTCGGTGCTGCTTTTCCAGCTCCCCCTGGAAATGCAGGGAGGCTCCAGGGGCCAGCCCAGCATCCAGCCCTGCTGCTGTTCCCTGGAGAACAGCCCTGCTCAGGAAATGGAGCTATTTCCGCTCTGCCTGCAGTCAGGAAATGAGGAGGAGGCAGCACTGGAGAGATTTTTTGAGTTTGACAGGATTTTTGACTCTCTTTGGAGCAAGGAATGCTCAGCCTGGCTGCGCCCGCAGCGAGGGCTTTGTCAGAACGCAGGGTCTGGTTTTGGGGTTGTGCTGTCTCATTTTGAGGTTCTGCTGTCTCATTTTGGGGTTGTGCTGTCTCATTTTGGGGTTGTGCTGTCTCATTTTGGGGTAGTGTCAGACCCAGGTTCAGGTTCACGTTTGGGATTTGAAAGCAGCAGAATTGGAGCAAATAATCCAAAGGTTTCAAGCCAAAACAGTAAACATGACCTCACAAAATGTCTCTGCTTTCTGCTGCTGACGTCCTCACTTGCTTGTTTGACTTAAAACAATTCTTTTTTCGGTTGGTTTTTGTTTCACTGTTTGTTTTGACATGAAATTAAACAATTTAATTTAAAATTAAATAATTTTGGTTCTATTCAGAATCCAGAGCAGCACCTTTTGGGTGCTGCACATGTGGAAATTCCTGTCCAATCCCACTGCAATGAAAAGGGATTCAGCTCCCACATTCTAATATTGGCCCAGTTTTACATTAATTTTAAATAGACTTTCTTCAAATTAACCTCATGAGGCTGTAAAGCAGTCAAGGGTGCTTTGGTTTTAATGGAAGATGAGTGGCTAATCCCCTAGATTGTTTTAAAAAATCTCATTCTTATTAGTGGGAATATCTTGCTAATTCCTACTGCAAGTATAGCTTAAAACACCAAAAGTATTTCCAATGAAAATAAAAAAAATTAATGGTAATAATTTAGTGGCATTTTAGAAATATGTTGTTTTTAGAGTTAAACGGAAGATAATTCTTGCAAAATATTTCAGATTTAGCTACTTTCAGAAACAGGCCCATACTTTGAAATTCTCTGAAGGAAGGTTTTCCTCTTTTCTTCATAAAAAATACATTTGAACAGAATTTTCCATTTCATCAAAATATTGACTATTTTAAAAATGCAATATCTATTCACTAGGGATGGATTAAAAGGATTTTATGTCGATATTGGATTTTTCTTTAAGATATGAAAAATATAATAAAGCTATAATCAAAGCTATGTAGAATAAATACTACTAATAGTAGTACAGTTATTTAATCAAAGGCAAGAGTTATTTCTAATGAGAGATAAGGCATTTGTTCAGAAGGTTTTGAATGGAGTTTTCCAGGATTGAAAGGTTTTTCCAAGCGTTATTCCACATAAAAAAAGCTGTTGCACCATTATCCTGATTTTTCCCAGGGTGTTTCCACCACGGATCCCTTGAATCTCAGATGATGATGCTGAAATATGAGCTCCATTTGTTCCTGTTTCAGAAGCAGAGGCACAAAGCAGAGGCCAAACTGCTGCCATCACCTTAGGAAGGCAAACAAGGGCTGCCCTCTGCCCTGAGGGTGGATATTCCAGGAGTGCCTGCAGCAAACCTTTCCCAAGGCAGGAGCAGCTGGATGTGCATCCCAAAGGAGCCAGAGCTGCTCTGTCTGTACCCCTGGAGCCACAGCAGTGGTGCTCAGGGGATGGAGATGTGTGTTTGAATTCCAAACTGGGATCCCAGCTGCATTTTTGTGCTGGGGAGGTGCAGATTCTTGGTGTCCTCCCTGCATCCCCAAACCTGGTTTGCTGTGATGTGCTGGTGTTTTGCTTCCCACAGGTGGAGTCATGGGGTGGTTTGGGCTGGAAAAGACCTTAAGAATCATCATTCTGTGTTTGGGTTGGCAAAGGAAGCTGAGTGTCCTCTGGGTGCAGCTCAGAGAGCAGCAGAGCTGTGGATTGCAGGAGGGAGGAAAGGAGGAGTGATTTTCTTGTAGCCATCCAGAAGGAAATCAGGCAAAGAGAAATCTCCTGACCTGCACCGCAGTGCTTGTTCCCTCAGCACCCAGTGCCTCCCAAGCCCTGTCCCAGATCCCTGACAGTCCCACTGAGTTCAGCTGTGGCCAAGGAAACACAAATATTGTTCCTCACACGTGGAGAGCTGCTCACGTCCTGCTCAGCCCCAGAGCAGGGACATCCATCTCAGCCCTATTACCTTCAGCACACCATCCATCACCCCACTGAAGGCTCAATTAGGCACTTGTGATTTTGGCTGGGGCCTGCAAGAGGAGTGTCCAGCTTGTTTGGTTTTGGTTTTATATAGTAAAGCACAAATAACATTTGCTCATGAGACAGAGCAGGGACACGGTGCCAGAAATAGAGGCTCCCAACAACCCTACAGGATGTTGCTGTGGTGTTATCTTATGATTCATCCACTATGAGGATGAACAATTGTTAACCTCAAGACACTCTCACTTTCACGCCCTCTGACACACATACCACTGAGGACAAATATCCTCTGGATGAGTAAAACCTTAGGGCTGGGGTTTTTAACTCGTAAAGGTCACTCTGTCTCGGGTTCAGTTTTAACTTTGCTGCCCAGTCCTTGAGCGTGGGGAGGATTTTCTGTGAGCACTGGGATGTGCTGGCTTAGAAAATCCTTTCTGGATGCTGATCATAGTGGTGGCTGTGGAGAGAGACTGTCAAAAAAGCCCGTGGTGGAAACCACTGAAATCAATTACAAAGAGAATAAATTTGGCCCAGATGTTGTGATACAACTGAGCTGAAGGCAGGAGGGAGTTGTGCTGAGGAACAGATCCAGGAAAGCTGGGAGAGACATGGCCAGAGGCATTCAAGGGCTTGCAAGGGGTTCTTCTCATGAAAAACTTCTTGTTTGGTGGCAGCTTGGCAGGTACGGATTGGAAAAGCAACAGCACCTTGTACCAGGTGAGCAGCTGGGCTTTGGGACTTCAAACCTGCCCATCCTCAATGTTCCCCACCATGGAGAACTGGAAAATGGATGAGCTTCCCTGAAACCCCGTCCACTGGAAGTGTTTGTTACCTTCCCATGAGTGGTTGAGAGCCACCACTTGGCGATTCTCTTTGATTAATTGGGTTTAATTCACTTCTGGACCCCTCTTTCTGAGCTTGGCTCTTGCTGGTGGTCGCCCATCCCAGCGTGGGCTCTCTTCCCTTGCGAGCTCGCAGCACTAGATGGCAGTGTAATGGCAAAAACCCGCCCTGCCGGGGAGCAAAACTCAAATTTCACCCCCAAAAAACCACGATGAAATTTAAAATTTGAACGCAAAACAACCAGACCTTAAAGATGCCTCTCCAAGCTCCTTAAATTCCCATAACAGGCTCTGGGAAGCACCAGAAGGTCTTCAGTGATGACCCAATGGCACAGGAGTGATGCCAGGCTATGCCACCCACAGATTTGGCCCACAGAGCTCCCAGCACCATCCCAGCCATCCTTGGATAGGATATTTGGTCAGGAGATTTGGGTGAGGTCTAAAATGCAGAAACACTAAAGCAAACAAACATGATATTTTTCCTTCAAAATTAAGCCCTCCTCATTTCCCAGCTTTTGCTCACGATTCCTTACCAGGATGATGTTTTGAGTTGCTTTGCAGCCCCAGAGGTTGTGGTGCAATAAATGAAGCTGTGGATCATCTCACTTCAGATCCCTGCAGCATTCAGTCCCAATTTTGTGGCCCCAAAAGGGGGTTTTAGTGGTGCACAGGTTTGGTTTTCTGTAGGGAAAATTCCATGCCATGGCAGCACAGGGGGTACGTGCACTCATGTCTGTTTTCTTAGGTCTGGATTAGCGCCCTCATTTATGACCAAGCCTTAAAAAAGGAGGAAAATGTCACAGTATAGAAAAATAAACAAGGTAAAAATAAATGGCAGAAAAGACCACGTTAAACATGGGCCTTTCTGGACATCACCAAGACAGCTGCTGGCCCAGAGCGAGATCTGAAGGTCTTTGTTAGGAAACGTTATTGCTGAGATTTTCACTGTTTGGATTTCCTGTTTTCCTCACTTCTGAACCCTTTAACTTTTGTAATCTAAGCAGGGTCAGGTCTGGTCATCCGTGGGGAAACAGGCTGGCTGTGCACAACAAGGCAATGTGCTGCTGGGCAGGCTGGAGGGGAACGCTGGGGAGCTGCTGGAGCCAGCCAGGATCCTCAGCAGGGTCTGCTCTGACCTTCTGGGCACTGCTGGCCAAAACACTTCCCAGCCTGAGCTGCATCTGTCTGCATGAAAAATACCTAGCCTTGGTTTTGAAATGTTGAGTGATGGAGAACCACCCAGTGCCCTTCAGAAGCGCTCGCAGAGGGGAGTTGCCTTTGGCTGATAAAAATGAGTCTTGGTTTTCATCAAAACCTACTTAGGTTTATTCTCCTTATCCTTGCAAGTGGTTCTGCCTGTCTGTGGACAGAAGAGCTCTCATGCCAATTGTTTGCACAAGGTTTTGATGCCCAGATGCTCCAAAAGATGATTCGAGAGTCATCATCTTCTAGATAAGATGTGAAAGTCTGATGGGAACCCAATGATCTCTCTCAAAATCCATAATGTTTTTAGAATGTGCCAAAATCCATTCAGGTCTGACTATCCACAAGCTCCCCAGGCAGCATCAGTGTCATAAATGCTTTTAGCAGTCCTGGGCTGGAGTGGGAATCTCTTTGTGTTGCCATTGGCTGAACACCGGGACAATTTTCCCTGCAATAATTAAAGCAAATTCAGCCCTGGAAGGGATGAAATGAAAGCAGTGTAAAGGTGCATGACTGAAAACAGAGAGGTTTCAAAGTCCCACCCACTTGTTGGCAAGTCATGGAGCTGTAGCAGCATAGCTGAAGGGATTATAACCCATTGTGGTAGGTGCTGTTATGTTGTTGTGTAAGATTATTTGTCACTGTGTGCTGTGTAACAGTTTCTCTGAGTGAAGTGATTCAGACTGTGCAACATGGCCAGGTACCAGGTGAGTCTGGGAGTAAATCTGTCTGCCAGCTTCGTGTGGAGTCTGAAGGAATGACTGCCATGGTGTGCTGAGCTCATTTTGCCTCCTGCACATGCTTTTATGTAAATTAAACTTGGTCCCGTCTCTCCATTGGAGAATGACCAGAAATTCTGCTGAGTACCAACAGCATTGCTCTTTTCATTTCCACCACTCAATTTCTTACTTCAAACACTGATTTTGACCAGTTGCTCTGGAAGGTGATCTTCACAAGGCTAAAATGCTTCCTTCCCTTCCTGATTATCCATGGTCCATTTTCTCACAGTTACCCATTGGCCTTTCTCAGGGTCATTGTGGCACAGCTCATCCATGAGTTCTTCGTGACAGTGAAATCTTTCCAGCCACAGCTGGAATTAAGTTCAGCTTTTTGAAGGACAGCTGGGAAGACTTTCACAGGGTTGGATTTGTCCTAGGACCTCCACCAAATGTTTTGGTTTCCACCTTCAAATCCATAGGTGTAATTGATGCAGGTGATTAAGGCTTCTCTTCTCATTTATGGGGCTGTCGTGGAGGGCAGGGAAATCACCCGGGTTATATCATTAATGTAAGAGGAGAATTGGGTGCTTGGGTTGCTGGATGGACCATGGTTCCAGTCAGGTTATCAGGTACCCGAAGGTGTCAGGGGACACAGAACCACGAGCCAGGATGGTGCTGTGGTGTCTCCATCGCCTTCCCAGCGCTTCAGCGGGACAGGGCTCCCCATCCCTCCTTCTGCAGGGCAGGTGGGCTGGGCAGCAGCCTGAGCTCCCGCCGCAGGACGCGGTGATTTCCAGGGCGATTTCCAGGGCCAAGGGCCAGCAGGAAATGCCGACCTCCGCCCCCCGGAGCCCCCCGGAGCCCCCCGGAGCAAGGAGGAAGCCGGGGCAGCTCCGGGAGTCCGAGCCGTGCCTGAGTCGAAAAAAGAACTGCTCCGCTCCTCTCCCTGCCCCGGTCCCCATCCCCGCCTCGCACCGCGGCTTCGAGGAGGAGACGCGGCTCGAAAAAGACGCGCTTTGGTTATTTGTGGTGTAATAACCCAGGGCAGGTGCCTGGCAGCTCAGGGTGATTAACGGGCTATTTATTGCCGGCAGAAAGCACAGGGAGCTGGACGAGCCCCGGGCTCGCTGCAGAGGATGGGGCGATCAGAGAGCTGATAAATGAGAGGCTGGGGAGCCGCAGGACAGGGCACGAATGCCCGCACACCCAGAGCCCCGTGGCAGCAGCGCTGCCAGGCTTTCCCAGCTCGTTTTCACTTCTCCAAGCCGCTCATTCCCTCGGGCTGGCTGAGCAAAGAGGTCACTCCGCCTCGCCCGAACAGTGGCTTTGCTACAGCGGGTGCCAGCTTGGCAGAACGCGCTGGGGGGCAGCGAACCGGGCTTGGGGCAGGATTTGGGATGCTGAACTGGATGCTGCTGGGGTGGGATGAGCCGAGCCCGGGCTCGCAGCGGGGATGGAGAATGCAAGCGAGCGCAGTGCCTGAGGAGGAAGCTGGGGGAGTGGAGAAGGGATGATTTTCCTCTGATGTCAAAAATCCCATCATTCAGTGCTCGCCCTGGAAAAGGCGAGAGGAGAAGAATGTGGAGAGAGAGAGAGACAGGGAGAAGAAATGAAGGGAAAGGACCCGCTGGTTTTTCTGCAGAATTTTGTAGGCTAACCCTGTCCGCCCTAACAGGATGGAGGACTAAGCCCGATCCCGAGTGCCAAGTCCTGCAGAGCCTTGCAAGCCCAGGGATTGTTCCCAAGCCCATCCCGATCTGGACTTGGTTAGTACTGCCTTGATAGGAATAACCAGGGAGATAAAAATTGCCAAGAAACTTACAGCACTTTCCACAGGGCTGTCTTTGCCTTAGCTTTTATTTCTGGCAGCTTTCATTTCCTGCTCGCTGTCTGTGTTCGTGCGAGGCGTTAGGAGACCCAGCTCTCCCAGGATTTCTGCAGGGCTGGGAGACAGGACCTGGGATGGATGGATGGAAGTGGAGAAGCAGGAGAGCTGGAGCTGCCCTGGAGCCCTGTCCAGGTTCCTAATTCTTCCTGATTTCAAAAGGTTTTGCCAGGTTTTGTCCTTCGTGCATTTTGCTGTGTGCCGTTGCCTGTAATTAGTTTCTCAACTGAAAAAGCTTTATGGACTGGGAAAAA
>VZRZ01004508.1:129410-144597 GCA_013398175.1 Climacteris rufus
TTTGGGAAGAGGAAAAAAAAAAAAAAAAAAAAAAAAGGAAGGAAAGAAAAAAAAAGCCAAAAACGCCCCCCCACATTTTTGGCAATGGGTTGTTTTTCTAAGCAATTAATTAAGCGCTGATTTTAAAAGAATTTGAATGAATCCTTCCACTCTGTGTCAAGCATGGATTTTGTATTAATCACTTCACTACTTGCTGACTGAATAAGGACTGAGAAAAGATGCATAGAGTAAAAATTTCCCCAGGAAATGAATCAGACAAGGAACCTATGCCTCATCTCGCCTCCTACAAATGAAGAAAGAGAGGATTTTGTCAATGGTGGGTCAGTTTACAAACGTGTCCTTTGCAGTGTGAGTCAGGCCGAGTGATCCATTTCACAGCAATGCAGCCACAGATGCAGGTTAAATCCAGCACTGAATGCCGGCTGAAGATAAATAGAAATGAATCCTCATGCCCATAATAGCAATGAGAATGAAAATGCAACCTGTCAGATCAGCCAGCTCTTGCTGCTTTGGAAACCAGTGTCCAAATTCCCTCTGGTTTTCATGGGAGCACGGTAATCCCTTGGGATGTGGTCCTGTGATTTCCTTTTGCTGATAAGCAAGGAGGAGATGTGGATTTTTATAGGATAGAGCTGGTGGGGTACCTGCCTTCTGGTGGGCACCTCCAGCTTCTTCCACTGGAGTTTTAAGTAGGATCCAGTGTCCAGTGAGATGTGGATGCTCCCAGGTGGGCATCAGCCCTTGCAGGAAGGTGGTGAAGGAATCAGGAGCAGGTGGGAAGCGCTGCTGTCTCTGGAGTTGGCTGCAATGTGTTCCTAGTTTTGAGTTTTCCCAAATGCTGGACAAATATTTATGTTTTTTTCCCCCAAGCACCAGCCTTTGTTAGTGTTGGAGCTGTTAAGAGATGTGTAAAAGCTGTTGTCGTGAGAGTAGCATCAAGATTTGTTGTTGGTGTTTTGGTTGTGGGCGAGATAATGAGATGTAGCAGAGAATCTGAGCTGAAATAAGAAAATTATAATGGTTTTCTCTGGTGCCACTTTCTCCAGTGTTTCCTGAGACTAAACCGTGTTTGGTGTGTTCATCCTCATGTTTTTTTGTTTTGTTTTGTTTTGTTTTGTTTTTTAGTGGGTTTTCTGCAGTTTTCCAGGCTGTAAAAGTGTTTAGCAAGAGGTCAGACATGGATCAAATATTTGGTGGGTCAGTGGTGAGATCACAATTTATTGCTGGCCAAGATCCATCCCTTGGTGTCCTAAGCGTGATAAGAGGAATTGTGAGAGGCTGAAGGTCTTTTTGTTAAAACTAATGGTCATCCTTGTAAAGATATTTATATCAAACCAGTTCCCAGATTGAATGTGTGTTTCTTGGTGCAGTTTTTCAGGCTCTTGGCTCCCAGACCATCCCAGTTTGCAAATATCAGCAGTTCCTTTGTCCAGGTGGTAACACTGGGGCAAAACCAGGGTTGGTAAGGGGGTGGAGAATTTAAATTTTCGAGTCCTTGGCCAGCACTTTAACCATGAGTCCTCTTCTTTTTAGGGTTAAATGTTTCCTCTTAGCAAAAGAGCTCTTGATTATCCATGCAAAACAGGCCAGGGCTTTGATTTGTAAGGTTTTGTCTGACACACTTTTAAACGGATGAAGCTCAATTTAGATTCCAAAAGAAAACCTAAATGTGATGGTGGAGACATATCCCCACTTTTCCTCCCTTATCCCGAGGCACCATTCCCCACCCTTCCCCTTCCCTCCTCCCAAAAAAAAAAAAAAAAAAAAAAAAAGATTTAAACCCAGCGAGCACATTTGGGGATCAGTGTGGAACAATTAAACCAATGATCTGTGCGCTTCAAGGAGAAAACTGAGCTGCAGTAGCTCTGCTTTGACAGGTCTTTGGAGGATTTCAAGGAAGTTACACCCACTTCATTCATGATAATCGGCTGTTTAACGCCGAGCAGCTCAGTGTTATGAATGAAAAGGGAGCATGTTTTGGCTTGCAGAACAACTCGCAAATCTAATGCTTCACTCGTCAAATAACCAGCCACGTTCAGGAAAAAAAAAAAAAAAGAAAAAAGAAAAGAGGGAAAAAAAAATCTGACTTCATTCTTGAAATTAAGTTAATGGATGTAAGATTTAGTGGGGGGAAAAAACCCAACAACACCTGCATCTTCTTTTTCTTTAAGGATCCAAGAACCTTTTACCTCTCTTTGCTGGTGATTTGTGTGAAATTTTTTGGGGAAGGAAGCAGCCTCTGATGGTCTTTGCTGCAGCCCAAAGCAGGTCCTGGTGGCTTTTTGTGCGTTTGGGCAGAACATGCAGCTGAATTGCTGGATTTCGTATCAGTTTGGTGGCAAAAAGAAAACAGGGCAAGAGAGTAGCAGGGGTCTGTGGAAGGAATAAGTTTTAATTTGGATGGATTGCAGAGGCTCTGTGGGCTCTGTGCTGTGCCTGAGTAGACTCATTGATTAGGAATACATTGATTTTTTGGGAAGTGAAGCTGGATTTGTGGAACACCATGATTTCCTGGAGCTGCTCTGTGTCAGGTGCCTTCATCCCTTCTGCTTTGTAGACTCCAGAGAGCCTTGGATGACTCCTGGGAGGTTGTTCTAGGCTGATCCTGGTTAGGATATGTTGAATTAAAGGCAAATTTAGTTTAAGGGAGCCTTTCTGCCTTCCTTTAGTCACAGTTCTTTGGTAATAAAATGGCTTTTTGGAGGAGCAACTTGCACATCCATCGCACTGCCTCCTTCAGCAGGCAGGGAAGGGCTTTGCCTGTGCCTGGGCAGGAAGGAATGCAGCTCCTTTGATCAAATAAACACCCACAGGTGGTTGCAAAACGTTTGTCATGGAGCTGAGCTGAATGTTTATTAATTGGAGTTTAGGAAGAAATGTGTGTAATCATTTCCCTTGCTGCTCCTCATCTGGATTTGGGGTAAAAGTGCCAGCTGGGATGGTTTTAATTTGAGCAGTATTTTACAAAGCATTAATTGGTGCATACATCGAGGGTTATGCTTGTGTTTGTGGAGCTGACCTCTCCCTGAAAGAGGGAGTTTTGCTTAAAGGAAGCCAAAAAAATCAATTGGAGAAAAGACAATTCCATCTGATGATCTTCCATCTTTGTTCAGCAGCTGGGAGCCTCTGATGGAAGGTGGGAAAGCAATTTTTCTTAGAACACTGAAATAATTCCCAGAACAGTGTTTGGCTCAAGCCAGGATCTCACTAGAGCCCTTTCCACTTAGAAGTGGGGAAAAAAAGGGGCAATTTGGGCAAAAAGAGCTGAAGGCAAAGGAGGGTTGGATGGAGGCTGGGATGGGAGGGAGTGTGGGGATCACTTCTTCATCTCCTGCACAACAAACCAACATCCTCTTCCTTCTTTTCCTCCACAGAACCGTGTTTGGGCAAACCAAGAACTGAACAGATCCTTTTTAATTTCCACTCATTTTCAGGGTGAGTGAATCCTCTTGTTTCCACTCCTGCTGTCATGTCCTGTGCAGCTCCAAAGTGTGACTTAAGGTTGAGAGGAAAATCTCTCTTTTTCTAATCTTTGCACTGATAACACAGAGCTTAATTTAGCAGCAGTGAGGCAGAACATTTGGATTTTGTCATCCATTTCCAAAACTATTGTTGGCTTCTTATTTCTTTGTTTCCACACACCACCACCCCCAACTCGTTTCAGATTTACATTTTCTTGGAGGTGCCAAAAGATAAGTTAATGCCAACTTGATGATTAATTAGCTAATACTTTCCTCTGCCCTGAGATGGAAAGCCTTTATCTGGGTAACCTATTAATTATTATTTTATTTATTGCTGCATGGGTACATTTGAATGGATTCAAGTTCTGCCCTTCTGAGAAATTTGGGCAAGAATTTATAGGAACAGGATGAAGGAAAGCCAAAGGAACCTTCAACTGGTTATCAAAACTTATGTCTTAATATTGGGATCAGGGCTCTTGTTGATCTGTATTTTGCAAGCCCCAAGCAATGTCAGAGTCTCATTGTCAAAATCACTGGAAATACAGAGTTTTGAGGATTTCCAGCATCCTCAGAGATGCAAAAATCAATAAAAAGCTTGATTTTCCAGAGGCTGTGGGAATGGCTCAGCTATTCCTGAGCTATCTCAGCCTGCTTGCCTGAGCTTGGGAAGAAGCTGTGGAAAAAACACACCTGGGGGACTTCCATGGTGGAAGTTTCCAGGAGTGCTGGTGCACATCCTTTCTTTTGGGAGCTGGGAAGTGGCTGCAGACATCTCATCTCCAGTCAGTGTCTTTCCAGTGGCATATTTGGAATTCAGGATGGAGTTCAGACTGAAGGAATCGTTACTCAAAGTGCCATAAATGCATTAACACAGGAGCAGGAATGTGAATAAGTTTAATTTAATAATGATAAAAAAGGGGGAAACTTGGGATGAGCAATGATGATAAATTTATTGGTGGCAAGCTTGGTTACCTCATTCTCCTGAAATTATGATTAGGCAGTAGGAATGAGGTAAGTGCATATTTTATGGCACTTGTGAGAACCTGACTATGGGCAGAAATTAAAGCTGTGCAAGGGAGAGGTGCTGCACATCCCAGGGAAAATTCCCACCAGGAAGAAGAGGGAGGACACCACGGAGCAGGAGGTGCTCAGGACTTAGAGGAGCTCTGTGTGCAAAGGTGCACGACCCAGGCAATCCATGTGCAAACCTTTGGGGGTTTGAACCACCTCTGTGTGCACTGGGATTCCTCTCTGCCTCTCCTTGCCCACTCCTGTGGGTTCCAGAGGACAGAACACGTCTCACTGATGTCCCCAAGTGCCACTGCAGATTAATCTTGAATACACAATGCCTGCTGTGTGACACATCTGGGGGGAGATAGCCTGATAATGTGAACCTTGTGTGCTCATGGAGTTATCATCCCAGCTTTGTCCTGCTCCTGCTGAAACCTGGGTCCAAATAAATGCCTTTTGCTTTGGTTGAGCCCTGGGCGTGGATGTGTTGACACCTGTTAATCTGCTGAATTTGCTGCTGCCTGAATTGGAAGTGCACTGAGTTTTGAGAAGTCTTACAACTTTGATGGGATTAATCTGTTCCTGGGTGGTGTGAATAATGGGCTATTTTTAGGGGGGAGGCAGGAATGGGGATCAGTGGGTGAGTTGGGAAGTTAAGAGAGAAAAATCTGCACCAAAAGGGAATCTTTTACCCTCACACCATTTTATTTTTCCTCATCCTTAACATAATATCTTTGCCTCGAGCCTTCACAAAGCAAAATAAGACAGTGACAGGACAAGGAGGAATGGCTTCAAACTGAGAGGAGTTTGAGATCTGATGTTGGGAAGAAATTCTCCCCTGTGAGGGTGGTGAGGGTGCCCAGAGAAGCTGTGGCTGCCCCATCCCTGGCAGTGTCCAAGGCCAGGTTGGACAGGGCTTGGAGCACCCTGGGACAGTGGAAGGTGTCCCAGCCCATGGCAGGGAACTGGATGAGCTTTAAGGTCTCTTCCAAGCCCAACCATGGTGGGATTCTGTGGAAATGCAGAGCTGGGTTTGGCAGGATGCAGGAGGAGTGGGAGGCAGCAGCAGCAGCTTCTCTTCCTCGCGTGTCTCAGCAGCTCGTGTGGTCACCTCAGATGTGGGACACCCTGGTCTGGTTACCTCCCTTGCTCCAGGAAATTTGAACCCCATCCAGCCTGCAGGAATGTGTGCTAAATTCCAGCCTACATTACTGCTGTTCTGCTTTGCATGAATAGCTAAGTATTGACAGAGGCAGGGGCTGACGGTGGGTATTCCCCTTCCTGCCTCCTCCAGGGGCTGTAGGAAGGGTTGGACTGGTGAATTGTTTTATTTCAGTCCCTATTTATCATGAAATTATAGCTTTGAGGGCTGGTTGTGCATTTTAATTGCTCATTCTTTAATGCAGAACGTGTAGTCCTTGGAGCAGGGATCAGTGCCCAGGTTTGCCCTTTGCCAGGTGAGTGCCACAGGCAGCACCTTTCAGTCCACTAAATCCATTTTTCCACTGAAAATGTGAAAATCCCATCCCATTATAAATTCCATTTTTATTTCCTCATAGCTTTAGGAGGAATTATAGTGAGTGAGGACACTAGAAAGCAGCTGGCAGCTGGGTGGTTAAGGCACTGACCTCTAAGGGTTGAAGAGCCTGGATGGGGCAGCACATCCTTCTCTGTTTCCTTGGTCTTTTCCCACTGCAGAAATGGATCTACTTCCAGGACTTTCCATGAATTTGCCGTGGTCACTGCATTTTTTGCAGAGGGCTGGGTGGGACATGCCTGACAGGACATCCACTTGAGCCTGGCCCTTTGAGAATTACCCTCTTGGGCACCTCAGATCCCCAGATTTCTGTGCAAGGAGCCTGAGCCATTTTGTGGAACGAGCCTGAGATCACTGGAGCACTTTTCTACAAGTGTGAATTTCACCTGCAGGAGCTGTAGCCCCTGTGAGGTTTTTCTGGACCTTGTTGTGAGCTGCAGAAAAGGTGAGGGCAGTGCACTCACAGCAGCCATTCCCTCTCACATCCAAAGGGAATTCCCTGTAGGTGCAGAAGAGCATTTCTGGAGCTGTTCCCTAACTTAGAGCAGTTGGTGAATGTTTAAATGTTATGCCAGTGGACCAATGTCCAGCTCTAAATTTGGAGGGTGTTGCTACACCCTTGGGTTCTGTGTGCTGATGGCTTGGCATGGGGATGCTTCTCCTGGATTACTGAGCAGCTGGGAAAAGCAGGGAGATTAGAGCTACTGGAGGCAACAAAAAGCAAATGTCATTTGAGGCTGAGGCTGGGGGAAGCCACAGGGATGCTTGGGATGAGCCTGTGTCTTGCACAGAGCCCTCTGCTCGTGGATGGTCAGGTAACTGTGGAAAGAAGTGAAAATGAAGTCAGGAATGAAAGGAAAACAGAGAGAAAAGAGGAGCAAAGTGTCCAAAAGGTTTGGAATCATCTGGTGTGGGAAGATTTCCCACAGATAAATGGAGCTTAGTCCTCTCCAGAGAGACTTTGCTTTTCCTGAAGGGCCTTGACCAGCAGGGAGAGGTGGAAATAGCTCTGGGTCCTGCCTCTCCCTGCTTTGCTAGGGGTTTACCTCTCTTTCTCTGGCTCTTTGCTCTTCCCAAGGCCCCTGTCCTTTTTCCCCTGTGCTCCTCCCTGGAGATGCAAGCTCCCTCTCTAGGCACTGTTCCTTTGCTGAGCAGGCTGCAGCAGTCTGGAACATCACTATTAATCAATTTACGACATCAGAGGGAGCAGAGTTCACGCTGCAGCAGCTATGGAGGCACACACTTATTAGCACACTTGGAGCATCTGAGAGAGGCCTGTGGCTGCAAGAGCTGGACAAGACTCCCCTTTATTAACATTTTAATGGCATCAGAGAGGTTTGGAGCCTGCAGCAGCTTGGGAAGCTCAGGATTGCTGGCACATTTGCAGCAGGAGCGAGGCTCAGCTCCTGATGTTTATTATATGGCCCATCAGGCTGTGTCCTGATCCTGCTCAGTCATCCATGCTGGGAACAGCTTATCCATGGTGCTCAGGGAACAGCATGCCAAAATCCTCTTGTAGCCCATCAGCAGGGCTGTCAGAGGACCTCACAAGGCTATAAAAGGAACAAAACTATATTAGTATCTGTGTCTCCTTTTCCTTTCCAAGAAGCAGGGGATGTTCGCTGTGATTAAATTGTTAGGGCTTTGTTGGAGGTGGAGGACTGAATAAAGGGACTTTGTCATAGGAGATGAGCTGCCAGGGGAGGTTCCCCAGGGAAGTTCTTCCTTTGAGGTGTTCCCCTACCTGTGTTCTGGGTCACAAGTATAGCACTACCCAACAGACCAAGACCTCAATGTTTTCAGCAATTTGTATGTGGTTTGTTTTGTTTTTTTTTTTTTAATCCCATTCCTTCCCTGTGCTTGAGGTGGAGGAAGTAGGATGTGAGTGCCACATGTGGTTTATGCTCCAGATTTGTGGTGAAATAGTCTGTCCTGGCCATGGCTCTGAACTGTCCACATGCAGTGGGCGGTGCATTAAACTTCATGCCTTGCTTGTTTTAGAGAAGCCCAGAATGGTTTGGGTTGGAAGGGACCTTAAAGCTCATCTCGTTCCACCCCCTGCCGTGGGCAGGGACACCTCCCACAAGACCAGGGTGCTCCAAACCCGGCCTTGGGCACCTCCAGGGATGGGGAGATGCGATCTGGGTGGTTTGGCAGTGAGTTTTGCAGTGTCCTTACACAGAGAGAGGTGTGGAGAGGATGAGGAGTCAGATGTGGGTGTGGGACAAGACACCTTCAGGGATAAGGTGTTGCCCTGAGTTTTGCAGTTCTGATGTTTTCATTCTTTTTAACTGGCTCTCAGACATTCTCTGTAAACACAGCCATGTTATTGTAACGGTAGCTTTTTATTTACATTCCTTTCTCCTGGGCACAGAAGTTTGATGGACATTTCCTTTGACCAGTGTGATTGAGGGGAGGCCCTTTGTCTCCTCCAATCCACAGTGATGTATAAGACACATATAAAATAAAGTTGGGCAGGGTCCACTGGCAGTTGTTCCTTTGCTCTCAGCAGGTGTCTGTGTCCTTCTCTCGTGTCCTTATTCCAACATCAAGGTCTCCTGTCCAGCTCTTGGAAACGCAACACAGAGTCCCAGCCTCTGCCTGAAGCACAGAGCTAAAGGCAGGAGGGACTCTGTGTTTGTCTGAGCCCCTCGCTGCATTCCTGGCAGTGCTCTGCTCGTTTCCATCCCTCTGTTCTGTTCTCTTCTCTCCCACCCATTCGCTGCCGCCCTTTTCTCCTCGCTGAGCCAGCGACCAGCACGCTCCAGAACACAATGGGTTCCTTTCTGCCGTGAATCCCTCACTTGATGCAAACATTTGCTGGCTCCTTTCTTCGGGATGCGTTTCAATGGGAAGAAGAGGGGAAAGTATTCCTTGTTCCTTGTGAAAAACTGCACTGGCAGCCTGGGTTATTTTGTCGGACGTGTGGCTTTAAGTGACGCCTTTGCCATCTGTTCTGTCTGCTAATTATGAATGCAAAACAAACGTAGCCCACAATTGCTTCATTTAGAATAAGGGAGATGGCAGTGACCAAAATAGTTTTCTTTTGGTGTCAGATGCTCTTTTTATTTCTCCTGTCTCTTCCTAATCTAAAGCAGGGCTGGAGCACTTCTCCCTCTCCCAGTTTGCAGCAGGGGATGTTGCTCTGACAAACGAGACCAACTTCATCCTTTAGGGCTTTTAAGGGACAATCCCACATGAGCAAGGAGAGGGAAAACACTGCATCTCTTGAGCTGTGAGGGGCTGATTCCAGCTTTCATGTTTTCAATTCAGTTGTGCTGGTCTTAGATCTGCAGTGAGAGACAGCAGGATATCTCCAGGAAGTTTGCAAGCAGTGTGTGAAGCACTTCCCCAGCCTGTTCCATCCCTTCTCCTCTCACCACAGATGAGTTTTGTAGCCAGCCTGGAACAGAGTGATGGTAAGGAATGATGCATTGTCCTGTGGCTGTGTCCAGCAGCCCAAGAGATGCATTTTTTTTGGCTTTTGATTGCGAGTGAGTCACCACCAAAGGTGGGTGATCCATCTCCTTCAGTAGCTGGGCTGTGAAGATCCCTCTCCATTTGCTCCTTGGATGCTGTCAGCTCTTTAACATTCCCAGACTTGCTGCTGACTTAGCCACTTTTGCTTCGATAATCAACATATTTCACTTTATTTTCTGGCTGGGTCTGTGTTGAAGGGCAATGGGGTGACAGTGTTTTTATCCCTACTAAAGCAATGTTCTGGTCAGTAGAAGACCTCCCTCTTCTCTCCCCACAGATCTTCTCCGAGAAAACTTGCCAGTTTGTGCTTAAATATTACATTTCTAAATTATGTCTGAATTCTACTCACTACTATACAGTTTTCCTAAAGTTCCTATTATTCCATTTTTCTCCCGTTTGTGGGGGGAAGGAGTGCCAAGGGCCACTCTCCCAGTTAGAGATTGTATCTGGAAAGTTCTCCCTCCCCATTTTCAGCTGCCAGCAAACTGTCCTAGCACAGGAGGCAGAAATATATGGGGTGCTCTGTCACATCTGGGCTGTGAAATGCCCAAATCTGAGATTAAAACCAGCGTGGGTTGAAATCCAAGAGACAGGTCCCAAACTGGGGCTGGAGTCTTCCCACCCTGGGCAGGCAGATCAGGATCCTGCCCTAAACTGGAGGCCACCTCTGCTATAAAAATGAGAAAAAATGCTTCAGGAGGTTTCAGCACGAGGGTTAAAGATTTTGCTGGTGTCCCAGGGCTGAAGGATGATGTTGTGGTTTAAGCATTTGGACGGGAACCAAGAGATGTGAGATAAATTCCAGGCTCTGCTGTGCACTTCCTCTCTCAGCTCCTGGAAATCTCTGCTTCTCCCCGTGCTCCCATCCTCGGCCTGTGGCATTGCTCTCACCATCCCAGCAGTGAACTTCACTGATAATCGAGGTCACTTTCTGAAAGCCTTGACTTCAGGGTTAAAATAGGGCTCTATCCCCATGTGCCTGCAAGGGGCAAACAGATAGAATCATAAAGTGAGGACAGAAAAGCTCAGGAAGTTTGAAGGACAGGAGGATGAATGCCCTTTACTCAGCCTGGTGACACTGAGGAACAGCCTGGAGCAGTGACTGAGGGCTGGCAACCCCAGGAAATGAAGGTAGGGTCCATTTTTCTCTGGCTTTGCTTAGATTCCCAAGGAATGAGTGTCCATGAGCAAGGCTGAAAGGATGGTGAAGAAGAATCAATTTTGTCCCTCCAAAGCTGTATTTTAGTAAGTTCTGGTCATTGGAATCCACTTATTTGAAGAATTTCTTTGCAAGTGACAGTCACAAGCTGATGGATGAAGGTTTATCTCCCTGATAGTAGGAAGGCAAGAAAGAAGGAACAGCTACTGGACACCTTTTTTAGTTGTAGCAACATCTGTTTTCTACTAAATTAATTCATACTTGTAGGTTTTTGTGTCTAGAACAGTTTACAGAATCAGCTGCCGCGTTTTGGTGTTAAAATTTGCCTTTGCTCAGCTTGGTCTCTTTATTACAGCTTTAATTTCCAGGTGGAAGAAGGTAGATTTTTTCCCCTCTCTGGGATTTCTAGAATAGGGTATATAGAGGTCAAAATTTCTTGCTAGAAAGCCTTGACAGGTGTGAAAAATTTAATCCAAACCATTCCTAACACGTGATTCTCTTCACCACTGGATGAACTTAACCTGCTCTTGGCCAGTGAGTCAGCTTTTATTTCAAATACACATCAGACCCAGCAGTCTTGGGTCAAATTTGGGCTGTTACTTGTCAGGAATGGAAATTCTGCATATCTTGTTGCTGGTTTCATGGCACATCTGAGTGTTCCCTTGGAAATGCAGTTTCAGACATCACTTCTGCTCTGTCTCAGATTGGACCCAGAGCTGGAGATTTTGGGTCTTGTGCTTCTTTGCCCATTCTGTGGTACTTGGAACAGAAAGGTGTTAACAACAAGGTGTGTTTTGCCTGCTATAGGAAGAGATTGGAGAATTTCTCATTTTCTTGGCTGTCACTGAGGTGATGAGGCAATAAAAAAAAAAACCATGACCATTAGTAGCAGCAAGGTAGATCTGCTAGGGAAACTGCAGAAGAAAAGTGGCTTCCTAAATTAAATGACCTGAGCTGCATTTACATCACTTGTAGGAACCCAAAAGCGCTCCAAAACTGTAATTGTGACTCCATGTAGCTCATTAAACAAGACACAGTGTCCTCTGTCTTGCAGTGCAACCATGGAACAGTTGGATATATCCCCATCTTTCACTCCTTGGGAGAACAGAATTTCCACAGTGAAAGCAAAGGATGTTTGCAGAGTTTTCTGGGTGGTTGTGCCTCGACTGCAAACCAGGAACAAGTGGAATATTCTCCTTTTCTGGGGATTTATGTACCCTTCCAAACATTTTCTTTGCCTAGATGACTTTAAAGCGTGACCTGTGGAAGGATTGCTTTCCCTTTCACTGGGATGCTCTAGCTTGTACCTGTAAATGGCAGGTATTATCCCAAAAATATTTGCTCAAGGGGAAGCAACTCTCAGCCCCCCCGCAAGGATTTTATCTCCTCTTTAAATTACCCCGTTCAAATGCACAGATAATGACACATGTAATGATGATAAAATGTGAGTGTGACTGCGAAGAGTAACGTTTAAAAATAATGGTATACCTCTAACTAGGTCTCATAAAAGGAAATCTTAAATAGCTAGGGGGAAACAGATGCTTTGGGGGACTTGTGGATAAAAATAGTGGCTTCCAATTTGCAACCAAAACAAAAATGTAGCCCCACTTAGTCAACCTCATCACCAGAAATTCCTCTGAAAACCTGAGGGCCCAAAACTGGGAGGGCGTGAAGAGTACCTGGTACTGCATCTGCAGGGGGGGTTTGGCATCTTTTTGCCTCTTCTGCTTTTTGTCATAAAGTCATGGAATGGTTTGGGCTGGAAGGGACCTTAAAGCCCATCCAGTGCCACCCCTTGCCATGGGCAGGGACACCTTCCACTGTCCCAGGCTGCTCCAACCTGGCCTTGGGCACTTCCAGGGATGGGGCAGCCACAGCTTCTCTGGGCACCCTGTGCCAGGGCCTCCCCACCCTCACAGGGAAGAATTTCTTCCCAATATCCCATCTAAACCTCCTCTCTGTCAGTTCAAAGTGATTTTTGCTGCTACTTCCCATCTTTCTCTCCATACTGGTGCCTTTCAATTGCCCCGTCTTACTGATGGTTCATTTCACAGCTGTCGGGTGGTTGGAGACCTGTGGATTGTGTTTTCCTTGGAAAAATGATCAGGCTGTGTCCAGGCTATGTTCCCCTGGCGGTGTCTTTGTGGTCAGGATGGGTTTTGGCAGCAGAGCTGCAGGGGCAGTCAGGAGCTTTGCCCAGGGTTCCTCTTTGGGACTGCTCAGGGCTTTTCCTTGGGAAGGGAGGACTGGGCCAGGCTCAGCAGAGCTGGATCTTTGCAGGGTGAGTCAAAGGAGAGCTGCACATGGCTGGAGCAGAGGCTGGGAATGTCTGCCCAGCTCACCTGGGCTGGCTGAAGGTCTGAATGTCTGCAGGGAGCTCTCCCAGAGGACAGAGGTGTGTGGGCAGCCCCAATCCAGCTCAATGTCTGCTCAGGTCTGTACCATTGTCACTGATTTTAAGTTAAAATAGTTGGTTTTTCATTGACATGAGGAGCTGTGGCTTTCTCCCTTCTCCTGGCTCTGCTGCAGAAGTGATGCTCCTTCATGAGCTTCAGCAACACCTGAAACCTCATTTCAGCTGTTTGGGAGTGTGTGGACTGCAGGCAGGTGCCTCAACTCCCCATTTTTGGGTTTGGAACAGGGACTTCAGTCTGTACAAAGGAACTGAGCAAGCTGGGGAAAGGGCAATGTTTATTTTGTGTGCTTTCGTTTAACTTGGGAAAACATTCAAATGTAAGAAAATAATGTTTTAGTGATGATTTCTGCTTTGAATGTAACTGTTAGGGCAAAAGCCAAATCCCAAATGAACGGTTTTAACTTATTGATTTGGTATTTTTCTTTTAGGTGGTTGTTCCCAAACAAAGACAAGCAGTCAGGTGAGTCAAATGCTTTCTAGTAGATCTATGCAAGTGAAATGAGGAATAATGATTAAGGGCAATGATGGACTCCTCTGAATTTCAGGGAGCGAGGTTCAGGAGGGCTCTGTAACCACCTGAGCACTGAGAGGCATTTTTAAAACACACATTTCATTCCCAAATTTCTCTGCAGTGCCAAAGATTCACTTGTTTGGACCCGAGATTTAGGAATTAGAACTTTTTGGTTTTCTCCTGTGTCAGTCATGCCCTCACAGTGTCACTTGGGTCTGAAAGGAAGGGACACAGCCAGAACTGGCCCCAGCAGGTGACAATAATCTTGTGAGTGGGACTGTCACCAGCTGAAGTGGAGGATCCCAGTGGAGTTGTTCCTGCTGGCCAGTCTCTCCTTGCTCCACAGGATGCTTGGAGTCCAACTCTACTTTTTCTTTCACATTTCTTACATTGTCCCTCTTTTATGCCTTGTCAAGAGCATTAGTCACAGATATCCATTTGCAGCTGAGACAAAGCCCAGGGGATGTGTGGCTGCTCAGCACCCTCAGCCCTCCCTGAGCACGGGGTGGAGCCCTTCACGTGGAAAATGAGGACTGGGGCAGGAGATGAGGGTTTGATCCCATATTCCCAACTCATGGTGATGCTTCTCCTGGCTGGGGGGATGTGACATGGGCAGGGATTACTCAGCTCTGGTGTGGGAACCCTGGGAACTCCCTGAGCTGAGCTTTTGTCTTGGGTAGAAATCAAAGATGATGCTCCTTAGGGAACTTTGGGTTCTGGAATATGCTGCCTTCAGTCAGAGAATCCCAGAATGGTCTGGGTTTGAAGGGATTTTAAAGCCCACCTCATTCCAACCCCCTGCCATGGGCAGGGACACCTTCCCTTAGCCCAGGTTGCTCAGTGGGAGCTCAAAGTGGGATAATGCTCCCAGAGCAGCTCCAAGGCACGGCCCATGAAATTGGCTTTTCCTGTGTGCGCTGCTGTTGGATTTGTAGATTACTGGATTCCTCATGTGAGGATGGAAATCCTCGTCTCACGCAATGCAGAGCACAAAAGGAGCAAAAAAGCAGGTGCTGAATGATCCTACCGAGCTGTCCATCAGCAGGAGAGGATTTGAGATGGTGAGAGATGGAAGGAGGGCTTAAAGAAAGAGATGGATTTCCTGCACCCAAAGCAAGGAACAGAAAAAAACACCCCAAACCCAACAAGTTTAATTCTGTCCCAGACAAGGTCAGCAGGCACCACGCACAAATAGCTCAGGCTTTGATTTAATCTGCGCCTTCCTAAAAGTAGAAGGTGAAACTATTCTATCCAAGTGTCTGCTTTAGGAACATCAGGGACTGGAGGGGGAAGGAAGGAAGGTTGTTTAATGTGTATACATGACCCCACTGTGCCCAGAGAAGGAGCCAGGCTGCGGCCCCGAGTGCCTGGTGGCAGCGAGTGGGTCAGACACTGTGAGATCTGGCAGGGGTTCAGACATCTGCCAGGGATGGGGATTTTGTCAGGAGAAGTGGGAGAGGGAGAGAGAGAGAAGAGCGGGAGAGCCGCAGCGAGAGCTCGGGGAGCCTTGCAGCTTTCTATATCTGCCCGGATAACACTTCCTCTTTAAAATTCCCTTACTAAGCCGGGCTCCTATATTTTATATTCAGCACCAAGGTCCCCGCCTCCCCCC
>VZRZ01004508.1:144641-176426 GCA_013398175.1 Climacteris rufus
TGCCGCAGTGGTGCGTGATCGGAATACGAGATGGAATATGGGGGGAAAGGCCAGAAATGTGCCTGGATTCCCAGTTTACACAAGTCTCCTTAGCAACTTGTCTGATTATTTTTTTTTCTCCCCCCTTTTTATTTTCATATGTGTGCACGCAGGAGCGTTGTCCCAAATCTCCAGTGAATAAAACATTCCCTGAGTTTTTAAATAGATTTGCTTGATGATCTTGTTGTTGTTTTTCCTTCTCCTTTTCCTTTTGTTAAATTAGTGGCTGAATTTTTTTTTTTTCCCCTCCCCTGGAGAGAGGAGGGTACAGGGGGAGACTCCGAAAAGGATGGCAGTGGGGCTGGGGGTGGGGGCACTGTAATAGTTTTCATTGTGACTTCCAGAGAGTTGGTTTCTTTCCAGTTGTTCACA
This sequence comes from Climacteris rufus, assembly GCA_013398175.1. NCBI lineage: Eukaryota > Metazoa > Chordata > Aves > Passeriformes > Climacteridae > Climacteris > Climacteris rufus. The sequence continues at coordinate 145,053 of VZRZ01004508.1, forward strand.
TCTCAGCATGTGGAATTATTGTGCTTTCTCCCAGTTTGCCACAAAATTGGCAGTAGCCTGACATTGTTACTCATTGGAATTGTATTTGGAGCCGGGCTGATTTTTTTGTTATTTATTTATTTTAATCATCCGCGTATTTATTTATTTCCTAACAATGTCTTCGATTTTGCAAATATGCACAATATATTGAATAGTCTGTAAAATGGAGGAGAGAAAAAAAGAAAAAAACAACAAACCAGGGTGAGAGGATTGTGGCAAGCCTGTCCCTGAATCCCATATTCCCCTCCCCGTGCAATTTTTTTTTAGTTGCCTCCCGAAGAACCCCCTCCCTCCCCGTAGGAGGGAGTGGCCTTGTAGGGATCAAGGTACGTTGGATTATTTTTTTTTTTTTCCCAGTTTATGTGATACTTTATTAATAGCATGGGGCAAGAGAGAGGCTGAAGGGTGGGGAGAGCAGGGGAGGAGGGTGGAGAGAAGGAAAGAGTTCTCCTCCAAGTACTGTACCTTGAAATAACTCAAGGGGAAAAGAGTTGCAGCCTCACTTGAGTTGTTTCAAAATCTTCCTGGGTGCTTTTACTTTTTCTTTTGCTTCTAATTTTTTTTTTTTTTTCAAGCTTTCCAAGGGGAGGGGGTAGGGAAAAAAAAAAAGAAACTGAGCCAAAAAAATTTTGAAGGCTTGATCTTGGCTTCTATACAAACAGATGTTGCCTGTCATTCCGTTGTTAAGCAGGCAGCAGATTGGAGCAAGCAGCAGCAGTTTAGGGAGAACTGCAGCAGAACTGGAAAGTGGGAGATATATAGATATAGAAATATATTTTTCTTTTTTCCCCTTTTTTTCTTTTTTTCTTTTTTTTTTTTTTTTTTTGTTCTACACACAAATATTTTTCCCCTGGAATTACCTCTAATTACAACACATCTGTCTTCGATTTTTTTTTTTTTAATTCTTTTTCTTTTTTAAATCGGGCAAAACAACCCCAAAACAAAATGGGAAAGCAGTAGGAACTTTCACCCAAAATTTCCCAAATCAGCTATTTTTTGGGTTGATTTTGAGAGCTTTTCAGTTTGCTTTTTTATTTTGTTCTTTTTCACACGTGTAGGGAAGGGGGGTTCTGTTGGAAATGCTTAAGGCATTCTCGGTAAGTGAATATTTGCACTGAATTAGGTCAGGGATTTTGGGGGTTTTCCTTGCTGCTAGCCCTGCTTCTGGTGGGTTTGCCCCCGGACTTCTTGCTGGAGGTGGAATTGTGGAGCTTGAAGGCCTTTCTGTCTCCTCTCCAAATTTTAGGAACGCCGTCAGAGCCAGGATCACGTTGTTTATACAGCAGAAGTTCTCCCGAAGCACCGCAACGCTCCACATCGGGGCTCTTTTGTGCTCTGCATGTGCTGCCTGTGGGTTTAACTCCCCCCGTCCTTTTTATGCCCTCGTATTTTTTATTTCCCACTCTCTTTTTCATTTCTCCCCTCTGATTTAAGCGGTTCTTGGGAGGAGAGAGGAAGCGGCAAAACACGGGGAGCTTTGAGCCGAAAGAGTTAAAAGTTTTCTTGGCACAGGAGCAGCAGTTTAGCAACAGATCAATTCATTTAAATGAAAGAAATCACAGCCCAAGCCATCTGATTTTGAAATTTCACATCTTATGCTTCCACTTTAGAACAAAGCTTCTGTTTTTCTTTCCCCCCTTATTAATTCACGCTGCTTTTGTTCGAGACTGTTGGGTTTTCATAGAAACTTTGTCTGTAGCCGCGCTCGTTTTTCTCTTCAAATATGAAATCGGGGGCTGGCTTCATCTTCTGCTTCTGCTGTAGAGTCAGCCGTGAAGCTCTGCACATCCAACAGCTGGTGGCAGGGCTGTTTGCACCCTCGATTATTGTGTGTTGGGAACAGCTTCCATTTTCTGGCTCGCAGGCTGGATAAACATTCACCTAAGGACTGGGAAAACGAGTTGTCCCCAGCCCCTCCGTGGGTATTTTGTGTGTGTAGGTCTGGCTGCACGGGTAACCCAAGGAACCGTGTCCGAGTGGGAATTTTCCTTGTCCAGATACGGAGTTTATGTTCCTCCAACATCTGTATCAAGAAGTGGTTGCTCAGAGTGACCCCGTGACAGAGGAGTTATATTATTCTTGACTTTATAGTGTACATAGAGCATAACCCCCATAATGCTTTTAATATTCAAGCCTGAGAAGGATCACAAACAACTTTTTGTTGCTGTTTGTTCATTTAAACGCGTTTGAGCCTTGGCACCAGTCCCAGGAGTTTTGTTGCTACGTCAAGTAAAATAAAATAAATCAACTCCTCGGCAGAGAAGTTGGGGATTAAAAAAAAAAAAAAAAAATCTATCCCTGCTTTATAGAAATAAAAAATAAAAACGAGTGGCTTACGATGGAGGAATGTGTTTGGAGGAGGACCCCGTGGGGAGCTGGGGTGGAAGGGTTTGCCGCGGAGCCGAGCCTCTTCCCGGTGGCGTCGCGTCCAAGAAAGGCCGGGACGCTTGAGCATGGGTGAATCCTCTGGCAGGGAGGCAGCAGCAGGCTGGGGTGGGCTGGCAGGACGTGTGCAGGGGGGGAATCCTTTTGTTAGGAGGCTGCTCCCCAACCCCGCCGTCCCTGCGCGCCCTGGGTGAAATCCTCCGTGGGGAAGAACAGCCTTAAGCCGCAGAAAGTGGATTAAAAAAAAAAAATGAGGGGTGTGGGGGAGAAGTATCAACCTCCACCTCTACCGTGGTTGCTCGTGGCTCTGGCTGGTTTTATTATTCCCTTCCCTTACACCGGATCCCAACCGTGCCGTGGGGACGCGCCAGGATTCCGAGCGCCAGCCCGTCCTCCCCAATATTGGGAATATTTCTGTGGGTGTCGTTGTGGTTACATCACAGCGCGCTCCTTCCTCATCTCCATTCTTGTGCAAAATTCAAATAATTCCCCCCCCTCCCCGATAGCAGCTGTGCATGGTTTTTTAAGTCGCTCTTTAACGTTGCGAAAGGAACAATAAAATGAAAGGCAAAACCGGCATCTTAAAACTTGGCAAGTGAAAGCAGCTTGGACTGGCAGCCAAGAATCCTGCTGTGGTGCAAAAAGAATAGCATCCACGGAGCCACCACAATCCGGGGTTTCTCCTCTTTTAACAATCGCATCGGCAGAGAGAAATAATTATTCCTTGTATCAGTGTTAAAAGAGTCAACAAGCTTAAAAAGCTTGCTTGGTGAACCTTCTCAAAAGCAGGTAACAATCCTCCTCTTTGATTCTGTTTTATCAAACTTTAATTGGATAAGGATCTAGGTATGATAACTAATCAGTTTAAGGAGTTGGTGTGTGTTACTAACTACCAGGGAACGCGTTTGCTGTTGCAACCTCCACGTTTCTTTATTTTTCCTTAATCGCTTTGGTGGGAATAGAACTGGCAAACTTCTGAAAAGGTTGTGTTACAAGAAATGTTTTATTTCCACAGTTTTAACTCCTTGTGCGGGGGAGGGCGCGAGGGGGTTGATCCAAGGTGCGACATGGAAAATAATCATAAAAAAAAATAATTCAAAACTTGAGGTGTTGGGAGGGGGGAGTAATTTCTCTCTTAGGACTGTGGCTGTTCCTTTTGCTCCTAAAACTGTAGCCTCTGGCTGTAGAAAAATAGCATCCATTTCTTGAAAATATGCCATGAAAATATCCATAAATATTTTGTCTTCCAGAGCACGTTCCAGAGGAGTTGGGCCTAGCAATATGGCAGCGCACGTTCCATAGGAAATCCTGCAAGATGCTGCTGCTGAGGTAAACTGGGTTCTCACACGTTCTCCAGTCACTATCTCCCTTTTCCTTATAATTCCTTAAAATTATTTCAAGTACAGAAATCCTGAAAGAATTGGAAAATTTAAGCGTAAGACAGAGTGCATGTGTGTATATATATATACATTTATATTTATAGGCCTAATTACATTGGGGTTAAAACTGGGGGGAAGAGGTGGGGGGAAAGAATAGGAATTATTTAGCAGTTGTGTTTCTTATTTGCCTTCTTTTCGTGGCAGAAGTATGAAATGGCTGCAAACAGCTTTTTGCTCAGGCACACAATGCATTCCATAATGATCGATTTTCCTGGACAGGGCATTTATGCTTTGTGGTTTGCAAGAATACCACCCACAGACCAAGCCCAGTGTTAGGTCTTGAGAGACTTTATTTCTACATATTTTCTTCTATATTCCTTTGGCTATAAATCTCTCAAGTGCCAGCCTTTTACTGCGTTATTACTGACAAAAATACATGACATTTTTCGTTGTCCCAAGTATCAAAGCCTTGTTGATCCTGTGACCGTTGATATTATAAAACTAATAATGAAGCAAAGTATGCTCAGTATAAGGATATCATGAACCTAAATATAAGTGCCTAATGTACAGGTTGAAACTTTTTATTTGTAATCTTAGCATTTGAGGCAAATGCAGGGTGATGCTGATTGATTTGTTTGCCTATCATGGATTTCCTGCCACTGTGTATATGTTCATAGGTTTTCAAAAGGTACAATAGTTGTATGATTAATCAATGGGCAGAAACGTTTCAAACCCCAGATCTTGGCTAATCCATGGCTCTCATTCAGTCTCCCTGAATATATTGGATATAAGTGAAATTCCTGTTTAGAAAGCAGCGCTCATTAAAAAAAAAAAAAAAAGGAAAATCTGTATCCTTCAGCAAACAAAACTGTTCACTTGCTGCTGCATTTATCCATTTGCTGTCTTAAAAATTGTCCATGAGCTTGTTTTCCAGAAGGAGTAGGTGGCTCCCTGGATATCTGTAATTTACAGCACACAGGTGCCATGGGATGCCATCCCTGTGCCACCGACCCGCCTTCCTCCAGGGCTCTCAGCAATGCAGAAGGGGACAATCAGATTTATGGCAGGGACCTGCTGCCAGGGCTTCTTTGGAGCTTTTTTAGGGACAGCTCTCGCTGCTTTGCTCTTTTCCCCCCATTTTTCCCCCAGCGGAGCTCTGGCGATGGATCCCAACGCTCCTTCTTCCCTTTTGTGTTGGCAAAGCCAATCGGGTGGCAAGGGGGTGGGAGGTGCAGCAGGGATCAGCCCTCCTTTAGGCAAGGAAAGGGTTTTCCCAACAAATCCCAGCTGCCCTCAAACATGTGCTGGGCTCCTCCAAGGTCTGGCTCAAGGCTGGGTGTTCCCTTCAGGCAGAGCTGGGGACACGTGTCCCGTACAAGGACATCTGGAAAGGCCACCCAAAGGTTACAGCTTGGTTTCCCCCGTGGATCTGACCTATCCCAGTGAAATCAGATGATCCCAGAAATTAATGGGAAAGGGAAAAAAAAACAAGTTTCAGAGCTAGAAAAACGGAGGAAAGCTGTAACCTCCCCTATTTCAGTGAGATCACCTCGTATGAAAAAATAAAGCATTTCTCTGCCAGAGACATTCAAATCAGCCTGCTTCATATACATGCCTTAATGTAGAGAATATTAGGGTTAAAATGAATATACTCCATAAAGAAAATATTCTGCCTTATGCAGTTTTGCATAACCCAGTGGGACTGATGGAAAAATTCCTTGCCACTGGAAGAAATCGTGGTACACTCAGCAACAACTGACTCCTAATATTGTACCTATTAGGCACTGTTAGACAACCTGAATTTTAACCTTAGGTTCCCTGAACTGAATGAGCTTTGTAGTCCAGGGCTGGGGTTATTTTTGGTCGGGTAACATTTGTTGTATTCCATTTGCAGCTCTGTTCCCAGGGAGGGCACAAATCCGTGTGCTTGTGCAGGATGGGGCTTGTGCAGCTCCCTGCCCCGCTCCAGCCTCGACCACTGCAGGGACAGAGCTTTCCCCATCCTAGGGAGCTCCAAAATCCCAACAGGAAAGCCACCCTGGTTTTTCAAAGATGCTGCAGCATGAATTTTTTGGGTGCTGAAAACTTTGGAAAAGCTGGACGCTTTGAAGGTGAGTATCAGCGTAGGAATCTAAACTTAGAGGATCCATTTAGATAACCTTTGGACAGATGGTGAAAGTTTAACATCTATTGCTGGGTGGAACTGGAGTTTCTTGCAACCCAATAATTCCAAATAAAGGAAATTTATATTTTATAATTGCCTATTTACCAGGCTGCAAAGGTTGAAGTGATTTATTTTAAGAACCTACACCCAAAAAAAAAAAAAAAAGAGGGAGAATTTTCTAACAGCATCCAAATAGCAAAATTCTTTTCCAAGTGTTGCCTGTTTGATTTTATAGAGGATAATATTAACTTGCTTTCAGAGTTTGTCTTCTGAAGGAAGGGAAGAAGCAGAACGTGAAAAATTGGTGACACTTTCAGCAAGGGTTGATCTCAGTGATTTTCTGCACCAGCTCTGTGTGGAGCTCACAGCCAGGCTGCTTCTCAGCCTAATTCCCCCCAGAGCTGCCCACCAATAAAATGGGAAATATTTGTTATGCAGGAAAGAGAACTTGGAGACTCCAGAGGAAGGAGGGGATGCCTCTTGCTTGCAGTGGCAAAACTTTGCTCCACGATTCCTTTCCAAGACTTATTAGAAAAATCCTAAAGAAGTTTTATATTTGTCTGTGTGGAGGAAACAGAGAGTTGGGGTTAAGGGGAATTTCCAGCTTGTTTAGCAGAGTGAAAGGGTTTTTTTGTTCCCTTTAAAAATAGAATTAAAGTAGAACCCCAGACCAGGAATGACTTCTCTGAAAGTTAAAACAACCCTTACTCAGTTGTTTCTTCTGCCTGCTTCACCCAGGCTGCCAGAATGGGAACAGGACAACGTTCTGCAGGGTGGGGGGATGGCTGTGTGTTGTGATTGTGTTTACACCCTAAAACTTTGCTGCTGGATGATTCCAGTGATAATTTACACTGATACACCTCCAGTGTTGGCTGATAATTCCTCAGTACTGTGTAATCCCCAGTCCTTCTGTCCAGCAAAGTGCTTGTGAGGAAGAAACACAGAGCAGCTTTATTTTGTTAGGTTTAAAATTTTATTTTATTTCACTCATTTTCTTTCAAAGGGTCCCATGGGAATGCAGGAAACTGCAATAGCAAAGTCAATAATCAACTCTGCCCCCCGCCCTCCAAAGGAGGGGCTTGAAGGTGCTGAGACAATGAAGGCTCCTCGCTAACAGCTCAGAAATTTCGTTTGCAGAAATGGTTTTCCTCCTTCCATCCCCCCCAAAACCACCCCCCAAACCCTGCACGTGGCAGCAGAGATCCCTGCCTGTTGCCACAAACCCGTAGATCCGAACTTGTGCTCATATTCCACACAAGCTTGTATCTATAGGTATGTGTCTGTCTGGCAAGAGCACAGTGTTGTGCTGCTGCATTCCACCTGGTAATATTCTTTGCTCTTCCTACCTTTCCTCTAATGCCCTTTTTCCTTCCTCCCTCCCTCCCTTCTATTTTTTTTTTTTTTTTTAATTTAAAGAAATATCAGAGCGGGGCTGCCAATCTCGCTCTGCAATTATCAGCTCAGTTTTCAGCTCTGGGCAGTGTTAAAATCCCTCCCTGCAGAGCAGCAGCTTGGTGGTGCCTGGGTGAAAGGGGATGGGGGGGAGTTTATTTGACATCAGGCTGAAGAAATTAAACCCCAGCCTTGCTCTGCCCTGCTCTGGTGATGAGGACGTTCTTGGGTTGTTTAATTCCGAGGTTTTTGGGAACCTGATAAGATAATTTCGTTTATAAAGTAACATGGATCTATTCTTTCCTTGCTTAATGGCAGCAGTTTGTGAGAGGAACAGTGACTTCTCTTCCTTTATATCCAGGAATTTGGAATCTCTGGGCTCACTGCAGCCCTGGGACACAGGAGGGGATTGGCCCTCCAACTTCTGTTCTCTCTGAAAAACCAGTTTATTATAAAAATCCCATTTCTTCCAATTTCATGGTGTTTCTGTCTTTTAAAATAGTTTTTAAGAGAAAATAATCGTGCTGGAAACTCCAAAAGAAGTTGTAGGGCAGGAAAAAAAACCAGCATGGAAGCAGGCAGCACAGAACCTGCTGTGGAAAAGTAACCTTTAAAGTTGTGAGAGTGGAACAATTATTTTTGAAGAAGTCATTTTTTTAAAAACCCCAATACACAGATTCTATATGAAAATAATTAGGCTGTAAACTCAAAATAAAGTCTGACTCTTTCTTTCCAGCAGCTTTCAGTGTTAATTCTACCAAAGATTTGCTCTGCATTTCCACTTTTAAATGTCTCTGGTTTTGAACTTGGCTGCTTTGACACACACTGCTGTAGGCCAAAAAAGTTTTTTTTCCCCCCTCTTTGCTGAATTTCCAGGGTTTTCTATGTGTTTTCTGTTTATTATAGAAGCATAAAATGATCTCAGAAAAGTCTTTCTCCCTGTGAATTGAAAGTAGCTTTAAAAAAAGGAGAAAAATTGCATTTTGGCATCCTGTGTGATGTGAAGTTGGGTATAAAAGCTGGAGCTCCATATTCCCTTCCTGTTTGGATAGGAAATGAAGGAATAAAAGCTGCACTGCAGCACATGAGGGTTTTCCAGCAGAACTTCTGCTCCTGGAGTGGGACACAGCAGGTTTCAGGTGTATCACACTGGTGCCACTGGGCATCGCTGGGAAAGGCCACAGCAATGCTTTGGCTTTCAAAAAAATCCCAAAAGAGCTGACTGAGGAGGGGGAAGGATAAATCTCCTTCAGGTGAGGGGCTGAGAAGCCCAGAATAAGGACGTGGAGTCAGTCCCTGGGGGCTTTGGGAGTGGACATCGTTCCATCCCCAGTGGGATGAGCCAGGGATCCCCATGGGAGCAGGATGAGATTGCATCTGAATTCTGACAGTCCAAAATGGTTTTCCCAGAGGGTCTGTAAATATTCTGTGCTGGTTTGGGGTTTCTTTTCTAAATGCTGTGAATATTCCCCACGTTGGATTCCCACGTGCTGGCTCCAAAGGAAGCATGGGCTCGTTTAGTCTGAACTCCAAGGGGAAATGAGCTGGTCAAACCCAATATAATCCATATTTTCCTATGAGGGTCTCTTCTCTGTAAAGCCTTTTGTGGTGGAATAGGCTGAGAAAAGCCTGGAATTTCTCATGGATGTTCCCAGGGGCTGGCACTTCAGGTGACATTGCCTGGAGAGTGCCAAAAGATCCCTGCCACGGGAATTGGGTCAGATATGTCACAAAATGAGGTGCCACGGCTTGGTTTGGTGTTTTTTTTTTTTTTTTTTCAATTATAAAATCAATATTTGAATCACAGAAGAGGAAAGAAGAAACAGTTTAATTTTTTTTTCCTCTGTAAAATATTTCAATGCAATTTCTCACTGAATGTGTTGGGACCTGCTAATCAATATCCAATTTTATTTTTTTTTTCTCCTTTTGGTGAGAGGCTTGATCTAAACACAGCTGGATGCTTAGAAAGGAAACTTTAGAGAAGTGGCATCAGAAATGGGGTGAGATGCAGGCCCTGTGCTGCTGTGAGGAGAAGCAGGGAGTTATTTCTGAGGCCAAGCATGTTTTGTGATTGCTCCTGGTTTTGTGGTGCTCAGCCTGGCGTGAGTTTGGAGATGCTGTGGCCTCTGCTTTGTGGGACAGGTTAAACATCCTCAAGGAAGCCTCTTGAAGGCTCTTGTGCTGCAGAGAGGATGCCAACCAGGGCACTTCTGTCAGCACCACCAGCACAGCTTCTCTGAGCTCAGACTATTCAAGAAATCCAATAAAACCTATTCAAAATATCTTACTGAATTGGAAAATGTATTTTAGTTTGTCTCTTGTGGAACTGCCCCCTTTTTTTTTTAGCTGCAGCCTCCAATATTCTCCCCCCTCCCCTTTGTTTTTCAGCTGAGCCTTTTGAAAAGGAGACTGTATTGTGTTTCCAGCCTTAATTTGTATTTCTTTTCTGTTGGTTGTGTTTCACTGCACTTCATTAAGTTTTCAAGTGAAACTGGAGTCTGACAAAATGATGTGAAGAACCTTGAAATGTGTCTTCCTCTTAGGATGGAGGAAACTAATTGGAGGCTGTGCAGCTCCAACCTGTGCTTTTCTTATGAGGTTTTTTCCTTATTTTCCCCTCACTTGGTGGGTAAGGAGCTTTGCATTTATGCAGCAGCTTTGATCCAGGTGCCACCCAGAGAGCACAGAGATCTCCTCATCTGTCACTGAGGCTCAGAAGCGTTTGGAGGTTGCAGGGGCACTCGAAGGCATAGAAGGCACTGCTGGAATCCAACCAGGGCACCTGTGTGTTGGAATTACCAGGGAGGCCTTGGGGACACCCAGAAATGTCCCAATATCCTCTCCAAAAGTCTGTGCCTTAATTAATGCACTCCCTCTCTCTGGCAATAGAGAGTGGTTGCTTTAGTACCTCCCTAGAGGTTAAAAAAAAAAAAAAAAAAGCCTCCTGTGGAACTGTTTGGCTGCATCTGCATCTGGGGAGGCTTTGCTGGGATTGTGTTTCCCTTGGCCACAGTCAGAGTTTGAACCAGCAGCAGTTCTTCTCTGAGGAAGCTTTTTCCAAAGCAAGCTCCTCTTTTTTTTTTAATTTTTTTTCATAGTGGGTCAATCTTCTTTTTCTCCCTCAAAATATCCCGACCACTTCTCACTGCTGTTGCTGGCAGCTCTCACTGAGAGCACCTGTAAGGTCTCCTGCAGGCAAGGATGGCTCGTGGTGCCCACTGGGGGATGAAAAGGAATTTATTTGTGTGTTCCCTCTTTCCCCAGCCTGGTGTGGAGCACAGTGAGCCCTTGTCAGCAGAGGAGCACACAATAGCACTCGGGTAATTAGAATAACCATATGCAGTGGCAAATGGGATTCATGATAAGCAGAATGGAATTGTGTACCCTGGAATTTGAACCGTATCCAAATACTCTTATTCAGATAATCAAATCTGGTTAAACTCTTAAAAGGCAGATAAATTTCAGGATTCTGGTTATTTCAGTAAGCTGATTTTTTAATTTTTTTTTTTTTTTTGCCCACCCTCTTTTTGTTTATTTGCTTCTAATCAGTGAGGGAGAAAATAGGAGCAAAAGTAAGGAGAGGATGTTTTTAGGGGAGGAATCCAAGACCAGGACAGCTGCCCTTGAGCCAGGGAGTCTCAGGAGCATTGCAGGAGTAGCATTCCCTGGTCTGGAGGTTCTCCAGCTGGGCTGGGGAGCCTTTGGCTGTACCATGTGCAGGTTCATGATGAAATCCAGCCTGGAAGTGGCACCAAGTTCTGGTTCAGCTCCCTGGCCATCAGCTCTGAGTTCCTTCATTTGTCAGAGTGCAGGTGAAACCAGCCTTGGCTCCAGGCCTGTGCTGTGCAGGATCTCAGCCACAGAGCAGGCTTCAAATAAGCAAAAAAAAAAAACAAAAAAAAACCAAAAAAGATTTTGGGGTTATTTAGAGTCATCAGCACTTAATACTTGTGCCACTTTCCCTCCACAGATCCAGCACAGGGTGTTCAGATGGTGTTGTCTCACCCAGGGTGATGCTCCAGCTCCTCTCAAGACCTCTGTTTGGTTCAGGAGGGAGAGCCTGGCCACCTTTCCCCTAGAAAGGACCAGATATTGAAATGTAATATTGAGCAAACCTTCAGATTGCTGCAACCCTTGCTAAAAGTTGAGGCACAGGCCTTTTTTGTAATGTGTTGAAAAATTTTGGAGAGCTTTCAAAATATTCCCTTGCTCTGGATTTCAGCTGAGCCCAGATGAGGCTTCTTTCCCTACTTTGCAGCCTTTTGGAGTTCCAGCCCCGTTCAGTGTGTTTGCCAGACTTCTAGGAGAGGTCTCTGAGCTGGAGTAAACCTTTGAACCTCTTGGGGTTCCTCATTACAACCAACTTCTAATAAAGTTTCATCAACTAAAGCTGAATGGGCGAGGTGACCAGCAGGAATCATGTCAGCATTGCCAGTGTGCACCCCCTCCTGCCTGAGGTTTATGAAAATCAGCTGCAAAAAAAAAAAAAAAGATCACTCCAGGCTGAAATTTGGCAAACTGGATTTCAGGCCTCCAACTGGAACGAAGTCATTTGTGGGTTTTGTATTTATTTTTTGCTCAATGACTTAAGGAAACACATTTGCTTCGTGAGTATTTTCTGCTTCCCACCCCCTCCTTGGCAAGGCCTGCCAGAGCCTGCCTGGGATCTGAGAGGGAAGGTGGGTTCCTCCTTCTTCTGCAGCATTCTTAGCCCAAAAGATTCAGAGCCAAACCTCAGCTGATGGTTTTCCTGATTATAATAAGAGAAAATTCAGCTTCTTTGAACACATCTGTAATGAGTGTCCATTGCTGGAATCCTGTTCAAAGTCAATTGAGGGTTTGTGAATGTATATAAAGTGTGATATAGTGGGGGATTAATACCTGAGGCACTGTTTGATGTCGTTATTTGGGAATATTGTCATTATTCTGCCCTCTGAAACCCTGATTTTCTGTGTGACTGAATTGCTGCTTTACACTGAAGCATGTTTGAAAAGAACAGGATATTCCAGCCAGGCAGTTCTCAAAAATCAGCCCTGGGTTGGAATTCTCACCTCACTCTTGCGGAAATTAAATAGGAAATTTGGGTAGGGGAAGCAGATTTGTGAATTCTTCTCTCACCTGGAGCCTGTGAAGGGAACAGGCAATAAAATGAGTGATAAGTGAAAACTTCCCAGTCCAGCCTAAAGCTGGACCTGGTGTCTCCTGAAGTCATGGGCTGATGCTGACTTAGGGGATGGGAAGTCTGGATCTGTCTGGGAAGAACAACGACAGTTCCTCTCCTTTTGAAAATAAATATTCAGTGAATGTGAATCCCATCATTGCTGTGGCAGCGCAGCAGTTGGCTGCGTGTTCAGGAATCAGAGGGTTACACACAGGAAAAAGACAATTTTTTAATTACACTGTTGCTTTAAAACAAGGCTGGCTGGGCTGGGACAGAGATTTCCTTTTGTCCACAGAAGTGTGAAATCATTTCTGGGATTCTGAGAAAGCAAGAGGCCTAAAAGGGTTCCCAGACAAAAGGCACGTGAGGTGATTTAGGAACACCCAGCCCACGTCCTGCAGGGCTCCCTGTCCCCCTGTGTCCCAGCAATTCCATGGCATTGATAATGTAGCATCACTGAACATTGTCATTAGATCACAGATTCGCCCTAATTGCGTAATTAGGTATGATTGTGCTAATTGGCTAAAGACATAATTGGCAAAAATCACCAGAAAACAAACATGGAGCTTCGTGCCACCAAAAGAAAAGTGACTGAGCAGGGCTGTGCCTGCCTCCTGCTCTCCTCCCAGGGGATGCTCCCTGGCCCAGGCATGGAGAGGTGACACAAAGGGACAGAAATAATGGCAATTAGATGACTCCTGCTTTAATATTTGACTCCTTTTAGTGTTTGATCTCAATCCCTAAACTCGGTGCTTCCTGTCAGTAATAGCAGCAGATATTCTGAGTGATAGGATGACTTGGGTGCCTGTGTTGCTGGAAATTACAGTTCTTCTGGAAGGCAAATATGTTTTCAACTGTCCAAGATTCATCTGAGGGAAAAAAATACCTGTAGTGCTGAAGCCATAAATGGGGAAAATTCAGCAGGAGAATCTATGCAGCAGGATGTGGAGGTGTCTAAAAGCTGACCAGAGAGTGAGTTAGGTGTCAGACCCTAGGACAGAAATTGCTCTGGTGTTTAAAAAAGACTCCAAGTCTCTTTGTGTGGCTGTGTAAAGTGACCACAGGTCCCTCAGTGCTGTCACAGTGGGTTTGGCACGTGTGGGAACTTGGAGAACTCTTGTCCAAGCAGCAGCTCCTGCCTGGCCACTGCTGTGGCACCTTGGGACAGGTCTGGAGCAGGAGCCAGCTCAGGGTTGTAAATGTGGAGATGGAGAGGACGTCAGGGTGGGGATGGAGAGGACATCAGGGTGGGGATGGAGAGGACATCGGGGTGGGGATGGAGAGGACATCGGGGTGGGGATGGAGAGGACATCAGGCTGGGGATGGAGAGGACATCGGGGTGGGGATGGAGAGGACATCGGGGTGGGGATGGAGAGGACATCAGGCTGGGGATGGAGAGGGCATCAGGCTGGGGATGGAGAGGACATCAGGCTGGGGATGGAAGAGCAGCAAGGAGAGCTGGCAACTCCTGGACCAAACACACACAGTGGCATTGGCCAACCTGAGGAAAATTTAGGTTGTTTTGGTGTGAGAGTAAGGAATTTACTGTTGTAATATATCTGTGAAAAGACTTTTGCTGAGTTGAGGAGACAAATGAAACAAAACGTTTTTTTTCTTTACCTTTCATTTTAGAGCAAATTGTTGGAGAGGTTTTTTTTGTTCAGCTCTGCTCATTAATATCTGGTATGCAAGGGGTGCCTGGGTTAATCTCAGTGTTAACAGCATTAAACTGATCAGGTATAGATAATAATTTACAATTTTTTCAATTATGTAATGTTAGATATTACAAGATTGAGATGCAGAAACACACTTGCAAGGATAAGTTGTGGAAAACAGGAGCAGCCCAGCCACGTGATACTGAAATGAGTTGGTTTATAGCTGCAAAATGTGAAACAGGTTGTTTTGAAAAGCTGAATGGGAGTTTGTTTCCTCTGTCACATAGAGATTGGGTGGGATTTGGGATTTTCCACCACCCCAGCTGATCACACAGGCTCTGTGCCTTCCACAGAGATACTTCAGTTACACCCCTGGATTTCATGTTCAGTGCACAAAAATGATGATGATGCATCAAGGAGTTGGGTTCAGGATGCTTCTAGACAAGGATAAAGCTCCTGATCAGAGTACAGGGCCAGAGATCCATGGTTTCCTTACCCAGAGTTGGTTTGGGCACTGTTCTAAGTAATAAAATAGTTAACAGTGGCTCTGCTCTCAGAGTGCTGTGCTATTAACTAAAATATGTTGTATTTCCACTATTTGGTCAAAGTAAACTTTACCAAATATGGAGTCATTAGAAATTGGGATACCATCAACACCATGGGCATTTAAACTTTGCAGGAAGATTGGTTTGTATTTTTTTTCCCAATACTTTCCTGCTGTTTCAAGCTGAATTCTGAAGAGTGATGCTGTTCCTCATCCTCCTCCTTTATTTCTTGCCAGGCTTGGGATGTAAAGGTAGGGCAGTGGCTTTTCCACAATCAGCAGTGCTGCTTTAAGCTGAGCAAAGAGAACAACACGTGTGCCTTCAGCAGAGCTCAGCACTCATTGCTGGGGCTTGATTCTCTTGGAATTCCCTTCCAGCACGGAGCTGCTGGGCCAGGGGCTGTGTTCACCTGGGGGGCAGCACCCCAGGGCTGATCCAGTTCCAGCAGCATATTTGGGGATGCTAATCCCTGGTTGTAAGCCATCCCAAACAGGCAGCCTACTGCTTGAAGTAAGACCTTGGTGGGTGCTGGGAGTGAGTCACAAGGATAACATCCTGGCTGTTTAGCTGTGAACTAACCCAAGTTAAAAATGCAACGTGTGTCGTGTGGAGGGAACTGTCTGGCTGCTGAGGGAGGCTCAGTGTTGCCCTTCTGAAATGCTTCATTTGAACAGGGGGTTGGTGCAAGGGTAAAATTCACCTCAAACTTTCCACGCCTTCTGCAGTTCTGCTCCTAATCCCACTTCTGCAATCATCCTTTAAACATCCAGGAACCAAGGCACGTGTTCCAAGGTCAGCATGGTGTGTGTTCAAAGAGGAAAAGACGTGTCAGGGCAAATTTCATCCTGAGCCTTCTTTAAGTGCTTTAAAAATGTATATGTCTGTGTCTGTTCCATGCTGTAGTGCAGCTGAATCTGCTGTGGAGAGGGACAACCATTATTTTGGCCAGGGAAAAAATTCCATCTTGTGTGAAAACTACTGTGATCTTGTCCAAATCTTGCAGGAAGAACCTTGGCTTGCTGTGTCTTTGGTGTCTTTCCCCCAGCAATTCATTCCCTCTAAATTATCCCACTGAGGGTTTGGAGGCCTTTTTATTTATTTTTTTTTAAACTAGAAGCCCCTGCCATTATGCATTTTTGACTGCATGCATCCAGGTTGAGGTAGTAGGTTGTATAGTTTAGAATTACACCAAGGGAGATAACTGTACAACCTCCTAGCTTTCCTTGGGTCTTGCACACAACGGCGTGAGGAGCGACCATAAATCCTCAGCACTTTGCTCTGGACACGTGGAACAGAAAAGAGCAGGTAAGACGAGCTGGAAAACCTTTTTATTGTCTTCTGCCTCCCTAGGATTACAGAAATGTTAATTCTCACAGCATTTTTTGACTTGTTGGTGCTGTATTATGAAATTTTTAGCAATTCCAGTGATGTTTCTCTTCCTTCGTTAGCCCTCGAGCAGCGCAGTGTTAACGTTCCCAAAAAGCAACCATGGCAACATAGCAGTGTTCTTGCCTTCGTGGTCAGCAATCAGAAGTCTCCAAAGGTAAAAATATCCTGTATTGTATTTGTTCCCTCTCCATTAGATTGGCTCAGTTAGTTCTGCCCTGGGAGTTAAACGAGGCTGATGATTCCAGATAAAGCCTGTGAGGGCCTTTGGTGAAAGTACCTAAATCTACACAGCCCTCAGGAGAGCTGTTCCCAGGGAATATCCAGGGGTGAATACACTCAGATAAAATGGGGATTCTTAGGGTTTTTTTGCTGGGTTTGTACAGTTACATTGAGTGTTTGAAAGGCTCATCATCCAGCAGAGGTGCTTTGCTTCTCCCTCACAGCAGTTTGGATTAAGGAGCTGGGCAACACCCCAAATGTTGTGGAGAAGCTGTGGGACACAAAACCTCCACATTTCTGTCTATCTTATATGTCTAAAATGCCAGGAATTCACCAAATGTACCCAACTGCTCCTGAAATCTATGGGTTTATTTCCCTGAATATTCGAGACCTAAAAAACCCTTGAAACTCCCCTGAAGCTGGAACACAAAAATGAACATTTTGATGCTGGCAGTGTTCAGGGTTCAGCTCCTCTGGGGGCCTGGGTGAAGGTGGTGGCCATAACACTTGGTCAGGGCCCAGAACCCAGACTTAGATCTTTTGATTCTCTATATGAGTAATTCTGGCAAGGGTTTCTGAGTTCCCAGAAACAGGAGGCACTGTCTGTTATGGCTAAACTTGTTAAGCTAATGACTAAAAGTAAAGAGGAGGCACTGGGTTAATTTCATGAGGCTAATCTAAAAGTGTGGACATGATAATGATATTTCAAGGTATCTAAATAATCCAGAAAAATACTGATAGGGTCTTTTTTGGGGTAAAATGGCACTTAAAAACTTGAATATCTGCAAATCCTCGTTCACTGAATGCAAAGAGAAGCTGTGAGGTTCTCGAGGGTTATGCAGGGCTCACTTATTAGTTATTCCAAGAGTGGATTAGTGGGATTTTATCCCATCTTGTTTTCAGAGAGGTTATAGATATCACTGCCATGGTTTATAACCCTGCAGCTCCTCAGGACAAGGAGGGTATCCGGGCTAACACAGCACTGCTTCTGTGTTCCAGGGAGGCACATGCACCGAACACATGCAGGTAGTTAAAAAAGAGGAATCTTTTTGGCACATTTTAGGCAGTACCTTATTTCCCCCCCATAAATCTTTCTGCAGATGGAAGTGCAAATTTTCAGCTGCCTTGATTCCCATCCAACACAGAGCTGCTCAGTGAGGGTTGGTTTTAACCTGTTTGGGACTTCTCTAGTGAATAATCCCAAATAAGAACAGGCTCTTCTCTCCTTTTTTTTTTTTTTTTTTTTTTTTTTTTTTTGTGGTAACATTTTAATTTAAAAAGAAAACTTCCTAAGGTTCAAAAATAGTGAATATTTATACTAATGCTGTCAAACATAACTTTATGTTAATGGTATGAGATGTAAATGAAAAGATCCATCTTGCTCCAAAACACAAGGAATAGTAATTAAAAAGGAGAATGGTCAGTGGTGAGCATAATTCAATGTGCATATTTTTCTTCTGAACAAAACAGCATTCCAGCTCTCCCCCTGATGAGAGGAATGTATTGTCAATTAATTAGACTTCCATCATATGTCCTCGGATGCCCTTCTATCATATGCCTTCCATATGTCCTTATGTCATATGCCTTCCATATGCCCTCTATGTAATTAAGCTCCTATCATATGGCTTCTATCATATGCCATTTAAGTAGATTTCCAGGAGAATGTGGCAGTGTTACAGTTATGGACCTTTTGCAACGAGGAAAGGAACAACTCATGAGCTGCAAATGAGGAGAGGAGGAAGCAAAAGGAAGGTGGCTCACCCTGAACGGTGCCTTTAATTGCCAGTTTTGTTTCTCTCAGCTGGAGCAGTGGAGGGACAAAAGTGTCCTGTTTTCCTTGTTTTCCATTCCCAGGTTGTTTTTTTTTTTCAGTTCAGCCTGTGAATAGCCAGGGAGATAGCAACTGTTTTTCAGGCAATGTTTCCACTGGAATGTAAAATGAAAAAGAAACAGTCCACCTCCCAGCAAAGTGTTTGTCCTGCGATAGTGAAATGTAAACTTTGGGCTTGTTTTTGTGCCTGAACATGAAGTGAAGAACCAGGAATAGCCTGGTGAGAGAATTCGTGGAAAGGAGATGGCACACTCCACTTCCATCCCTGTTCTTCCTCATGGACCATGGATGTGGAGGGCATTGTGCTTTTCTTGGCAGGGAGATGGCTTGGGAGATAATGTCCTGATGGACAAGCAAATGCAGTGAGATGGATTCCAAATTTACTGTGATTTATTAGGGATAAAGACCAAAAATAGGCACTGATGCTTATGTGTGTAATGAAGAAAACTGCAAGTATCCAAGGAATGGTGAGGCCTTGGAATGGTTTCCAATGAAAGGACACCTCGTTTGCCTTTTGTACAGTTTTGTATCTGTGCCTTCCTTCTTTCCAACGACTTCTGAGACTCTTTTCTAATCCCAGTCAGATCTGATAGAAGAGCAGTGACTTCTGAGGGTGTTGTGCTCCAGCTTTGCAGCAATGACAGAAATCCCAGCCCTGTGTCCAGAAATCCCAGCCCTGAGTCCAGCAGTCAGGAAGGAGGTTGAAAGGACAAAGAGAAGGTAAAATAGTCCTCTGTGCTGAGGTCTCCCAACTATAAAATTCAGAGCAGTTTGTAGCATATCCCTGGATTAAATGAGACCAGTCCAAGCTCCCACTAGCTGGGAACCACTGTGTCCCTAAAACCTTTGTATTCCAGCTGCCAGAGCATGGTAAAACTTGATATTTTGATGTGCTCTGCCTAGATTAACTTAGTATTGACCAAAATATCATCCTGTATTTGCTGTGTGGGCATTCTGCTGACACTGTTTGTAATACAGGTGCATTCCTGAGAGATAGGTGACAGCTCTTGCTCTGGCTTAATCCTTAATTTTTAACTCAATTCTCACTTAAATCACACACAAAAAATTCAGCCAGCCCATCTGAAAGCTTTAGGTCAATTAGGGAAATGATTTGGGAAATATGTTGTGGTCTTGCACCATCATTAGTTTGCCACAGTTGTAAAGTCCATATTAAGGGAAGCTTTTAAGCCTCTTTTAAGCATCACCACTGAAATTATCTGCCAACAATTACTGTTGAAATGTTGTATTCTGAAATATTTTATTCTTCTGGTTTGCTGGACAGTGAGAAAATACAATATTGCACATGGCAGATTTTCTTTTACTCTTTATTTTCACATGGTTCTGATGCTTGTAGAAGATGAAACTTTCACCATTTCAGGGATTTTTTTCCTTACTTTTTTTTTTTTTAAATATGTTCCATCTATTTCCACACCCAGTTGAAACTATGCTGCAACACTCCTAAGTCAGATGCACGAAGTACAGTCAAATTTGTACATAAAAGTTTTGTAAGAACTGGGATGAAATGGAGAGGAATGCCAGAATGACTCATTGTTTCATGAATAAGGCCCTAAGTGTTCTATTGATGCCACTTCTAAATCTGTGTAAAATGTATAGAATTCGTGTCATAACTGGAATTCCAAGCACAGCAACCTTGGGAGCTAAATTATGATGATGATGGGGTTCTGCATGAATTAATGTGGATTCTAACACACTGCTGCTTGAAAGCTGCTCAGACAGTGCAAAATAAGACAATTTCATTCCACAGACTGCAACCCCAGAGCTCAGAAATGCTGCTCATGGCTTCGGGAATGACTGGAGAGGGAAGTTCTGTGTGTGTCAGAGTTAAAAAGTGCAGCCTCGAAGGGACAGAGATGTCCTTTCAATTAGAGGGGGGCATTGATTGCAGTGCACAGTGCAATTGGAAAGTGAAAGGATGAGCTCAATATTTGGAAATGAACAGTCTGAGGCCAGAGCAGAGATGTGGACACACATCTCTCTTTTTATCAACTTCTTCCTTCTCATCCCCACTTTTCCTTCTTCAGAACTTGGGGGTTTAGATGTGGAACCTGGGGGAGTTCAGCATTTCCAGTGGGAGTTTTTGGGATAAGTTCTGTATCCACTGAATATGTGACTGAATATAAGTGGGGTTGGACTAGCAGGGTTTAAGCAATAAAAGCTCCCAGTCTAAACTGGAACAGAAAAGAAATCTGATGTTTGGAAGTTTCCCATAGCAGAGGAAGATCCAAAATATTTGGCAATACACCCCCCCCTTCCTTTTTCTTTGTTCTTTAAATAAAAACTCCTGGTTGCCCTGACTCTGCTGGTGCTCCAGGCAGTCCCACTTGCATATATTTAGATTTATATATTCAAAATATAAAATGTATTCTCCCCGAGCAAATAATTTGTCCATGCTATAGGGTGAAATTAGCCTCTTTGTGCAATGTCATGGCCCTGTTTCCTGGTTAAATAAGTTCAAGAATCAGGTTTCTGGGGCAGACATGGAAAGAAATTGAAATTCTTCCTTCTGTGTTATAAGCAGTGGCTCCTCCTTCCCATCACCTCCACTCCAGACCCTTTTAAGAGTCATTGAATTCTTGATGAGCAACTAGATTTTGCTGCCTGTTATTTCTATATCCAGTAGATATTCAACTCAAGCCATGAATGGAGATTTTAATGAACATTTTAGGCCTTGTTTCTCTTATAAAATTGGAGTGGATAAACCCCTGCTTGACAGTAAAGTGAAATTTTTGGGTCCAAACGCAGTAAGAAACCCAGCACAGGACAGGAGCTGTTCCACCAAATCTGAGAGGACAAAAAGTCACTAGAAAAGTGCCAGAAAAGCTGGTCCCAAGCAGGGAGAAATCTGAAATGGATGCACTGAACCATTCCCATCAGAAAGGAAAGAAACAAATGGATGTTCTGATGAAAAGGAAAGATGAGGAGGTAGACTGGGAATCTCACAGTTTCACAAAGTGAGTGCAGGAGACGTGTAGTGAAATTAAATGGTGACAAATTGAAAATATTTTACAAGGCAATTCTTTTCCACCACTATTTAATTTAAAAAAAGGAGCCTAATTGCTTTTAGAAGTTAATGGGAACTTTACAAGTCTAGAACAGATTAGGTACTTATGTTTTTAATACCCATATGTAGGATTATGGTAGTTCATTATAATAACTTTGGAACTGAGTTTAGACTCCATGGTTCAAGGTGTGGGGTGAAGTGCAACAACTCAAGATCAGGGAAAAACCAATGGGAAGGACAGATTTTGGCTGTCCAAACCTGCTGATATTTGTCACAATTGGAGGAGGAATGTTAGGGAAGTCTGGATTCTGGCCAGTCCGTGCATGGCTCCTCCAAAGGATTAAGCACAAAGTTTGCCACTGGCAAATTGAAGTGAAGGGTTGATGGATGTTTGCCCTTCACTTGGGTTCACAGGCTGAATAACTGCAATGCTGCAGTATTCATGATAATTATTCAAATGTATGGCCCACTGAATAATCCCTTTCCAGTGGGAAAGGATTGCATGAGCACTGAGGTGAAAGCAGAGGGAGAGGAGTGACTTTTCCAAGGCCTGGCAGGGCATCATTGAAGGTCTGGGTATAAAAGCCAGAGCTCTGCACCTAAACATGTGCTGTGGCCTTTCCCCTCCTCATTAAATGGGTTTTTTGGAAGCCTGGCATTACCAGAAGCAATAAATTTTCAGAAGCAGTGAGGGTTACTCCTGGCTCAGCTTTCCCAGCCCCTTTCCAGAGGGAGGTTAGAGCTGCTCTGCGCTCCCAAACGCTCCTGCCTGGAGATTTGTGGTTGCAGCAGCTCAGGTTGGTGCAAGATTTGGGGTCACCACAGTCCCTGAAGAGTGCAGGCAGCCCCTTTGTATTCCTCAGCTTAAGTGAGACTTAAGGAATTGCTGCAAAGAGCAGGTCAAACCCATTCCCGGATTAATGGCCCTGGTGTGGCTTTATTGGGAAGTTTGTTTTGCTTGTGTTTGAAGTGGCCTCTCATCTCCTCTGACAACAAACAGCAGTTGTGGCATCACAGAGGGGTTTGCAGTGGTGGTGTTTGCAGTCTGGCACATGCCACAGCTTCCCTGCACACACGAGGTGGCTGGATGTGGATGGGATTTTAAAAAAAAATAAAAAAAAAAGAAAAAACAGGAAGGAAATTGGAAGGGGAAAAGGGAAAACTGGACTGCTCTCTGCTACAGACCTTGTGGTCAGAGCTGATTTGAGAAAGTACCCTTCCCTTTTCAAGTGGGAAAGGAAATTACTGTATTAGAGCCCTGAGATAGTTCAGTCACGTGCTTGCCTTCATTTGCATGTGAGGATAATTATTGAATGAGCAGTTAAACAGTGTAGGTGCTAATGGAAAAAATACAATCAGTGTCCACTGTGTTAGTAAAGATGTGGTGATGCTGCTGAATCAGGGCTGTTTGGGGCTTCTAGGATAAAATTAATTGATCAGCAATATCACATTTATTTTTATATTTACTAATACATAATACAATAATTTAATCATTTAAGAAGATATACTTTATAAGGTATAATATTATAAATACAATATTTATAATATTATATTCATTTTTATGTTTAGTTTATTACAGCATCTAATAAATCCACAAGGGCCCTGCTCCCAGGGAACAAGGGACAGAACAGGAGGGAATGGCCTCAAGCTGTGCCAGGGGAGGGTCAGGCTGGACACCAGGAGGAATTTCTTCATGGAAAGGGTTGTTGAACACTGAAGGGGCTGCCCAGGGAGGTGGTGGGGTTTGAGGAACACCTCAAGTGTCCAAGGAAGGGCTGGACGTGGCACTCAGTGCTCTGGGCTGGCTGACAGGGGATGTGGGGATGCTCCCTGGGGCCTTTCTGTCAGCTCTCAGTAACAAGGGACTCTCAATCCATACACAAGGCAAGGGTTAAATGTTTCATCCATAAATTAGTGCTGGGAATCAAGAAATTTCAGTGCTTGACATCCAAAATCACAGGGAGGTTTTATCCTCTGTGCTAAAAAAACCCTCTTCAAATGATTTAAAGCCTCCTTCTCTGGGCCAGTGTTTGTTCCTGGTTAGGAGGGACTGAGCTCACTCAGGATTTTCCTTTTCTTCATGACATGGCTTTAAAAGGAGGTGGATCCTGGGTTAAGTTGCAAAGAAAATGCTTCCAGTTGCCACTCCCATGAACTCTGCTCTGGATCTTGGTCACAGAATCGATGTCATTTGGTCACCTCCAGGTCCCACAGACAATTTATAGAGTGTGGGACTCCAGTGTGTCTTGAACAGCCTTGCCTTGAGCCCCAGAAGTGATGAGTTCTGCTGTAAATTCATATGTTTTTGCTTCTTACATGACACAGGTCTGAAACTTCAGTGGGTTCAGAATCCCAGAATGGTTTGGGTTGGAAGGGACCTCAGAGATCCTCTCATTCCACCCCTGCCATGGGCAGGGACACCTTCCCCTATCCCAGGCTGCTCCAAGCCCTGGCCTTGGGCACTTCCAGGGATGGGGCAGCCACAGCCAGGGCTTCCCCATCCTCACAGGGAGAAATTCCTTCCCAATATCCCATCTAAACCTCACATCTGTCAGTTTGAAGCCATTTCTAGAATAACAGTGAGCACAAAACGAATCTCTCCTTTGCCTGGGCAGCTGAGGGAGGTTTGAAAGCTCCAAGCAGGACAAAATTCCCTTGGGAAGTTCCAGGATTGTAAAGCAGCTCCCTCCCTGCCTCCTGCCACATTGCATCACATCTGAACGAGGGTTTTGCATTATATATTAACACGGATTTGTCCTCAGATACCCTACTCTGGAGAAGACCATTTTTAAATCTTTAATAGGGCATTAGAGCAATTTGCCTGTGATTTAGTTTTAAGTGGGCAAGGAGAGTGGTGACAAACGAGGCCAGGAGGCCCTGAAATTCTTTGAATATTCCATGTTTTCCTGGAACTGTTGGGAAGAGGCTGCCAGAGAGGTCTTGGCAGTTTTTCTAGGTGGCTGGCCAAGTCTGAAGCAAACGTGGATGGTTAATAGGCTAATGCAGCTCTGGTTCCAAGTTCAGACATATAGAACATACGTTTTTATTTAAGAAATCCCACCACATGGAGGAGCAAATGTAGTGCTAATATATCTTCCTGAAGGAAAATGGCAAGGGGAACAGCAAAGTCATCTTGTCATGATAAAATAAAGGTTCTTTTGCCCTTGTTTTTTAGGGACCTGGGTTGTCAGCTGCAGGAGAGAAGCTGTAGGAAATGAAATCCAGTGGCTTTCCCACGAGGGCCCCTTATTAATCAGGAATGGCTTGTAGAGCAATAGTTTGTGTCTGAGGGAAGAGGCAGAAGTTGTTCAAAGAATGGATTTCCGTTGCCAGATTGACTTTTTGTTGTTGCCATGCGAGTAATTAAAAATGGCAATTAAGCAGGAAAGTGATCAAATAATCACTTGGGAGCTGCTGCTGCTCTTGGTTCCGTGTGGACAATCAGCTCTGGCAAGGAGCAGGGACCACCCATGTGGGTCAGTGAGCACTGGGGGCTGTGAGTGAACCATCCCAGGTAAGGGTGGGCTTGGGAGGGGTTTCTCATGTTCTGCTGTGGGAAACACGAGTTTGGATTTCCTGGAGACACCAGGTGAATTAATGTTGTCATTTTAATATTGTCCCCACTGCCAGGGATCCTTGTTTGTGTGCAGCTCACGGGGCTTGTCTTGTTTTATTATTAATGGGGCAAAGACTGTGCACAGCCACTGCCCTTCGAGTGAAACAATTTATTTTTCTTTATTAAGCTGTTGGTGCAGACCCAGAAGTTCTGCTGTGGGCTCCCTGTGGGGTCTTGGATGAGTCACTTATTTTTCTTTGCTTTTATTCCCTGCCTATAAAATAGAGGTCCTTGTTCCTCCTAAGGAGTGTTGTAAAGGCAGAGGAACTGATCATGTATGAGCTGTTCAGAGACACTCATGTTGGAATGGCAAGAGTCATACTGTGAAGAAATGTTTCTGATGGACTGTCTCTGTGCTGACACATTTTTCAGCTTTACAGAGTGAAAATTGATAAGATTTATCATCTAAACCTATTTTTATGCAATCGACTCGAGGGTGTTATTATGACACATTAAAAATGCCAAGTAATGTTATTTATTATCATAGCAAATAAGCTGATACTCGGATTTTCTGCATGATTCCTTGGTTTTGCCTCTCCCAGAAGTGTTAAGGCTGTCTTTTTGCATTATAGCCAGAGTGGCTGTGAGTTCAGGGTGGAGCAGAGCCTGCAGTGATGCAGAAGTGCAGGGGGGCAGCGGGAGCTGCGCCTGCGCCCGCTGCTATTTCTGGCGCTCAGAGACTGAGGGGCCAAACGTGAGGCCTGACATTCATTCTGTCTGTCACATCCCTCTCCAGACGTGGCTCTCTGGTTTTTAATCCACTCCCAGCACCGCTGGAGTGGCTGAAGAGGAGCTGCTGGGTGAAGTTCTGTGTGTCTGGTCCCACCTAGGATAGAATTCCCCACCCTGAGTGCCCAGGCCTGTTGTTGCTTTGACAGCAACACCTAAATATCCTGGCTTCCTAAAGAGATGAGGAGAAACCCCCTTTCCCCCAGGAGTTTGCAGTCTGGGTGCAGAAGGCAGGCAGGAGAGAGGAAGGGATGGAGAGACTCGCCCAAGCCACCGAGCCCATGGAGCTGGGAATAGGCTGGGAATAGGCTGGGAATAGGCTGGGAATCATCACTGCTGCTCTGGGATTCCTCTGGCTGCTTCTGTGCCAGCTCCTGCCTGTCCCTGTGCAGGGAACAGTGCCTTGCACCCACCACCAGCTGCAGGAAATATTTTGGTGTCCTACCCCTTGGTTTCATTCTTAAGCAGTGGCTGAGACATGCAATTTTTTCGTGCAAGGAATACGTTTTGGTTTTCTTTTTCTTTTTTCAATTCTGTCAGCTGTAGTAGTAGAAAAGCTAGGAACCATCTCTTTCTTTCATCTTTTAAATAATTCCACCTTCTGTTTAAAAAGAAATCAGTGCTGGTGAGAAGGGTGAAGAGTCTGACAGGGAGTCTGGGGGATGTTGAAGAGTTACTGCACTTTGAGGTTCTTCAGGTCCCTCTAATCTCTCAGGGCTCTTCACCAACATTAATTAAGGCTCAGAGTCTCAACTTTTTCCTTAGGTCCAATAGTTATGTTATCAATTTGTGTTGTTTTTCTGTAGGGAAGGATTGAAAATGGTCCACAGTGAATTCCTGGAGGAGATGGGAATGGATCTGTCCTTCCATCTGTGTATTACAATCCCTCTTTTCCAGAGTGACCCTGGCACTCCTTTCCTGCTGAAATACAATTCATTCTAGCTCTTCTCATAGTTTCATGTATTTTTAACTTTAATTTAATTTTCTACTCTTCCTGCCAGCTCAGATTCCCAAAATGTCCCTAAACTTTCTGCAAGTTGAATTTAGGTTCAGCAGTTTAATCTCTGATTGCACAAACTCAACAGGTATTATTTTTACTGGCTTTTTCCGGGCAAAAAAAGAATTCATTGAGGGACACCACCTTTTCATGCAATGATTCTGTTGAAATTTCAAGTAAAGTTTAAAAAAGCATTAAATGTTGACCAGACATTTTTGTAGCAGCCTTGTAGGTTAACATATTCACACAGCTCCACCTCTTAGTAACTGATACATTCCAAAATTTGGCAGATTTCAGTGTGAAGCCTCAAGTCTTAAGAAGTTGTATCCCCAAAGCAGGTTAGATTTGTCTGAAATTAGAGTGAGGTTCTTGGAGCTTTTGTTGTGTTCTAAATTAATTGAATCTTTGAAGCTTTTGGTGGACCTGAAACTGTGAAATCTGAGGGGTTTGGGTGCTTTGTGTGAGATGGAATTGGCAAATCAAGAGGAGATACAATAATTTCTTGTGTGACTTCATGCACATAACTTTGAGTGTCACCTTGAATTTTAGTTGGGTGAAAGCTGTTATGTTTTATGAGAATTTGGGGTCAGGGTATGTTGGTAACTCCCCCCAGACAAAGCACACCCAGCTCTGGGTGCAGTGGTCCCACTTCTCGTGCTCCTGCCTTGATATTGGATGAATCAGTCCTTGGAACCTTTCTGTTCAAATCCCTCTGTGACTCTGGCTGACCTTTTGTTGAATTCTCCCCTTTTCCCTAATCCTGAGTTTCAGTAAGTGCAGTGTCCCAGGGCTTTCCCAGGAGGGGAACAGCACTGCCTCATTTTCCTTTTTCCTTTGCTTTACTCACCTTGGGATCCAATTCTTTTATGGCTTTCTCACCTTATTATTTCAATATTTCCCCATTATCCAGGGATTGGTAGGGTTGGAGCTCGAAGAGGACCTGTTGGCAGAACTGGGGGATGGGGGGAAAATCCAAGCAGCACTTTTTAGTGCTTGGGGGAGGCAACATCCTGTTGGTTTTGGAGGTGAAAGTTGGTGGGTGAGGCAGGTGAAAAGGATTTGGTGGGGGTGAAATGGGACTGACAGCATCTTCAGCCACACTGTGTGCTCTCTGTTGGCTCACAGGGGATCAGATGAGGATAAAAAAGCAATCTGGACACAGCAGCTTCTTCCAAGGACTCACAACACTCTGAGGACGTGGTGAGTATTGTTGTGGAGGTTCTGGATTGTGTGGAAGTGATTTATCAGTGATTTGATGTGGAATTGGTCTACAAAACAGTGAAGCTCAAATTAGAAGCTTTTGGTTGTCAAGAGGATTGTTCTGAAAATGTCCAGATCATTTTCATGTCCATTGTATTTACTCTACTTTCTGCTTTAGACCAGTTTTCCTTTCCATGGATGTGCCCCCACACTTTGAATTTGTACCTTTCTTCCCGTGATTGCAATTCTTCATTTGCATTAGTGAATATTTTTTCCTCCCCTGAAGGCATTTTATTAATTTATAAACTATTCTCATACATGCTGTCCATATAGCTGAGCTATCATTGTCATTTTTAAGATATTTCCTAAATGATCTCAGTGTAGTTTGCCCAGAATGAAGTTATTGACTTGTCTGAAAAAGGCCTTAAGGTTTTAGAGTTAATGCTGAAGCTGCCTCCCTGGCTGAACATCCCTTCTCCTGTGTGTCTTCCCCTTTGAATTGCTAATTCCAATTGATCTGAAGGAAAAAAATTGCAATAGTTTGTATTTACTCTACTTTCTGCTGTAACTGTGCACCTACCAAGGTCTCTGCTTCCTTTGATCCCATCTCCTTGATTAAATTTCATTCTTCCTTTCTGTTTTCCAGCTTCTCTCTGCAAACTTTCTTTCACTCCATTTCTGCAAGAATTTCCTGCAAACCATGTCCCTAAGAGGATTAGTGAGGGGCATACCAATTTTATTTATATTTATTTATAAATGGACTGCAGAGAATTGGCCCCTTTTTAAATATGAGAACAATTTTCAGGCCTCTTTCAGTTGTGGTTGTTTCACTCAAAAAAACCCTCCAAACCACAGAACAATAGAGAAACATGAGAAGTTGTGGAAACCCCTCAAACTTTCTCTGTTTCAGTTTTAAATTCCTGGTGGTCACAGGGCCAGGTGATGCTGCCAGTTGTGTTTTTTTTGTGTAGTGCCTGGCCCAGAGCAGCAAATGCAAAGCTGGGATCAAGCCAGAATGACACCTTTATTATTTTATTTGTGGCAGCTCTTAAGGTTTTGAAATGTGAGTCTTTGCAAAACAAGGTTACTGGGCTCCAGTAAATGAAGTGTCCGGATGTCGGTGATGATTCAGAAAAGCAATTAAAAAAGGAAAGTGCTTTTCCTCTGAGCGTAATGTCTTGGTTGGAGGATGTCCTTAAGTGAGTGTGAAATGCTCCAGCAGTGGTCAGGGCATGGTGGCTGTTGTGTTTCCACACCATGGATCTGTTTCCAGCACAACACTTTCATGTGGTGCTGCTGATCAAACCCACATTTTTTCTCACGGAGTCACAGAATGTTTGGGGTTGGAGGGGAACTCTGGAGATCATCCCAGTCCAACCCCCTGCCCAGGCAGGGTCTCCTGGAGCAGGTGACACAGGGACATGTCCAGGTGGGTTTGGGATGTCCCCAGAGAGGGAGAAGCCAAAACCTCCCTGGGTTTGCTCCAGGGCTCTGCCACCCTCATGGAAAGAAGTTCTTCCCCATACTGAGGTGGAACTTGTGATTTATTTTATGGCCATTGCTCCTCATCCTAGCACTGGGCACCACCAAAAAGAGTCTGGCACCACCCTCTGCCACCTGCCTTGGAGGTACTTGTATGTATTTAACAGCTGAATCCTATTTAGTTTCTATTTCATTATAGTTCCCATTTCTTCCTTCTTAAATTTGAGAAGGAACCCCCTGAGGTTGTAATGCTTTCCATGGGAGAAATGTGGTTGTTGCAACATAAATATTGGCGATGACGGATAATTGAAACTCATCAAACATGATTTTTTTTTCCCCCCCAGTGCTACTCCCTGGCATTTCTGACCTTCCCCAAACACAAAACACCTCATTTGTACAGCTCTAAAGCGATTTTCCAGGAGCAAGACTGAGCTTGGTTAGAACATGATGGAGGTTATTGTTGTACACAAAGATCCATCAGCACTGCCACGTTACCTAAGCAAGAAGCAGCCCCTGAGGCACACTCTACAAACTTCCTACATGGCTTTTCCAGCCATCCCAACCAACCTGTTGGCTCTTGGGGATGGTTAGCAGGCTCTTCTAGAGCAGGCACTTCCAGTCCTGCTGCCTTCTCCAAGTGGATTCCTCTCACTTGTCTTGGAGCCTGCAAAAATTGAAGTTGGGGCTTCCATTGGCTTTGCCCTCACATCCTGCCCGTGGTCATCCCATGCTGAGGGAAGCAGAAGAGTTTACTGATTTATCATGGATCATTAGATGGAAGTAACTATTCTTAAAACATCACCAGTATGGATACAATAATTAGGGATGTGCTTTTGTTAACACTGCCAGCCTCTACCCTCCTGTACAGTACCCTTGGGTACTAAATAATTACCCACTTTGTGTGGTTATCTAGCTCACTAATTACCCACAAAAATTGGGGTCAGGTGTTAACTGCTTGAAATAAGTATCCTCCAAAGATTTGGGTAAAGTGTATAAAGAAATTATGTGTTTGCTGCAAAACTTTAAAAAAAAAAATCAAACTTTTTTTTTTGGAAGGAAGATAAGGGAAGTCGAAGGGAGACAATGGATGTGAGATGTTCTGTGTGATGGCAGAATCGTGCTGTGGTGGTGAGGGACTCCAAAGGGAGTGAAAGGATGGTTGGCAGATACAGTCACTAATCCAGTCTACTTTTCCCAAAGATTAGATCCTTCAGTACACAGGGTTTGATTCTTCCCCTATCTAGGCTGATGCCAATCAGGATTATACTGGTATAAATTAGAAAATTTGTATCCGTGGATTCCCAGACCGACTTTGCTGCATAATCCCACCTCTTCCATCACCCAGGGACTTCTGCATTGCACCCAATAATTTAATTATGCATTGTATATTTATTTCCATGCGTTCATTTGAGCTGTCTCCAGCTCTCTCTGCATGCAGAATTTCATTCTGAGGCTGCTGCTCATAAAATGCAGTTTGCTTTGAGCAATAATTTGATTCCTGTGCTCAGGGAGTTACCCCAGTGAGTCAAAGATTTGTAGATAGCCCCACCCTCCCCAACTTCCCGAACATTTACACTGCAGCCACTTTCTCTTTGCCAGACCCACACAAGATGCCTAACCAGCCAAAATCCCAAGGGGCAACCCCAATCTCCTGCCTCCCCCGTGTTGCAGCCCCAGAAAATGGGAAAATAAAGCCACGGAAGCCCTAAAGCCCTTGAAATACCCGGCACGTGTAACAGGGATGTTTAATAACCCATCTTCCTAACCTGGTTCCTTGCATAGGTGTTCCCTGCCTTCAATACAAAGGAAACAGATTTCAGGGGGAGCTGAGAAGGTGTTTCTGAAAATCCTTGGGTCTTTGGATGCCTGGATACCTTTAATTCCTGAGCATCCGTGCAGTGCTCAGCGTAACAAAGAAGCTGCCCGTAGTTATTGCTGGATTTCGCGTTAGGTGCTTCCTCTCCTCCACAGAACCACCTTCTGTTGCTACAAACACCTTTTGAAGCCTGTGTGGATTCAGGTATTACACATCCCCATCCCCAGGGCTTGGGCAAACTGGGGGGGGGTTTGGGGAAGGCCCCCAGGACGAGGTGTGAGCTCAGTTTTGGGGCTACCTGCGCCCCGCATTGTGCAGAGCATCCCTGGAAAAGGCAGGGCTCAGCCTCCTAA
>VZRZ01004508.1:185994-199425 GCA_013398175.1 Climacteris rufus
GATGAACCTCTGATTCCCGTGGTGCCTGTGGAAGGCTGAGCCTCCTGCAATTGTTTTATTTAACAGCTCTTCCCACACTGCAGTCAAGGAATCTCGAATCTCCTGGACTGAAGTGTCTGACACTTCTAGAATCATTTGTTTACTGCCTCTTGTATCCGTGATCAACTCACAGAGCTCCACCTACAGCAGTGTCTCAGCAGTGGGCTGGTGGTGTATTTGGTATAAATGTCTGTTTTTGGGGGGGTGGGAGAGATGAAAAGGGTGAACATGGGCTTTGCTGTGCAATATGTGCCTCTCGTGGCATTCTTTAAGTGAAGGGTGTCTCCAGCAGCAGCTGTTGAAGGATCTGAGGGACAAGGATGAGCTCTGGCTGAGTTTCTTCCTTGCTGCTGAATAAACTGAGTTTATTCCATGGCTGCTCCTGCCAAACACCAATGCTGACCAAAACCTGCTGCTCCCTGCTGGTGCATCCCTGTGGAAAGTGGACAGAAGGGATGTCCTGTGTGGCACAGAGGAGGATGAGCTCAGTCAGCTCCTGAGAGAGGTCTCCACGCTGCTCCCTCTGCCTTCCCAAGAAGCTGAACCTGTGTCTTCTGTCCCCTGCAAGCTGTGTCTGGTGATCCCAGGCCACTGCACACTCCTCACTTGACTGCCCTGCTGGTAACTTCGCTTTTCGGATGAATTATGCAAGAAATGCTGTGAAGCATCAGAAATGCTGAGGATTGAGAAGAGCCCTCTCACTGTATGAACTAATTTCTGGATAAAGCCTGAGACTCACCTGGGTTCCAGCTCCTCCACAAAGGACAAAAGGTGGAAAGGATCAAAAATTAATCAGTGGACTTTGGTTTTGCTGTGCTTGTGTGCTTGTATCATGTCTGAACTTGCAAAGAACTTGATTATCCACAAGGAATCCAGTAAATGGCACCTCTGTAAATCAGTTACTCCAAGTGTGTTTGTCTCATTTGCTCCCCCCTTCCTCCCCTTCCCACCAGGGCTTTCAGAGCCCCTCATTCCCTGGATGGAGTGGTTGGGACTGGGTTCTTCCCGGGGTTTGGATTGGGGGGGGAAATACCAGCTTGGGAAGAGGGTTGGTGGGCTCATGGAGCACCTCACACACAAAATTTGCCTTTACATTTAATTGTGTTTTCACTCCACTAATTTCTGCCTGTTGCATCTCATTGTTGAAGGCCCAAATAGGCTAAAAAATAATGAAATCTGCATTTCTCTCTTCCATGTTTCATGGATAATTCAGAAATAAGAGCACAGTTTTGGCATAATTCCTGTTCTCCTTCATCCCCCTTTGCTCTTTTTCACATGGCCTGACATCCCCTGTGGAGTTTTGGGGTATAATGTGGATTTTGGAAGATGCTGCAACAAAATTGGGGCAGGAGGGAAGCCCTGTTTTGAATTCGTGGGGTTCTGCTTGCTGTGTTTACATCAGCATCCAGTTCCTTTTGGAATATATGACTAGAAGACTTAAAAATCGTGTTCAAATCCCAGTAAAAACACAACATTTTGGTTCAATTGCCAGAAGTATTCAACAAGGAGCTGAAGTCCCCATATTCCTCAGGCAGCCAAATGCTCCTTTCCCTTACAATCATGGCACACAAGCTGGCATTGCAAAGGCAGATAAAATTCCTCCTGTTCCCTTTCCTCACCCTTTATTTAGGATATTTTAGGAAGCATTTT
Organism: Climacteris rufus; assembly: GCA_013398175.1. NCBI lineage: Eukaryota > Metazoa > Chordata > Aves > Passeriformes > Climacteridae > Climacteris > Climacteris rufus. Next base: position 187,684 of record VZRZ01004508.1, read on the forward strand.
CCCCAAATTCCAGCCCCCCAAAGCACAACCTCCGCCTGCTGTGCTTGCATGGAGGTGTTGGTGTGAATTCCCTGGGGGCTGAGAGGGAAGAGGAGACTCCAGTGGCACAGGCAAATCTCCCAGCAGTGATTTCTCCTCAGGGATCTCTCCCAGTCCAAACACGAAGCTGCACTGGGGCAGTGGGGGAGGTGTGTTTCCACATTTATCTTTTCAGCTGAGATATGAAACCCAAGGTCTCCTCTGTTGTTCAGGGACAGATGTCCAGGGAAAAGTTTTGTTCCTTTGGCACATGCTGCGTGTGAAACCTTTCCTTCTTTTTATTCTTTTTTCCCCTCTTAAAAAAAGAAAAAAAAAAAAAATCCTATTTTTGGGTTCAATACCCCCAAAAGAGACAACAGTGCTGTTGGAACTATCTCCTCATCTCAGAAATAAAAAAAGGACAAAATATCCTGGGAAGTGTTTGATCCTCTCCAGGTTGGAATGTATGAGCCTGCTGGAAAACAAGGCAGTGTTAGAAAACATATGGAGCAATATCTGAGTGTGTTTTGTTCACATATGATGGGACCTCATTATTTAGTAATGCAGCACTTCTACAGCAGCTTCCATCTGTGGATCTGGAGGCCTGAGTTAACTCTCACAAGTGCCTTTGTGAGGTGGGTATGGAAATGTTCCTGCTCCTTGTTCACACCAGGGGAAGCCACAGGCAGAGAACCATGTCCCTGATTGTCAAGATTTTTAACCTCTGTGTCCTTCTTTCCACACTTTGATTTTCCTGATTACATGGAGTAAGATTATTGATTTTCAACCCAGCTATTGAAAATATATATCAAGCACAGTAGTATCAAATATAATCTGATTTGGTGGGTTCCTTTTGGTTTTTGGTTTTTTCTTTTTGTTTGTTTTTGTTTTTTTGTGTTTTTTTGTGTTTTTTTGTTTTAATTTATTTTTTCCTCCTGGCCAGAGGAAGGAAGACTGGCTTTCCATCCTGAGGATTTCTTTGCAGAAGGCCAGGGGTGTGTTATTTTTGTGGGGTGGGGAGGTGCTGAGCACCTCTGAAAATCAACCTAAACCTAAAAGCACTGATTAGAAAGTTTGGCTTAAGCATTTTGCCTGAGATGGCAGGGCTGATAATTGGATTTCAGCTTGCTGAGGCCCAGTCCATTACTGCAGCTATAAATCACAGTGCTGCAATCACTCCTCTAATGCACCCTTAGTTTTAAAATGTTTCCTTTGCAGCCTTTTCCATCTGTGCCTATGAAGACACCTCGAATATAGGTAATGTAGCAGTGGGGGGATAAACTCTGCCTTCAGGAGCTCTGAGTGCACTGAAAGTTGTTGCCTCCCCCTGCCCTTAAAGCAGTTTTGGGTATTTGGAGCTGTGTGTGCTGCATTTGGCAGCTTGAACAGCTTTTAGTAAAGATTTTCCTCTTACATTAGTCTGAAGAAGGCAAAAAAGTTGCTCAGACAAATCTTGGCTTAATCAAGATTCAGCTTCTTGAGACGCTCACTTTGTTTTGACCTCAAGACTAAAAAGCTGCTGTCTGCAGAAGTCCTGCTCTCTAATTTTTATTTTATTAAATAGATAAAACCTCACTGACTCTGCACATACTCTCTCCTGTCATTAAATTCTGCCTCATGGGGTAGAGTGGCAGCCAGACCTTGCTGTAGGTAAATACAACAGCAGTGGGGTGAATGTGGCAGTGTCAGGAGCAGGGAATTCCCTGGGATAAAGCCCAGGGTTGGGCACTGGGATCCCTGCACTTCACAGCTCCATCTCCACCACCCTGCAAAGGCTGCAGAGTCACCTTCATGTGCTTTTCTATTTAATGTAAATCTTACCCAGGAAAGCGCAGCCCAGAGGGGCTTTGGAAGCTGCAGCTGGGGGATTATCCAGGAGGGATATTCCATAAGGGAATTTCTGATGTTGGCAGCAGCCTGCCCCTATTTTCACCTCACATGGGCCAGAATGTCCTTTCACATCCTTTCCTTTCAGCTGTTCCCTGCTTGCTGCTAAAACAGAAGACAAAGGTAACAGGTTCTCTGGTGATCCTCCCCCTGACAATTAACAACATCTAAGCAATTAATCCCTGAAATCTTCAGCATTTTCGGGGCCTCCATATTTCTTTTATAAACCCAAATGTTTTTACTACTAGAGGAGATGCAAAAATAGAGATGTTTAGTAGAATGAGCACGTAAACCTGCTCTGTTTCTGAGTTTTGGCCTTTTCCCTGTATCTGCTGCCATCAGAGCCTTGCCTCCTTGCAGAGCTGGACTTTGGTGGATGCAAACCCCACACTTGTGCTGAAAGAAATTCTTTCTTAAGCTGACCCTCATGTCATTGTCAAAATTGCACCAGGCGTCATTTTGACCCAGAGACAGCAAGATCAGATGTTAAAACACTGAACCAAGAGCTCAGCAGCAGGAGGTCTCGTTCCTGCTGGGATTAGTCAAGCCAGTCCTGCTAGAAATTTTTTATCCATATCAAGAGGAAGTTTGGGACTGGATTTAATCTTTTTCCCAGAAGCTGCTGATGCTTTCATGTGAAATGAAGAATTTGTTGTCAAATCGAGCAAATTGTTGGAGCCATCACGGGCCTTTCTGTGATTTGTGCACTCCCAGATGAACCAGTTGGATACAGGGTGGCCGGAATGGTTAATACTGTCCTTCAAAACACACATATCACATTCCCTCCCTACCTGCACACACCCACAGCTTGGGAACACAAGGAAAGGAGAATGAGGCCCCACCTGACCACTCAGTGCTCCTGAAGTGACCCAGCTGAGTAAACCAGAGGGATTGCAACAAACCTTTCATCTCTAATGGTCCGATGGGATCCCTTGGTGTTGAGTTTAGCACTCGCTCCTCTTGGCTCAATTAAAGAATCCACTGCCCTAACGAGAACCTTTTATTGTTGTGCCACATTATTCATGAATTATTCCACTTTCAGGGTTATTTTTATTTTGGCTTGTGGCCTGTCCTAAAATACTTGTAAAAGAAAAAGCAGGAGCATCGTTTTTTCCACTTCCTGTCTTGTCTGTCTGGAGCTGTGGGTCCAAAGAGCTTCCAGCTCTGAGGATCTACCTGATAATTTATGAGATTGGGATGGTGTGAATCAAGAACTTGGCACCCACAGACTTCCATGTGTTCTAGGCAAGCTCCACTCCTGCTCCTCATAAATTATCTGTACTGACCCATCCCTATGTAATGTAGGAACAGCATAACCCATGTCCTGGGTCTCTTTAAACTGCAGGCAGAATTTGGGCTTGATTTATCCTGCCAGTCTCAGAAGACTCAGCAAAGTGTTTGGAGAACTTGGCCCCCGCTTTTATGAATAAAACCTTGTGACATTGGGATCTCCAAAATCCATTTATCCAGAGGTAACATCAGAACGGTGTGATAAGGGAAATTGCCCTGCCCCCCCAGTAAAAATGGATCAGGCCATCTGATATTGCACAAACTGACATCTCTTTTCTTAAAATAGCTGTCTGAACATTCAGTCAATGGGGTAATCCAATTGCCTGAACATTCTTGGGTGCTTTATTATTTAAATTGTAATAAATCACAGCGTGCCACAAGCTGGATGGAGCTGCATCGAGTTACACTCCCACCAATAACATGCGGGGACCAGATGAAATCAGTGTGACATGATGTCATGGAACTGAAAATTCAATGCATGCCCTGTTTTGTCTTGAAAACTTGGCTTTGAGGTCTCTTTAAAATTAGGGGGATTTTATAAAAATCACTGCCCATGTCACATTTTGACTCAGTATTTCTTCCCTTCATTTCCTTTCAATAATGAGCACACGGGGCCTGCCCTTAAGTCCATTGAACTCTATTGAAAAATTACTATTGATTCCAGACTTTGGGCCTGGTTGATTGGGAATTTTGGAGTAAAATGTGGAAGAATAAACATCATTCATATTTTAGGACAGCTGAACTAACACACTAATGCTCCCATGAGTTCCTCAGGAATATGCTTCCACAAACTAACACCTGCCATTGTCCAGAAAAAAATCATTATATTTAGTTTCCCCTGGTTTCTTTCTTAAGGAAAAGTAATGGGATAAAACAATTTTAACTCTCCTAAGCAGCTCCTCATTCCTCAGAGCAATATTCTCCTGGACCACCTGAATGAATTCCCTCCTCTCCTTGCTTTTATCCATGTTTCAGATATTTATACAAGATGTATGAACATAAAAGGATTATTGTTTCTGAAACTGGGGACTAAAGCCAAACATAATCTGGTTCAATCCCCAGCTGATGTAAATCATTCCTGCTCTCCTGGAAGTTGCTGGTGACATCTTGCTGTGCTCCCAGTCAGGAATTGCTTTCTGCAGGGATGGGAGCAGGCAGAGCGCTGGGTAAAACTGGTGGAAACAAAATCAGCTTGTGCTGGTGCCTGTGGATGGAAATTCATCCCAGAGTTTGGCTCTGCTGCCAGAGGGGAAGGTGGGATGAGGCTGTGGCTCTGCTCACAGGTAAAGGAAATGAACACATAAATGAGTCTGACCCAGTTCCCTGGATAAGAACCCAGAGCCTGTACTCAGCTCCATCCCAGGATTTGCAAGCCATGTGTTTTGGCCAAAGGTCAGCTGCTTCAGACCCAAATACAACTCCTGCTCTCCATCCCTGTGGACACTTCAGCCCTGCCTGGTTCTGCCAAATTTATTGCTGCAGAGTAGCAATGACCAAAGTGAAACCCCTGGGGTTGGTGATGGACAGAGCTGGGGTGTAGGGATGGGGAACATCACCCCTGAGTCATTTCTCACGATGTAAAAGTGATAGAATAGGACATCAAGAGAGGCAGTGACTTGATAAGGGAGATGATGAGGATGAAATGGGAAACTAAAGGAGAAAAATGTGGGGAAGGGGGAAAATAAACCAGCAAAGGCTCTGTCTGCCATGATAAACCCTGTAAAAGGGAAGGTGCTGGAGCATCAGCCCCTGTGAGCAGCTCTGTGTCCCGGTGCAGGGTCCCTGGTCAGGCACTCAGGGTGTCCGTGGGGATGGAAGAAGTCACTGCAGTGCAGCTCCAAAGGAGGGCAGAGCCCTCCTCCCTCTCCTGCAGGTGCCCAGCTCTGCCAGCACTGCTGCAGGGTGCAGCTCTGCCTTCCCTTAGGCTGCTCAACCTGCTCCACTGCACCTTAAACTGTCCTTTTTAAACCCAAATGAAGAAGTGAGAGTGAATGCAACAGTGCTGGCACTTTTAGTGGGAGATGCCTCCCCTATTCCCCCTCCACTGGAAGCTGCAGTGAGCAGCAGCTGCTGAAAATAGCCTTGGAGAGAGGCTCAGCTGCAGTCAGAGCACACGAGAAGAGCTCGATGTTCCATCCTTCTTTCCTCACATACTTTAGAAAAGTTAATTAAAGGAGGCTGAGATCTGAAAAGTGAGAAGTACCATTGCCAAAGCAGCTCCTCCGTGTTCCTTTTATTGCTCCTCTGACCTGAACACGAGCACAGACCTCGTTCCTGCTCCTCACATGCCAGATTTCCACAAACCTAATGGTTACAATGTGGGAAAGAGCAGTGGATTATCAGATGCTCAGATAAGATGGATCTAATGGCTGGGTTGCAGTTTGTAGGGTAAGTGTGATTATTATTAAACCCCCCTTTTTACAGGCACAGGGAAATAGAATTATTTACCCCAAATTTCACATGAAGTCATTCACAGAGTGAGGGAATTGGCCAAGGTGATAACATGGCTGTATTGAGAGAAGGGAAAAAGCTGCCAGGGTTTCCTGAGGCAGCTGCAGGCCCTGACAGTGGGGTAGGGAGTGTGCAGAGTCCCTGCAATAAAGATAATATTGAATTTAGACCAGTGCACCTTCTTTTACTGCACCAGATGAGAGTGCATGGCTATCACCTTGTTGTGGAAGAGATTTCCAACACCTCTGCCATCCTGTGAAGTCCCAGCCAGTTGTGATGCAGCAGAGACAAAAATCTTTAACAAATGTGGCCAGGAAGGAAACAGCTTTAATTCTTTGGCCAGAAAGCCTCTGTGATGAGCAGTGGTTTACATGAGTACACACAGACAAGAACCCTCTGGGCTTTTCTGAAAGTCTTGCGGTCTTCATATTTATAGGAGAAAAATGCCAAGAAATATCAAAGCTGTATCTTGTCTTGGTTTGTTAGCACGATTCCCCAGCCTGCAAAGTTGATTCTCTTTATTGGACACGCAGGAACCTCTCTTTTCCTTCTGTTTCCAGTGAGGACCATCCAAGCTTGGCACAGAGACCCTCCAAGTGCTTTCAGTAAGGCCTTCAGCCTCTGGCCTTGAAGCTGAAAGTCACCATGGCCCTTTCAAGCTTAAATTCCTGGTAGGAAGTTTGGTTTTCATGCTTTACTATGGCTTTCCTCCCAACTTTGATCTTCACTCTTGGGAGTCTCATTTACACTCAGCTGCATCCGCATCTCTGGCCTTAATCTTTCATAACAGAGTGCCCTACTTATCAAAATGTGACAGCTCTCTGAACCCCCCACCCACTCCCCAATGGAGATGCAGGAGCCTCTCCAACTCTTATGAAAACAGATAAGTTAAATTGGCTAAGCTGCCTCTTGTCATACTCCAAATATTTGGCCTCCTTTGTCACTACAGCTTGAGGCCCTCAGTTCTCGATCAGGAGTTGCCATCCCCAGAGCATCTGAGGGGTGTTTTTCAGACTGGTGTGTTCCCATGGATAATGGATTCATTTTGGCTCATCACATTGCTGGGCATTGCTCTGTTCTTGAATCATGGGATTATAGAATGTCCTGAGTTGAGAGGGACACACAAGGATCATTGATCCAGCTCCTGGCCCTGCACTGACACCCCAACAATCCCATTCTGTCCAAACTCCTGGAGCTCTGGCAGCCTTGGGGCTGTGCCCATTCCCTGGGGATCCTGGGCAGTGCCCAGCACCCTCTGGGAAGAACCTTTCCCTGAGATCCAAACCCTCCCCTACCACAGCTCCAGCCATTCCCTCAGGCCCTGTCCCTGGTCACAGAGGGAAGAGATTTGAGGGCTAAAAGGCTAATAATGACTAAATTCTCACCATGCCTGTGTGGTAGCAGCGATGTCAGCGTGAGTCAGCAGTGGCATCATTTGGGATGTGGTGCATGAGTAATAAACTGGCCCCTCAGCCCTGCAGAGCCTGGGGTGTAGGGCAATATCTCTGTGCTTCTGTAACAGCATGAAGAACCCCTCTGCAGAAAAAAAAAACATCAAGAGTGGTTAGAGATTTATGAGCAATGACTTTTTTGGGGGGGAGAAAAAATCTGAGAGAACTGTTTATTCTTTTATTTGAGAGAACAGAAGGCTGAAAGTGAAACTTGAAAATTCTCCTCAAATGCATCAAAGGGAGAAGCAGAGCTGGGAGTACATTGTTCTCCATGGCCACTGGAGATGAGGCCCACCAGCCAGCTCTGTGATTCTTCCCAAAGAAAAAAACTCTATTGTGCCAACTCAATCTGACAGAGAGGGGATCTGCTGGGCTGCAGGGTGCAATACATTTTGCCTGCATTAGTTGGCCTGCTGTGGGCTGGTGACAGTTTTTTTTCCCTCAGCTTCCTCCTCAGCAGTCCATTTAGAAGTGGCTTATATTTTGTTATTACCTCTGATGGTTTTGCAAACGACCATATCTAGGAGTTAACTCTCATTTATGATCTCCTCATAATGATAAAGTGGTTCTTTTAAGAGTCCTGTTGCTTGCCAAAAACCTATTATTGCAAAAGTCTAGAGCCATTTCTGAAATAATTTATTGGAGAACTGCACTTGGAGTAAGAAGCTCTCATTTAATACCAGTATTTAAATACATTTTAATGTACCCATAACCAGAGAATGCAGATGCCATGGATATAAGCTTAGCATTATCTTTCTCTTTGAAAGAACCATTTTCTCCTGTCTCAGTCTTTAATAGATGTTGCATTCACCCCTGCAGCAGATTTCAGGAAGGACAGTTGGAGAAGTTTGCTGAGCCAAGGGATCTGCACAGAGAGGAAGCAGCAGAGAAGGACAGACCTGCACAGGCAGGTGCAAAGACACCAGAGCTTCTCTTGTCTGCATCCAGAGCTTCCCAAAGGGAGCTGGCTGAGGACTGGGAGTATGAGGATGCTGAAGTATTAGGATCAATAAACCAGGGCTGGAGCTGGGTCACATCCACAGCATGGGAGTGCAGGACCACCAAACTCCATGGAAATTAAAGGAAGTTTTGCACCTTCCCAGTGAGAGTTCTCCCAGAGGCTGCCCATGAGGGCAGACCATAAGGGTGGTTTTGGGCCCAGCTAAAAGATTAATTTGTCTTACAAAGATGTGTTCTTTGTGTTATTTCACGTTTATAAATCATTCTTTCTCCTTCAAACACCGAGTCATTCACAAGGAGGAAAGCCTTGCTGAGTTATTTCCTTTTTCTGAGTCTCTCATATTAAGAATTAGTTGAGTTTTTCTTTTTTTATTATTTTTTTTTCAATCACATGAGTTGACTGACTCACGAGGGCTGTAGGTGGTATTTGTTTTGGTGTCTGGAATCCCAATGTCAAACTTGTCTTTGTCAGGAGATTGATACAACATTGGTTTTGGCCAGGAGCAGGGTAGGAGAAAGGACATCACTTAGCAGATACTTAAAATGTGGTCAGGCTCTGAAAAGTGACTCTTAGAAATGACATTGTGGTTTTCCATATTTATTTTCTCTCAACAGCTTCCAGGAACAATCTGCTGAGCTCACAAATCCAAAGGTGATTTGTTGAGCTGTCACCTCTCCGTGGAGGGGTTTGAAAACCCCACTCTTTTCCAGGGGCCTCTTCCATCACCACCCTTAATAAGGATTCCAGGACTGGAAACGGCCTGACACGCTGCTGATGGATGCATGAGGCTGAGTAAACTCCAGCTCGCTTTGCCACAGCCCCCTCAGCTTATCAGGGATAAGAAGGAGCCATAATTCAGCTTCAGCTCGAGTTTACACAGAGGTGCACAGAAGGAAGGTTAAAAAGCAGGATGGTCTTGTGGGTTAAGACAGCGTTGAGGCCTTAATTCAGTCCCCAAATTTAAAATAATACCTCATCATGGTGGCTGTGCTCTACCCTGCCTCTCCCAACGGTGGGAAAAGCAGTTTAGAATTAGTCAAAATGACTAATATGTAGATATTTTCTTTTAACATTAGTCAAATTGACAGCTAGGTAGATCATTTCTTGTAACAGCATTGCTTTCCCTTCTGGCCAAAGCAGGTAGAAGGAGTGTCCAAGGTTTAAAGGAGCATTTCCCAAATGGTTTTCATGGTTCTGCCGTGGGATCTCCCATATGGCAAAGGACACCTTTCCTCTGTGATGGGGAAAAATAGAATTGATGTGTAGTAGCGGGAGAAGGGCTGTAGTTTAATATGTTGTCCAAATCTCCTGATATTTGGGAATCAGTGAGGCAGGTAAAGCAGAACTCATTTTCTTCCTTAGTTACAATGCACAAACAGGAGAATGGAGAAAGGATAGAGAAAGCAAGAAATCAAAAAAAAACTAAATACCACTTTTTGCATTGGACAAAATCAATTTGGGGGTTACAAGATCATCAGGAGAAACACTTTCACATATTATAAATGTAATTGGTTACAAATTCTAGTGCAGATTCCTGTTACCTCTTGAAAGCTGAATGGAAAAGATGTGGGGAAGGAATAAGCCAACTTTTAAATGAAGGGTTTGGAAAGCAACTTGCAATAAAGACAAGCTGGTAATTGCCCTGGTGACCACTTGCTTGGATGGAGACTGGAGGAGCAGCCAGATTATTCCTTCAGCCCCCAAAACCAGTGTTGGCTTCCTGATACCTGTGCAGGGTGTCAGCTGAAGCTCCAAGGAGCACGGAGATGACATTGATCCCCCTCCAAAACTTTGTGTAAGCGTATGAAATGCAACATTCCCTCCCAAAAAAACCCCAAAGTTAATTAGCCCATGTGGAACGAAGTTGCTGATGCAACCAGACTGCTGCTGATGCCAGAGGTAGCAGGGGTTCCTCTCCCCAGTGCCATGGAGCCACAGACATGGGGTAATAGTCAAGCAAAAATAAATCAGCACAACTGAAACGTCCTGGACTTGTCATGGCAAAAAAGTCAATCACACAAGTGATGATATTGAGAAAAATCACTTCATTCTTTCCATGGAAAATATTCAAAGGCAGTCAAGATGCCAAAAAATTAAGTCATTCTTTTATAACCCATTATATTGGGTGCCTATGGAGAAACATGAGGGATGATCACTTCCTTTAGATGCCTTAAAAATCAGGTAACTGACTTTCCCATGTAAAAACATGCATAGGTTATGAATTTTTATTTCAGGAACATGTCATCTTTATGACTGACATGCTCAGAGTATAATTTTCCTCTGCAAAGGTGGGGTAATTTTGGTTAGGCAACATTTATTGCTCTGCATTCTTTTTTAATTGAATTAACTACATTTTAAATCAGTATGTTGAGAGAGAGCTCCTTGGGAAGAAATTTGGCTTAATGAGGCCTTAAGTTGTGAGCCAGGAGTCCAAAGTCCAGTTTCAAGTGCTTTTAAAGCCTGGTCCAAACTGAAGTAGAAGGAAAGAGTCCCATGGACTCTTCAAAGGGTCTGACTCAGGCAGCTTTTTCTCTGTGGCGGTTTCCTCATCTTTAAACTTGGCAGAAATGCCAAATTCTGAGGTATGGGAGCCTAATGATTCACCCACACTGTGCAGGGATCATGGGGAGTTTTGCCTGAGGGACTGCAGAGAAATTGCAGAAGGTTTATTTTATCAACAGTTCTTCCACAAAACTGTAGGAGCGAAGTTTAATCTGCTAACCCAAGAGGTTAGGGAGAGAAGACATCCATAAAAATCTCTGAAGGCAATGGAAGGTGGTGAAACATGAATATTGTGGGGTCTCAGGTTACGTGGCTGAGGAAATTTGCTGCAGGTTTGGTTCCTGAGGCTTGGGCAGGCAGAGGTTTTGTCTCAGCTGTGGATATTTTGTGTTTGTGAAGCCATTTATGCTGTGCATCTACAGTTTAAACTTTGCAGTTCGGGTGCTTTTTATAAACCCAGGACTTCTGTGTGTCTTGATTCTATTTAATTTGAATTTAGGGGTACAAAGAAGATAGTTTTAGCTCATCTCCACGAGGTCCAAGATGAAGCAAGCCCAGATCCAACCATCCTGGTGTGTAAAAGTTGATTCCAGGTTGGAGTTTGTGAACTGGCTCCTCTTCAGTTGTCCTGGTTTCAACCTTTGGCTGGATGTCCCCAACTTTGTCCCTGTGAGGCAAAACCAGTTCCTGTGTGGCTGGGTCTGATCCATGGGGGCTTCACAGAGACTTTCCCAGCCCAAGGTGAAGACATTGGGCAAATCCTCCAGGAATTCTTGGGCTGAGGGGGTTCCTGTTGAGCCAAGGGTCCCACACCAGCTGCACCTACGGAAATGGGTGTTGGATCCCCACCCTGAGCCTCCCAGGGGCTGAGTGGGACTGGGAGGAACTGGGAGAGGGGCTTGGAGCAGCATTGCAGAGCCACCTCTTCTAGAGGTGTGTGTGCTGGAGGGGCTGCCCCAAAAAGTACTTTCCAAAGCTTTTTCTGCATTTTTGGAACAAAGGGAGCGGCAGGGACAACAGGGCTAAAATCTTATTGACAAACGATGGCTGCAACTGCAACCCAGACACAGACAGACCACATATTACAGTAATTTTAATTGCTTGTAATGTAGCCCCCTCTCCCCCTCCTTGCTCTCTCCTTCCTCCTCCTCCTCCTGTGCTCTCTCCCCCCGCCAGTCCCCC
>VZRZ01004508.1:199448-222677 GCA_013398175.1 Climacteris rufus
CCCGCCCCCTCCCCCTGCGCGCCCCCCCCCCGCCAGTCCCCCCCTCCCCACGAGTTAATCTGTCGCTCGATTCTCAGCTTTTCTTTTGCTTCTGGTTTCATTTTCAGATGACAAAATTCAAGGCACACAGCTCTGCTGTCTGGTTGCCCTGGTAACGGCAGCCTATTATCGTACCTTGTCATTCATCAAGAAAGAATTGCACTTGACAGAGATAGACCAAAATGCCTGCAGTCTGCAGCATTAAAAAAAAAAAAAAAAAAAAAGAAAAAGAAAAAAAAAAGAGAAAAAAACCGTTTTCTTTTCTTCCAAGTATGTAAAAGGCCTTTAATGCCTATTTAGCTACATGTTTTATTTAACATTGCTTATTATCCACTAAAGCGATTGTCGAAACTCGTAGAAATAGATATTTCCTCCTCAAAAATATATTTAAGTCGAATTTGTCATTCTGCCCAGCTTTCAAACCCTTCCAGCCTGGTGCACAATATAAAGGAAATGGTTAAATGATAAACGTTTTGCATGTCGAATTTGCCAAGTGACCACACAAATGCTGCCTTTCTGCTTAATTATGGCTTGTGTTGGGTAGCTTTCCTGCTCTCTTTATGGAGCTTCAAAAATAATTAGCAGGGTATGTAATAAATAATTGAATTTTATCTTTCATTAATCCTTCAAGTGCAGGGTGTTATGGAATACAGATAAGTGTATGTACATAAAAAGTACATGTGTACACATATGTTGTATGTATTGAGTAGGGAGAGGTTTCTCTGAGCAGAAAATCTGTAATCACTCTTTCTAAAGTTGGACCAGTCCCAAATTCATTGTTCTTCAAAGGCAGGAAAAGGTAATTGCTTGTTATTTTGCCTACCTCATCTTTGCCATCTGAATTAACCCAAATTAATTCCTGAAATCTGTGGCCTCATACCTTTTGGTTAGTGAGCAGTGAAACTCCCAGTATTGTGATTTTTTTTAAAAAAACTGGGTATTTTTCAGATAATTGTTTAAATAGCTGTAATTGAGGGTTGGGGTGTTTGGGGGCGATTTCATACCAAGAGTTTGGGTCAGTTTTTTTCTTACAGTGGTCAGTTTGCTTGTTAAAGGTGAGATCTGCTGTAAAATAGGTTTTATTGGCCATGTGGTATTTTAAGTACATATCCTCCTTGCTTGGGGTTCGGATCTCTGATTGTTGAATCTTTTGTCCAAAGGAGATCAGAAGGAAAAAGGGAAACACAGATAGCAGAGGAGAGAAAGACAGAGTGCTCTTAAAAAAAAGGGGCGGAAAAAAATTCCTCACATAGATCCTGATGCCAGCTCTGTTTGTTTTCCTGGAGTGTGTCATGGGCGTTGTAGCAGAGCTGGGAACTTTGGGAGCTCACTTTGCACTCCCCCACCAAAAATAGAAAACCCAGTGTTGCTCCCGCTCCCTCTTGCTGTCTCCACAACCTCCCACGCGGGTTTGGGATCCACGGGGAGCAGGGAGGGTTGGGATGGCACCAAAGCAAAGGCAAATTTTGCCTTCAGAGGCCTCCTTGGGGCTGGGAAATGCATCCGGACCCTTCCAGAGCCACAAACCCAGGGCGCTTCTCCACGCGGGTTTGGGGTTTTTTTGGAGCAGTGACAACAAAACCAACCAAAATGTCCCCCAAAAAAACCAACAAGAACAACAAAAAGAGCAGGGAGAGGAGGAGATGGCCCTTACATTTGTATGAATACACCCATTCCTAGAGCCACTCCTGAACTTTTTCCTTTAATAACGCCGCGCCACCAGCGTTCATTTCCTGCCCAACCTCCATCCTACCTTTTGATTTTGAAATCTCCCTTAGGCGAGGGGGCTTGGGCGGACAAAGAACTGAACAGGCAGAAACAATTAAACCAGCAGATACAGTGAAAACCAACACCACAGCACTGGGGCAAGAAATCGCGGTGGATGAACGAATTCTGTCGTGTATTTGATGTTTCAACAGTCGCTCTTATTCCTGCAGTTTCTTCCAGCCTTCCTCTCGGCTAAAGGAACTCTGCTATCCCTTAGGACCTCATAAATACATAGAGGCACTGGAAATATTTTTTTCTGTGTATTAATATTACATGATAATCTCGTTGGAGAAAAATAAAATGCTCGATCTAGATCTTCTTTCAGCTGCAAAATGGCTCTTTTAAACCCCCTTTAAATGCTCGCATATGTCTTGATGAAAAATTGGAATTTGGAATGTTTATACAGCCCTGAATAGTGCAAGTGAATATCCTTAAATTAGCTTTTCAAGTTGATTTACAGCCTGAAAATTCTGTAACAAGACATGAGTGTTATCTGGTAAGAAAGGAATAGGTTTTTCTGTTATTGTCTGTCTGTGTGTCTTTGCTGTGAAACAAAATGGGAGCCAAAATGCCAGCTCTAAAATGAACTTCCAGGAGGAGAAAAGGCTACGTGGGAATTAGCAAGGAAGGAATGAACTTGCTCAAAAATTAAAGTGCTGATTGATTTTTGTAAAAAAAGGTATTTTAACCAAGATTAATTGATCAAATCTCACAATACAAGGAGAAAAACCAAGTCCCTGGGAGTTGATATTTGTTTTACTTGAGAAAGGACTGAACATCTATCAGCTATATCTCATTAACTGCTCCTGTCTGTTGATGTGAGTATCATTTATCTCACTGTCTTTCCAGCCTCTTATTTTTTAACTTATATTCCTGGTACCTGAGTAGGTGATAGATCAGGAAATAAGGGCAGGGGGCTGAGCTTTATGTATTTCTGAACATTTTAAATTCTGTGTTCTGATTCAGCCACCAAAAAATGCATTGACTGAAGCTTCAGTTGGGTGGATGGAAATGTATTTGGGGACGGTCAGGACATGAGAGACCCTCAGGGCAGCAGAAAAGCTGGGGAACCTCACTCAGGAAACTCTACTCGAAATATTTCAGCAACTCCTTCAGCTTTATTTGTCCTCTGGCTCACAGGGAATAGCTGATTCTCCACTGCCAAGTTTTTAAAGCACACTTGGCACATCCTCGGGGTTTGAAGTCACCCTCACCCTCCAAAGTTTTACTCAGAGGTGCTGTCTCTGGGCCTCACTCAGGAAAAAGCCCTGTCCTGCTGTGGCGGGAGGGAAGCTCCGGAAAATGCTCCCAAACCTCCAAAAATTGACTGTGGAAGGTGAAGAAGGCTGCTGAGAGGTCTTGCAGGAGCTTTGTCTGTGTGAGAGCCAGATGGAGGTTTTATTGAATCCAGCCTTTGGGTATCCACACAATAAAACACCTCCTGTAAACCAAACTTTTTCTCTCTCTCTTCCCTTCTTTCCTTTTTTTTTTTTTCCCCCCTCTCTCTTTCCTCCTACTGCAGTGAAAATCTGAGGAATGCTGTGAGGAAACCCAAACCATGGCACAGCGTGTGCTTATCTAAAGTTCAGTCAGAACAGAATGACTCTCCTACCTTTGAATATGTCTGAAATTAAAATGTCATGGCTCAGATTCCCACTTTAGCTCACGATGAGTTATATCCTGGGCTACAAATCTTTCCTTGCAGTGACCGAGGCTGTTCTGGAAGTGAGATGCAATTGTGGAATAGCAAGAGGAGCGTACTCCTTGTCTCCTTGCCCCACATTATATAAAATCCACATTTCTGTACTCTTTTTGCATGTAAAATCACTGCTTTCAGGGACTCCACTGAAGGTTAAGCTCTAGATCTGAGCAAGGGTCCATAACCAACTTTTCTAAGTCTTATTTCCGTGGTGACAGCCAAGGTCTTTCTCTGGAGGCACTGAAAAAAAGACATTTTTAATTCTTTTAGATCAGTTAAAAGGGAGTGAAAAGCACTTGAAAGATGTAGTTGGAGAGTTGAGGGGAACAGATGAAGGACAGTGTGGTGACAGTGGCTTTTTCTGTTGAACAATATGAAAACAGCCCAGTGGAACCATCCTGGCAATCCAGGATCTTCTTGGGATTGTTCCCATCAAGGGAAAGACATGAATTTTCATCTATTTTCAATATTCCTCTCTGATGTGCAACTCTTCCATTTTCATCTCCAGATTTTAGGTCTGATTCTCAGCCACTGCCATGGGATGGCTTTGCCACAGAGTGACAAGGAATTTCTATCTGGTGTGGAATACAGTTTTCCAGTAGGGACACTGTGTGTGTCCCTAAGGTTTCTGCCCACTCCAAACCAAGAAATTAACTCTGGATCTGACTTCTCTTAATTCTCTCTGGCTTAGAGTTGTCCTTTTATAAGTGCTGCTGTGGTGGCTGAGGTTGGCAGGGAGGATTTTCCTGGAATCTCCTATACTGGAGCAAAAGAGGCGGCTGGAATTCCCTCTCTGCCAAGAATTGCCATGAAAACCAGTTTATTTGTATTCTGCTTGTAGGACGAACATCTCCTTCACTGGCAAGTGATCCTGCCTAAAAATATCTGAAGTTAGGGAGGGCTGGTGAAAGGTACTTCCCTAATTCCTCGTTACAGTTTTCCTGCATAAGAAGAGGTGGCCACAGCTCCTAATTAAGGATTTTGGACTTGGGAATGTGAATGATCCATTGTAAACTGGCAGTGGCAAATTGTACTGTCAGAAACAGCTCTGAAAGCTGAAATAAATCTTCCCTGTGACACATCAGAACCAGCGGAGGGAGGATAATTTCTGTCCACACTGGGGATTTTTTGAGGTGGCTAAATCCATAGGAATGCCTTGGTTTGCATTTTAAGACAGGTTTTCTAATTTTTTCAGAGCTCTCCCAGGGCAGTTTTTAAATTTAATTGAATTAATATAATGAGGGAAACTTTATTTCATACAGCAGGACAAACCAAATGGCCCCATCCAAATATGCACTTCTTCCTTTTTGAAATTTGCTTCACAACTTCCATCAAGATCAAAAATTTCTGACTGGGGAATTGGTTTAATCATTAGGTACTGTGTGTTGCCAGACAAAATATCTGCAGCAGTTTAGGGAAGCATCAATGAAGTCTTTGAGGTCTCTTTTCTCAATTAAATCTGTAAAAAGTCAGAATGCTGCTTTGTGTCATTATCAGTGAAGTGTTTTGGCAAAGGCTGCAGCCAGATTCTGTAGCCTTTCCATCTTTTCCCTCAAATTCCTGCAACCACGCTATTTTAAATGCTGGTATTTGATTATTTCTCTATTAGTTTCCCCCAAAAATTTATTCTCAGGAGCAAAAAGTTATTAGAACCACACCCAGCGCAGTCACTTTAAAAATCTCCTGTTTAGAAAATGAGACAGAAATCCAAAATTGGATGAAGATTTCAGTTGTGGGGGGGAAAAAAAGGACATTATAAATATACTTTAATGTTCTTCTGTTCTTCCTATTTATTTCAAGTAGATCATTTTAGGCATGGATAGTGCATGGGACAGATATTTTCCACCACCAATAAATGGGATGCAGTTTAAGGGAGTTAGAGCAGGCTTTTGCCACCCAGCTAAATACTTCTTAAAGTTTTGATTTAATGACCAATATGGATGTGAATAGAAAAAAAGCGACAGAATGAGGAAAAATGTAGAAAATTTCATGGATGTGGATCCCACTACTATAAATAAAGGTTTCCCTGTGCACCACAATGAAAAAATGAGCATGGCAGTTCTGGTTGGTATTTTAGCATTAATTTTTAGTATCATCCAGGCTGCTGGCTTTGATCCTCTTTTCCTTCCTCATCAAGCACTTTCTTTGTAGAAATGAAATGAAATATTGGTGTAGAATTGTGAACTGAAGCAATTCCAGACTCCAGTGTCTGGTGTCCATCACGAGGCTTCACAGGATGAGTTTAGAAAAGCAACACCTAAAACTTCTCGTTGATTTTGAAATTGTTGGTTCTCTTTGGGCTGTGTTTACAAGGTTCTCCTCCTCAACCACGAGTGTTGAGGAGGAATCAAAGAATCTTCCTTTGTTCCCTCCCTCTTTTGGATGTTGTCACACATTTCCATTATTTCAGGAGCTGGGTTTCATGGGAAAACATTCTAAAATTGGTGGTAAGGGCTCTGTGGCCAGAGAGCTGGATGTCTCTGGGCTGTAAAAGGCATTTAGAGATGGTGGTTGAAGTCAAATATTACAATTTTTGCCTCATCTGGGCTTGGCTGGGCCCCTGGAATGGGGAGATGGATGTGCCCTACTTAGAAGTTGAGCCCCGTCCTTGCTGGCAGGGGGTTTGTTTTGTTTGGTTGTTTTCATTTGGGAAGCAATGAGACAAAGGCAGCAACAACCAGGCCGTGCTCATCACAAAAGCATATTTGTAAAGATATTTACTGATAGGAGTTAAACAGAGCAGAAAATACTTTTTTAAAATCTTTTTTTTTTCTGGCAGTTCAGGTGCTTTTTCCCCACTGCCTTTGCTGCACATGAGAAGCATTTGGATGTGTTCGGTTCCAGCTCGGATTTTAGGGCAGGGTAATTTCTCCTTCAGTTTTAAAAAAAAAACGAAAGGAACCAATCTTGTGTGGCAGCAAACAGGGTCTGATCTCACCATTTCAGGGCATATAAAACCTCCTGTCTCGAGCGTTTCTGCCAGGACCCCTTGGGGAAAGTGGAGGGGAAGATGGGAAAAACAAAAAGATACAAAGGCAATTTAAAAAATTACGTTTCAAAATGCCTTTTAATGAGCAACTCTGCTAAAAGCACCTGTCATTTGCTTCCAAATAAGTTATCCTGGAGGTCTGGTGGATGCTTTGCAATGGTTATTTGTGGTAGACTGTATTAGATATAGTTCTGGGCACAGAGTTCCCAGCACAAATCCTATTGAAATTCCTTCTGTAAAGGCAGGTTCCTGACAGGACCAGTGGGTTTGTTCATTTGTGGGTAAAAATCACACCCCAAAACCTCCTGCTTACCACAGGGACTGAGCAAGGTCCCGTTCTGGCTCAGCCAGAGCTGCTCTGACAGCCCTTTGACCAGCCACACGTCACTGTTGGCTACAAATGATAAGCAGTTCCCCAAAAAATCAGACCTTGCAGCTTCTTTGTTGGCTGGAGAAACCGGTTACTTCCATGTGAAACAACAGGGGAAAATGGGCAGACTCTAATCTTCATTATTTTTAATAATTTAGCTGCAAATTGATAATTATTTTCAGCACTGAACGCATCAGGGAAGGTACACAAAAATCTGTGTTTTTCAAAGACATTTGCTCTATAGTGGAGGGAAAGGGATGAATATATGGAGAATTATTGTGAAGAATTTTAGGAAATATTCCTTGTGCAAGTCTGGTCTCTAACAACCTGTAACTGAGGTTATTGCACTTGTGTGTATTCTGTGTCTGTATTCTCACATGGAATAAACAAATTCTGCTTAGTTGAAGTGAAAAACTCAGTGTAGAGGGTTTTTAGGTCTTGTTTGAGCACACCTAGGAAAAAAAAAATCCTTTTTTTCTGTCTTTTAAGCATCTTCATTTAAAATAAACTGCCTCAAAACTATGATGCTGAAAAACAAAGGAGAAAGAACAGCTCTTAAAGGAAATGCTCTTAAACATAAGGATATGAGATAATGAAATGGGCTACTGGGATAAGCATATTTATTGGGTTTGTTATGTATCAAATGTAACAAAAGTAAAGTGTCTGAAGAACTCCATGTGTGGTTCCTTCACACTCTTTGATCACACAATTCCCCCTTTAATTCAGATGCAGTAGAGCTTAAGTGGCTTCATTGATGTGTTAAGTGTGGAATGATTTTTGTATAAAATAAAAAAAAAAAAAGAAGAAGAAGAAGGAAAAAAAAAAAAAAAGAGCCCATTATGTGTCCAGAAAAGCCTTGTGTGCACTTGTTTATTGAGACAGGAAGTCGGTTTCCCACACCGAACAACGGTGCTGAAACACTGAAAAATTGTGTAGGGAAGAAAAGTAAAGGAAACTTAATTTTCTACCTGGCAGAAATCGGCCTCCGGAGGAAGAAGTAGACAATGAGATTGGGCTTAAAGTGAATAATGGAGCCTGATTGATTTTAGGAAAATTCGCCCCAGCATTTATAGAGGGGGTTCATGTGCTGCTTTTGTTAGTAAAATGTGAGGCTTTGGTACAAGCTCTTTGTAGTGAGGCTGCTGCTGCTGCTGCTGCTGCTTAAGTGTTGCTTCAGCACCGCAGTGCCCAGAGGAGCAAAGCCCCAGCAGAAGAGCTGCCAGGTACAAACACAGCATTTAAATATATATTAAAAAGAAAAGAACTCCTTTTAGGTCATTTTTACCAGTTTATCACTGGCAGAAATCTACGTGAGGCTCCTTGGAACAAAGCCTTGGATGCTGCAGTGGTGTAAAATCAGGAGTTTCTTTTATCCGAGACAAAGGAGCTGCTCCCCGCTCCCACACCTGATACCCTGGCTCTTCCAGAAGGCCTGAATTTTAATATTTAAACAAGAAAGAATAAATCAAATAGGCAGGTTTTTAGGTTGAGAGTTGACGTGTATTTACTCACACCTAGGAATTTCAACAGGAATAATATCAGGCTCTAATATTCAGATGTACCTCGGTCTCCTCTTTGGTCGGGGAGCGTTCTGGGCTGAAAGTGCAATATTGAATACAGACATTTCCTGGTGTTTCAGAAGCAGCTGTGAATGCCCACAAAGGTCAGGAGTGCAGCAGGCCCAGTGCTATGGGCTCAGAGCCCAGAGTTTTAATCGGAGGAAGCAAACCCAAGGTCTGAGGAGCAAAACTGGCACAAAGACCTCAAGTCACTCGCCAAAGGTCACCTCCCTCTCAGGTAGCAGAGACCAGAATTTGCAGGTTCTGTGTGTTGCTGCAATTTCATATTTCCTGGGCTTTTTTTTTCCTGGATTTATTCAGCAAATAATGATGTTTTCTCCCTCTGCCACTGTTGTGTGCTTTTGTGCTCAGCGCTGAGGTCTCTTTTCGCTTTGGAATCTTGTAAAAATTTGCGGTTTCCTCAGCTCTGCTGCCAAAACCAAGCCTATTCAACACAAACAAACACAAAAGCCCTCCAAAACGCAGGGTGGGCTTCTAAATACTACCTTGGGGTGGATTTGTGCAAAATGGTTGTAGGGAAAAATCCCAAATCTTCTGTTTGCCCCCAAACCCGGTCTGCAGGACCTCAGGGACAGCCACCCTGGCTGTGTCCCACCGGGGTGAGCAGCACTGCAGGGCACTTTTTCTCCTACCTGGACGCCAAACCTCCCTCCCAAACCTGTATCCTGGACTTCAGGATTTTTACCAGCTTCTCTTTGAGCCTTGGAAGGCAGGACTTGGAGGGGAAGCAGCACATTTTCCTGACACACGTGCGCCTTCCCGCTGGCACACGCAGCTCCCCCTTCCATAACCCTGCTCTCCCAGAGCCTTTTCCAGCCCATATAAAACTCTTCTTCCTTTCAGCACCATCTCCCCACACCCAGCACATTCCTTTCATGTGCACAGCCCAATGGCCTTATCTCCCACTCTCGCCCTAATTATGAAATGTGTGGTATGTTGCTGCTCCATGAGAACAGAGAGAGCTGCAACTGGGCAGAAGTTAAAGGACTCTTCTTATTGCTCTTCAGGCAAGCCAGGGTCAGGACAAACTGCCAGTCCTTGGTTGTTTGGGTGGGGTTTTTAATTCCTTTTTCCTTGAGAAAGAAAAAAAAATTAAATTATCATTAAAACCATAAGCTGCATCTTGATTTAAGGAAGGTTGTTTGCACTGAGCAAACCTTTCCAGCACTCAAGTGTTCGTAGAGTTTGCACACCTGACAGACACCGAGACAGCCCAGAGGATTTGGATGCTGAGCTCCTGAGCTCAGCCTGGGGCTCTGGCTGTCCTGGTCTTGCTGCATCTTCCATCAGCACAGATTTTTCCCTCTGTTCCTGAGAGCTGCAGGACCGTGGAGCAGGAGAATTCCTGTGTCTGGCAGGCATGTGGTCCTTAAAATGCAACTGTCAGACACTTTGCAGTGGGGTTTTCAAAGAGAATGACTACTGGCTTATGTCTGCTTCCACCAAAACTGTCTGGAGCAGCAAGGCAGCAAGGCAGAGAGATGGATGCCTTTGAAAATCCCACCGTGAAATGCCGTGGATCGTAGAACTCCGTCGGGATCGGGCAGAACCCCCCTCTCCCCCAGTTATTGGAACACACAGCCCACGTTAGCCTGGCCATCCACTGAGAGAGAGGAGCATATTCGTGACCTGCCATCCCTTCCTGCTCCTCCTGACCCTCCCCCTATTCCCACTTTGTCAGCCCTTAGTGAACCAAAAACTGGCTTTTCTGATTTGAATCATGATTCAGCCTGATGCGATTTGAAATGCCTGAATTCTTAACCCCCTGCATGATGGGATTTTATCTAATGGAAATGCCAGCAGCCTTTAAGTCAGGCATGGCAGAGCCTTGCCAGCCGCTCTACCCAGCATGCTAAATAAATGATAAATATTGTTGCACATATGTTACATCTGTCAAAAGTCTCAGCATCACGCAATCATTGTGTGGCCTTTATAAGGTGATGAAAGGAGCAAAAACAACAACAAACCCTAATGCAAACATCAGATAGGCATTAGAGATTCCCTGACAGTGCAAATAAAATTCCCAGTCAGGGAAATAGGCTTTGAGGCAGGGGGATATCTTTATTAGGTAAGGTAAAGAGCTGAAAACACTGGATATGCTGTGGATTTAGAGCTTTTCCATCAGGCCAAGTAGCCCTCAGCTCCTCTCCTGCCTTTGTACTGCAGTGGGGATGATGCTTTAACTATTTTCATTTCAGAGTCCCAGGTTCTCTTTTTAAACACCGAGTTCAAGTGTGGGAGGAGAAGGAAGGTATATAAAGAAAACTCTTATTGATGTTACTCCTAAGTGCTGATGTGTAGTCTCACACCACACTGGAACATTTCAGTCTGCTGAAGGTTGGTGTGACCTGTCTTACTCTTCCCCAAGGCAGGAAATTTCAGTGTCCCTTGCTCTGGAAGGGGCATTTGGCCAGTCATGGGCAGCACTGGGGCAAGGCTGTGATCAGTCCTAATGCCACTGGGCAGGAACCTGCAAATTCCTTGTCTGTCTGAGCTTTGCCAGGGTCACCTTGAAGGGCACCCCACTCCTGCAAAGGTCTTGCTGTGCCTGGGGGAAGGAGAAAGCGGGGAGAGGGTGGGCAGAGGGAGGAGAAGGCTGTCAGTCTGCTGAGCCCTGGCTCTGCTCCTCTGCAGCATCTGAGGCTGGGCAGGAAGGATGCTGCAGTGCTAATGCATCTTCCTCCCCTCCAGCAGAACTGAGCCTCTGCAGAGGAGCAGATCCTCAGAGGAGCATTTCAGAGGCTCAGTCCCTCCCCAGGGCAGCAGTGGAGGGGACGTGGAGCTGCTCCACCTCTCGCCCAAGGCTCTGCCTGAGGGCAAAATCTCAGCCCAAGAAACATATTCCTCTGTCTCCCTCCCTCCTGAAAAATAAGGGTCACAGTGGCATTTACCTCGAAGTCTATTAAAAAACATTGAACTCCCAGAGTGTGGCATGTGTGTTTCCTATTAAGAAGGCAGTTCCAGACTAATAACCATTTTTAATGGCTGTCGTTGTGCTTTGCACTAAATGATATCAGCTATTATTGCAGGAGAAAGGCAAAGAAGCCTGGAAAATTAAATGAAATCCTTCTGTGGAAATATCAAAGGGGATCAAAGATGCTTGCCAGCTTTTTCCTTGAGCCCAGGTGGAGCATTTCCTAGTTCCAGGGTAAGGTAAAGAGCCCTGGAAAAGCAGAAAACAGGGATAATTTTTCCCTTCCTCCTTTAAATCAAGGAACTGTTGGAAGTCAGATAATTTTCTTCATACAAATGAAATAGAAGTGGGTCCACTGAGGCTTGGGAAGGTCAGTGGATGGTGGCAGAGGGCAGGAGGAAGGTGGTGGTGTTGGGCAATCCCTTGTTTGCTCCTCCTTCTTTTGGTTGTGTGGAAATAAATTCTACTTGTAGGATGTCATTCATCTCACCCTAAAGTGCAAGTGAAAACAGGTGAGATAAGTTGTACCCCAAATAAAGCTCTTCCTCTTCTCTATCTGTAGCAGGATCCAAGGATGATTAGGTCTAAGAGTAAAGAATTTACCTTGAGAAACACGACAAGAGGGAGAGCCAGGGACAGGTTTGTTGACCTTCCCAATGTGTTTCAAATTAGGTGTAGACTACAACCCCAAGTCGAAAAAAATTCAAACCAGCCTGATGGTGTTGAAGCCAGTCAAATTTGGCTGAGGCCTAATGGTTTGTAATTTAGTTTAAGACCATGACTGTGAGGCTTAAAAATCCCAAACAGTGGGGATTGCTGGCAAGTCGAGCATCTATTTAATGGCAAGGTAGTGAAAACAGAGGGGTTTATTCTCAGGGCTCACTCCTGCCAGGTTTTGAGCTGCCCAGACCTCCCAGAATTTCTGTGGGAAGGGGAGGTGCCCACCACGTTGCAGCATCTCACAGGGATAAATCATCTTTGTCCCCTCAATTCCAACAGAGCTATCTTCATTCAGACCACGTGCAGAAGGGTCCTGGTACCTACAGGGGAACTCTGCAGGTCAGGGTGATCCATTTAGATTATCCTATTAAAAAAGATGCAGCCTGTTTTCCAAATGCACACAAATCTAACTAACTTAGTTGCTCTAATTAGCCCCTGCTGCAATTTCCACCATGCTATTAAAATAAGTTATACTCAAATGCAATGAAATGCCTGTAAATCAAGTGAGATTAAAAATCCCTCTGGCTGCAGAGATGTGTTTATCATAAGGGCTTTAACATCCTGAATTTTAAAAAATGCTGCTCACTGAGGAAGCCTGGGTTCACAGGGAGGAGCAATGTGTCTTGTTGCATCCTCTCACAGAGCTGAAAAACCAAGATAGGCACTGCTGTTGTATTTTCTTTTGTTTTTTAGCACAAGATATGTGCAAATTCAGTTGTTTAGGCTGAAGGTGGGTGTAGTTTTGTGCCTGCTCAGAGCCTCCTCTCAGGTTTTCATTCCCCAGTTGATGGCTGGGTTTGAATGAACCTAGATCTGAAAGGGAACTTCAGAAGATTATCTGACTCGTAATGAATTTAGTGTTAAATCTCAATTTTTTGAAAAGATATTCTTAAAAAGGAAACCAGAGCTTTTAAGTTTTAAACTTAACTTTGAAGTTAAGGTTATATTTGATTAAGGAAGGGAGGTAGACCCTTATGGAATAAAAATGACTTTAGGTCCTTTAAGGCTATTTCAGCAAGAGTGGGGTATGTCAGGTGAGAACCTAATCCTTGCATTTGTGCCAGTCTTCACTCACTGCTTATTAAACTTATATTTGATTACAGAATTCTCTATTTTTCTTCTCTTTTGGATTGGATTTCCAAAGACACGCAGAGCTAGGACGACAAGGGATGGCTTCAAGCTGAAGGAGGGTAGATCTAGATGGGATTTTGAGAAGAAATTCTTCCCTGTGAGGAGGGTGAGGATCTGGCCTCTGAGAAGCTGTGGCTGCCCCACCCCTGGAAGTGTCCAAGGCCAGGTTGGACGGGGCTTGGAGCACCCTGGGATAGTGGAAGGTGTCCCTGCCCATGGCAGGGGGTAGACCTGGATAAGCTTTGAACTTCCTTCTGACCAAACCATTCTGGGCTTCCATGATCTGTTTGGTTATATCCCCTTGGGTGCACACCGTGTCACTTAGACTCCCTGCTCTTTTCCCCTCCTATGTAAAGGCCATGGAGAAAACAGGCCCAATCTGTCTGAAATGCAGGAGGAGCTGATAAGATTTATCCTCGGTCCAGCTCCAGAGAGATTAATTGCCTGGCTGAGAATCAGTTGGGGAAGGCTGTGGCTAATCTTCAACCCAACCTCCCTTCCCAACATCACAGGAGAGCAAACCAGTTATTTTATGCTGTTGTTCCTTCTGTTTATTCTGGCTGAATCCTCCCATCCCTCCCCTCCAGCCCTGCTGGGGCGGCCGGGAGCGTTGCTATGTCACTGCAGAGCCTTCCTCTTCCCAACAGTTGTGCAGAAATCACTGCTCCTCTGTCATTCCTCTTGGGCAGCAGCAGCAATTTGTTATTCTCCAGGAATAGCTGCAGCTCAGCACCTGTTGTGCAGCCCGAGAGGAGCTACACAAACAGAACTTCTGTTCGCAGCACTGGACCGGGATCCGCTTGGATTTTTCCCCCATAGAATTCTCCTTCTGTTTTACCAGACAAATAATCTGTTGCGACTCTTATTGCTTCTTATCTTTTGCAGCTTGGAACTGTTCCATGCACCATTTTGTTCTCAGAGATGCCTAAGCTGATTCTTCAGCGCCAGCCAAAACAAATGAGAGTCTTGGCTGGCGGCGTGGCAGCAGCAGCTGGTTCCACTGTGGCTCCAGCACCCAACACTGGGGCAGCTTTGGCTTAGAACAGGATCCTTTTCCTTCAGGAGGGGTCTGGGAAGCAGACAGGAGGGAAGTGGAGTCCTGTCAAGTTGGTTGGCTGATCTGGCTTTTGGTGGAACAGTGAAAGTCTTTATTAGAGCCTTTATTAGTTTTTATTTATTGTGTGTTGTCTCAAGGTGTTCATCATGACAGCAGCCCAGGGGTTCAGTGGGTAGAGCACAGGACTGGGAATTGAGGCACCCAGGACCTGTCCCAGACACTCACCTGCTCTGAGTTTTCCCTGCCTTCCCTTGCCATCCCCATTCAGGCTGCCAGAGCATCACAGCTGGAGCTGGTGTGGCTGTACAAACCCACAGAAAATGTACAAACCCACAGAAAATGTACAAACCCACAGAAAAGTAGCCTGGGCCCTACAAGCACTGGTGTAATGCAAATATTCATATACTGTCCAAATTTATCAGCCCTGGTACGTAGGGTAGATAAAACAGCATCCCCAGGAGATTTGTAATGCTTACAATGAACACAATTTGAATTAGAAGAACAAAGAGAAGGTATAGAGATGTGAGGCCAATTAATGAATCAAAATTGCAACAGAAAAAAAAAGGTGCAGCAGGATTCTGACTTCTGAAAAGTTGGGATCTTGCCTCAGTCTGGATCTGAGTTTCTGATGCTGCACTAGCAGTGACTGCTGCACGGGTGTGAAGCTGTTGCAGGAGCTGGATGAGTTCTCAACTTCTGATTGAAACCTTCTTTTCCATTTTTTCTACCCATTCCAGTCCAGGTGAAGGGCTTGCAATGGGGAAAACCAGATGGGTTTGGGGATTGCCTGCAACTTTGGGCAAGTTCCCTGGTCTCTCATTGATTCTCCTTAAAGCCCTATCTTTAGTAACAACATTTTCCTACAGCTTCTGTAGGGCTGTTGTGGGATAAAGATAAAACTATCAAGGTGTGTGGCTGTGTAGAGGCTGGGAAGTTGCAATGGATGGATGGATGGATGGATGGATGGACAGATATGCTGTGTTTATAGTATGGGAAGGCCAAGCTGGTCAAAACCTTCTAGACACGCTGTCTCTGCTGAGCTGAAAGAACATTATGTCACCGTGAAAATGCCACGCATTTTATCTTAAAAGGACATTATGGCAAGGCTATAATCAGATCTCTTAGTGCCTTAGACAGCTTCAGAACCTGATTCAATAAAAACATGGCTGGACTCCAGCACGATGAGGAGAAGCAGGCTTGCTGTGGGGACTTATCTCTGACTGCTAAACCTCTATTCTGGAGCTTTTTGGAGCACTTGCGCTCCTCGGGCTTGTTTGCTCTTGAACAGGGAGTTTCTGAGGGGGGACATCAAAAAATATGATGTTTGGGTGGGGAAAGCTAATTGATTTGACAGTTAATCAAGAACTACTAAGGGAAAATCAATATAGAGTAAAACAATCTAGTCTTCAGTTCTATATTGTATTCCCAGTGGCATTGTTGATTGTATAGCATCAATGTCATCTATTTTAGATGGAAATGTTACCAACTATAATGCCACTGTTGATGTTTCAAAACGATTCTAATCTCATTTCAATAATAGCTTCTGTCTCTCTTAGTGACACACGTGCCACAACATTCCTGGCTAAATTGACAGCACTAATAACACACTGGGATTTTATATTATTCGGACCACTGTCTGCATTTTTGATCACTCAGGGTGTTGCACAGTGTGAAGGGGGGGCACCTCCCTGGAATCCTCAGGTAAAGGAGTGCCTGGACATTCCCAGTGCTGTGCTGGCACTTGCAGAGTCAGCTCCCCAGTCAAGAGGGATTTAGGGTTTAAATGGTGACCCCAGAGCTGGAAAGGTCTGGCTGGAGGGATCTGCTGGAGTAATTCAGGAAGGGCAGGGGTAGGGCTGAGCTGGTGGCCAGGACTGTGGTTTAACTGTTGGACTATGAGCTTCCCCCTGAGGTCTGGGGTCTCTTCAAGTGGACTGAAAAAGCCCCACGGGGAAATTCCTTGCTGGTTTTCTGGAAACTCTTCCTTCTCATCAAAGCCTGACACACTGAACTCAAAGCCTCTGGTGTGGTTTTAGGGCATATTTTGTTTCCAACCTTTTGCAATCCAAGAGAGAAAGCTGAATGTGCCAAGAGCCCGGGTTCTGCAGTGATGGGCAAAGGGTGAGGTGGACACCTCATGATGAATCAGGTCCTCCACACAAAGCAGGGAGTTCTCAGTTCCTGGATGTCTCATTCTGATGAAATTCAGAGTACAGCTCACAGTCCTTTTAGCGATAATTTGACTTGAAAATTTAAGGAGGTCTCTAGAACATTTTTGTGGGGAAAATTGCAGCACATTTAGTGCCCTCCCAGCCTCCTCCTGTACCAAGTTGAGCAATAAAAGCACTGACCAGGCAAAGCACTTAAACAGAGGCTTTGCTACTCACTTAATTTCAACTCCACTGACCTTGACTCAGGCTTAAATGTTACCACATAAAAAAAATCACATTGGAGTGAATGGACTTGAAGCCTGTGCTGAATTTTAAACTTGGACTTTGCTGGAGCCCTGCACTTGAACCTGTTTCTGGTACATACAGGATGTAAGTGGGAACACAGAAACAGAATCTTTCCAATAGATCCTTCATTTAAAACAGCTTTCCTCTTCAATTATCAGCTGTGGATTTAAATGGGATGAAAAGTCAGTCTTTTATTTCTGATTTTATCTTTTCTTTCCTCCATTCTTTTGCAAGGGAATTTTCCCTTTATTAACTTTTTGAGCACAAAACGCAGAAAATAAATGAACAAACAAAACCTGGAGCAATATGTGAGATCTTTAAACTAATTCAGCAGTTGTTATTACTGACATCAGGAGAAAGAAATGCAAGAACACAAATCTATTGCTTTAAGCTGGGATTTTCAGAAGAGCCTGTTGGAGTTTGGCACTCAAATCCCATGAAATCCCCTTTATACTTTTCACTTCTCTTTCTTTTCTTTTAATTTATTTTTCCTCGACATGGGAAAGGCCCTGGTGCATTTTGTCAGGGAGGGTTATTACACGATGTTGAGGATCAGCATCCAGGATTGAAGCCAGTTCAGAGCTCTTGTAGAGCACAAAGGAACAGGGAATTCCTTCTCTGAGGATGTGATGTCTGGGGAGGGATGGGAGGCTGTGGAGTCAGGTTGAGTGTTTAACATTCCAGATGTTGATTGCCCAGAGAAGCTGTGGCTGCACCATCCCCGGAAGTTTCCAGCTTGGATGGGGCTTGGAGCAACCTGGGATAGTGGAAGGTGTCCCTGCCCATGGCAGGGTGGCTGACTGGATGATCTTTAAGGTTCCTTCCAACCCAAACCATTATGGGAAACAGCAGTGGGAAGCTTTGCCAGCCAAGGACGAGAGGATGAAGAAGAGGGAGCCATGGTGGGGAACAAGAGGATGAGAAAGGCAGGGCTGTGATGTGGAATATTGACCAATTACAGACGTGTTGAGGTGATACCAGTGTTTTTCAGCCCAAAAGGTTTGTTGTTGTCAGGTTCCTCCATGAATCCCTTCAGCTGGGTGCCATCATCCACCTTAGCACATAATTACTGATATTCCTTGGAAGTTGGGCATGTTGGACATGTGCTGTTTGGTGACCCTGTTCCCTTTTTCTGCACATCCCACACTACAACTTCTAATTAAAAGGAACATCCCTATCCCACTGTCCTGAACTCAGCTTACAGAGGGGCGTGGGGGATCTGCTTTCTTATTTCCCAGCAACTTTTGCTTGTGTACCAGTAATATTTTTGCAATTTGTGGCACCCCCCAATCCTGTTGGGATAAGCCAGCCTGAAAATTACTGTAGTTAAGCCAGCCCTGAGCTTTGCTTTCCTTTCTTTTCCTGATAGAGGAAAATTTATATTTTCTAACACACTCAGTAGAATTTGCTCAGTTTTGTTCCTCATTTTAATTCTTAGGAGCCACAACCTCAGCACAAACCACAGGTATGAACCAGATTGTCTTCCCTGGCCACCAAAACTCTGAAAGATTTCAAGACTGCAGCATATCCCGGATATTTGGTTTCCTATTCCAGTCCTCCCTTCAGTGCTGGTTTCTGACCTCATTATGGTCTCTCTCTCATGAAGATGAGGTACCAGAATGTAATGCCTGATGCAGCCCCTGAAGTAAGGCTGCTGCTGGTGTGACCTTTTCATTATTCTGCAGTTTGACTGACTGGCTATCCCAGCCCTTTCCCACACGACGAGGAGGTGCAATCATCAGAGGAAGGGAACTGCTGGATAATCAGCATGCAGAATGCAGAAAAGGTCAGGATAATCCACTCTTCTGTAGAGATGGATGTGCAGATAGTTAACACACAGGCAGAAGTTGAATTTTCTAACCTTCAAAGAAAGTTGTGTTCTCTATCCTATTCCCTCCCTGCCCAGAGCAACCCACAGACTTGTTATTTTAAAAAATGCATGTAGTCTTAACAGGTTTTTATACACCATGGATGAAATGCCTTTCCCACCTTGCTGTCTGCAGGACAGGAGCAACAAGATTCAGGGGGAAATGCTAGAAACCTCCTAGCTCTCTCTTCCTTCAAAAAACCATTTCAAATATCTTACCTCGGCTCAGATTTTCGCTCTTTTCCCTTAAAAAACATTAAAAGAGGTATTACATGAATATTGCAAGAGGAATCCTGTTAAAAACTGCAAATAGAGTATTGTGAGCTGTGCTCCTTTTTTTCCACTGGCGAAACAGAATCAGCAAGAAAGAAAAAGGGAAAATGGGAGAGATTTTTAAAAGCAGGGATTTATTCTGTTCTCTCAGCTGCAGGATGGAAGATTTGAAACAATGACCAATTACTGGTTTGCTTCTGAAAATTTCATGGCCAGATATTTAATATTTCTTATTATTAACCCTCCTGCAGAGCAGTAAAATTCCTCAGCTGCGAGGAGATGCTCAGGGACAGCATCACTGTATTGAAGTCGAGATACCTGAATTTATCACAGGAATTAGATGGATGTTCTCGTTCAAATTTACATGCCTAACAGCAGCAGAGGGACGTAATTGAAGAATAAAATCTAAATAATCTGTAGGAGGAAGCTCCGTGTTATTACAAATCAGTTTGGTTATCTTCATTAATCAAGCTAGAAATCAGTCCTCTCCTTTCTTAGAGGTTCCCTTCACAAGATTCAGTGTAACCCAAAGGGTAGAAAATAATTACCCACAATTAAAGAATGTGCAGGACGAGCCAAGGTCAAGGTGAAGCTCGAGGGAACTTTCATTAGCCACTTGAAGGCAGGTTGAGAGCAGGCTAATAAAGATTCTGACCTTCATTATTTTGTTGTCTAACAGAAACCCAACCTCGTTCAGCAAAGAGGAGGGTGCACTCCTGGTGTCATTCCTCATCTGAGAAGATTTTAGTCACAGCAAAGTTTATTGAACTAAAAACCCTGCACTTTGTTCACTTCAAAAAGAGAGTGCAAAACCTGAGAAGGAGGTTTTGTGGCAGTTGCTGACTCATCCATGACTTGTTTGCTGTGATTTTGGTTGTCCCTGTCCCTCTCTGCTGCCTTGGGTTCTGGCATTAGCATCTCCTTTTATCACCTCAGGAATAATCCTTCCCTCCTGGTTCTGTCCACACCATTTCCCTGGCTCAGGTCTTCACTGTCTCCCTTTGCTCCACTTTGCTTTATGACTTAGTCCTTCAGATGTCTGTGCACAGCTCCTCCCTGAGATCCCTGCAGGGTCGTGTCCGTGCCCAAGCAGCAAGAAATGCAAATATCTTCCCAGTTCCTGCATGAAGGAAGGGGGGAAAAGGAGCCAGACCCACATCAGGCCCTGTGCCCTTGGGTTTGCCTCCAGATTTCAGGAGCAGTTCTCTCCCTGAAATCACATTAATGCTGGTAGGGACAGGATTTAATCTGGATCTGCTGCTGGCTGGAGGCTGGTTTAGCCTTTGGAATAGGATATATGAAAGCAAAACTTCTCTACATCCTAATTTAGGCAGGGAATGGCACCTCTGGTTTGTATCCAGCCCTTTTTTCTCAGAATGCAGAGTGTCTGAGGCCAGATCCTTTGTTACCTGGTTTGATCCTTTTTTGGCTGCTGAGCCAGACTGCACCTTGTGATGCTCAGGTACTGGTTTGCTCATTATCCCCACTGGGGAGCAGGTGGAAGGGTCGGTGTTAATTGTGCCCTGGGGCTGTGTTGGAAGCAGGTTCCAGGCATTCTCTGCCCACCTGAGCACTGAAAAATCATCTCTCCTTTGGCGCGTCGAGATGTTTGTGACAAAACAACCCCAACCTGACATTTCCATGGTCACTGCCCAGTGCTTGTGCTGCCCCATCCTGTGCCATAGTGACACGTGGCCACTGCTCCACAGGAATTCTCTGTGCTCAGGGATTGTGTCCCAGAGGATGGGACAAGTCACTTCTAGATGGTCACTGCAGGCTGGAAAAACATTGGAGCAGCCCAGTTCTTACCAAGTTTGTTGGGATTTCTTTGGGAATTCGCTATCCAGCCACGGATTTTATTCTTTTTACTCTCATTACAGCAATGTGTACGGCCTTCCATACTGAATTCCCATCTGAATGCAACTTAATCTTCCTTTCCCTGCAGTGTCACTTTTCCGTGAGGGCATCCAGGGTTGAAATATCCATGGTTTTCCCTCTTTCCCCCCAGTCAGCTCCACCATCCCAGCCTCCTGCAGCAGAGGGGGGCAGATGTCACCTCCTGCCACCTTTTTCATGAAGATTGATGCCTGCTCACCTCTTTCTTTCTGTGTAACCAAATATCCGCTAAACATTTAGCAGATGGAGAGCTGCAGAGCCTACCTGGAGAGGGAGAAGCCTCAGGACAACCTGAGAGTGTCAGGAAAAGGGGGGTAAATTTCAGAGAGGTCCAGCTGCCCAAGAGCCTTGCCTCTTGGTGGAAAGATAAGAACAGACTGTAGGTATATATATATTTAATATATATTTTACAGTCTCAGCTGGCCAAGGTGATGCCCACGAGTGAGGAAAGGGAAGCTGATTCTCCTTTGTTTCATTTCTTTTCTGTAACAATCTTTCCCCCGCCCTGTTTTCCCCTGACTCCAGGAGACAATAGAGGGGAGATTTATTGCTAAGACAAGATGTCAAATTGCTGCCATTAGATCCAGGTTAATTCTGTGGTTTCTTTTACCCCACTGGCTCTTCCTCCCCATATTCCAAACACCAAGGGAGAACACTTTATGAGCTGAACACTCCAAGGAAAATGAAGGAGCTTTAGGGAGTGAGAACTTGGTGAGATGGGACCTAAATTAATCCCTGCTGTAAATCCATCGTAGTCCTTGACAGATTGGGCTGAGAGGGGATGAAAAGAAGGCAAAGGCTTGGTACAGGGGGACTTATTTATCTTTTTTTCTTCTATTTTGCTCCTTGCTGGGCACATTAAACAGACCCAGTATTTGATAAGATGGGGATGGATAACAGGGAACTTAGTGGTTCTTACTCTTCAGGGGACTCCTTAAATCTTAGGGGCACTGTCCTAGAGCTCGAATCAGACTGCAGAGTAAATTTCCAGAACTCTGTGCTCCCTTGGATTCCTTCCATGACTGCATTTTACCCTGATTTTATCCCTGGATGGGGGGAAGCCCCAGAAATGTCCCGTGAGTGAGGGGGCGAGGGATGGGTGTAGTGAAAGGTTTGGGAGACAG
This sequence comes from Climacteris rufus, assembly GCA_013398175.1. NCBI lineage: Eukaryota > Metazoa > Chordata > Aves > Passeriformes > Climacteridae > Climacteris > Climacteris rufus. Next base: position 221,331 of record VZRZ01004508.1, read on the forward strand.
GGAATATCCTCTGCTCCTCCTTGACCCATGTTAGAGGCAGGGAAGGTGAAAAGCAGAGATGTGATGCTGCTGTGGGACAGGAAATCTGCAGCCACAGAAGCCCAGAGCCCTCCCAAAGGGAGGTACCTGAGGAGCTCCACCTTGGCTTGCTCAGCAGGGAAAGAGCAGCCACAAAACTTGGCTCCACCTCAGTGGGAACTCCACCAGCCCTGGTGTGTAAATCTGCAATATCTCTCCTTTTAGTACAAGCCAAAGCTCCTGTCCAAGGCTGCCTGGAGCAGAGGATTTGCCTTGACACCTTCTCTTAAACACTGGCCCATGATAATCGTTGTTTTCCCTCTCTTCCAGGGCAATAATCTGAATTTCAGCAGAACAGGTACACTAATTATTATTATGATAAATATGGCAGCTAATTAAATAAACAATTTGACTTCAGCCTCTACTGCCATTTAACTATAACTGAAGTCAAAATATAATCTTTAAAGCCTCCAAAATGAATCTGCAGTGTCCTTTCTGTGACTGTTTTCATTGTTTGAAAACAATTGAGTCTCAGGAAGCAATTACAGTGATTAAATTGCTGCTGTAACAACCAGGTAAGGGGATGTTCAGGTTGTGATGAGCTCCTTTCACATAAGAAAGCTGAGTTTATGAGTTATGAATCTCAAGATCAAGGCTTGCTCAATCCATGTCATTGTCCAGATTAGGGTTAAAGAATTTTAAATGTCTGGACGGCTGAAATAAAAATTCAGTACGAATTCCTGGGCAGTTTGGCACCAAAGGCTCGGTATTGATCCAGAAAAGGGAAATAAAAGTTATTTAAAGGAAGTGAAAAGTCACAAGTAGAAGAGATCCTCATCTTTTCTGGAAAGAGTTGGGGTTTAGGGTACAGAGGGTCAGGCCAGATCCAGACCTAGTTCCACATTTTCTTTTCTAGGGTCTGATCCATCCTAAAAAACCATTCCAGCAGCTTCAAACCCATGAGAGGATATGAGATTCCAGTTTATCCTGTTTTTCCCTCACTAGCTATTAACACTTTACACACCACAAAGCACCATGGCTCCTATGCCAGTCCTATGCAGAGGCAGCAGGGAGGCACTGCCAGCTCTCCTGGCTCTTCCCAATCCTGCTCTTGAGGACTGAGGAGCACATTCCCTGTGGGAATCAGCCCCACTTCCCTCTTTCCAACCATCCCTAGAAGAAAAGCCCTGCTGCTTGTGCTGAGCATCCTGACTGAACGCGCTGTTGGGTGTTGTCCTTCTCAGTTTACCTGCAGAACAATTAAACAGAAAATTAACATTTCTCCCACAGGCAGATAAATCCATCCATGCTGTAAATCACTTTCCGGGG
>VZRZ01004508.1:224739-245508 GCA_013398175.1 Climacteris rufus
AAAAAAACAACAAAACAAGATTGGCTAAACCAGTGAGTTTATTCTGAAGTGTTTCCAAATGGCCACACATCTTTGTTTCAGTGGTGAAAACCCCTTTTTAAAAATTATTTTATTTGATCAATTAAATGCTACCAATTTCTGGATGCACTAACCACAAATTTGCTAAATTCCTGAGCTAATGAAAGGCTGGCTTGCTTTGACATGAATGGGAGTTTTGTTTGAGTAACAATCCAATAAGGACTTGGCCCAAAGATAGCAAGGAAAACATTTAGATGTTAAATATGTATTCAGAAGACCTTTCTGCAAATCTTTTCTCTTACAGGAACAGGACAGGAATTGTGTTCTGTAGAAGGGACAGTTCAGTGAAACGTCCAGCACCTCTCAGCATTTAGCAGAGAGAGCAAGAAACTATGCAAATATTTTAGTTTAGAAATACTTGTAGCTCCTTTTCAAACAATGAAAGCCTCAATTAAAGCCAGATCTCTGTTATTTAAAAATTCCAGGCAGCAACTGAGAGAGAGAGAGAGAGAGAGTGAGTTCCATTTTTTTCCTCCTCACTCTCAAACATAAAGTCCAAGGTATTTGAGAGTCAGGAAAATCGTGTCTAACATTAAAACTGTGAGAGCTGAGAAGGCTGAAGCTGTGATTCTTATCTTCTAAAGAGTTTTGCAGTCATCAATACCTAAAGTAAGCTGAACTACAAGAAATAGGTGACCTTAATAGATATAACTCTGTATGGGTTCATTGTACCATGAAATTAAATTTTTAATCTGAATTGATGAACAAAAATGCTGGTTTGATCCTCCCCACACACACAATAGTTTAAATAGTTTGGTAACTATTTCACTTCCAGAATGGAGCTGCACAAACAAGGTCAGCAGCAGAATAATCCACTCCACGGGCCATGGGCTGGGGTGAACCAGAAACAAAAAGCTCTTGGAGACTATTTTTGCTTTGTTAAATAGTTGCAAGCAAGGTTTAGGATTATTGGGAAGGTAAAATGATGTTCTTTTGCTTCTGGTAATTAAAAGTATAGGGGTTAATCCAAAGTCACTAAAATCTGTGGGCACTGAGCCTTTTGATGGACTTCAGTTCCAAGCTCCTGGGTTTTTTCCCAGTGGAAGCCACTGGTTTTGTGTATAAATCACATTCAGCAGCCCCTTATCCTCTGAGCTCATCCCATTTCAGCAAACTTCCCTTAAAAGTGATGCAATCCCTCCATGTGCACCTTCAAAATGCTGCCAGGCTGAATTCCAAGCAGGTCTGTTGTCTAGAAGGGGATTGCTAATTATTTTTCAGCTTATGAACACAAAACCGCTGATATAAGTTGTAGAAGCTGAAATAAAGTTCTTAATAGGGGATCACTTACCAAAAAAAAAAACAAAAAAAAAACCCAAAAACAAACCAACAAACGGAACCCTCCCTAAAAGAACCCCCAAAAGGACTTTATCTTCATTATTTAATTTCTTAAAGCCAACTTCTTTTCCATTTTTTTCCAAGTTCATCAATATTTATCATTCCCCTCCCTCCATCACCTTATTTACTGCTTCTTCTTCCCCTAACATTTCCAACAGAGATTTGACAAATACAGATAAATAGGGGGGGAACAAAAAAATCATCTTTTCATTGGAACAGAACCTGAACCGGGATGTGTTGGTCAGCTGAAGCTGTCAGGAGGGCTGGAGGAATTATCTGCTATTATCTGCCGAGCAAACACCATCCCAGAGTGAAAACTGATGCCGTGGCATTTTTTATAATGCAACAGGCCCTCACTCCTGAGTATTGGAGCCAAATGTTCTGCCATGGCCCTATACAATAGCCCTCTTTGACAATAGCTCAGTGTTGAGGTTGTTATGAAATCCAGGCTATTTTGGGAGGGCCCCATTGTTCCCATTTTATATGGGCTGCAGACTTGTGTCTCGAAACACGGAATTCATTGCAGAAGTTGCTGGAAAAGCTGAAGGTTTGGCCCCACTGAGAGGGGAGAAGGGTCTTTCTGCCAGGCAGAGCTTTAGGGACAGCTCAGGTTTGTAGGATCACCACTCCTTGACGTGGGAAGGAGCAGGGTGTTCAGCAGGATGTTCAGCTGATGTTCAGCTCCTCACCCTTTTACAATAATTTCTGGAAGTTCCAGTGTCTATCCTGGAGGTTTCTTCACCTTCTTTGATGCTTCTCAGAGAATTATATCATTTATCACCAGTCCCTGAAGGAGGATATAACCCAGGAAATATCCAGCTTGTAGAACTCTTTAATTCCCTGAAATAGGGTGGGTTTGTGCCCATAAAGAAGCTGACTCATTGCTGCCATTAAAGAGGAGGAGTTGCTCTCTCCTGGCCTGGTTCTGCCCTCCTTTCTCTCCCACAAGACAAGGTCAGGCCGGTAAATCTAATAACATGATTTATCTGACAGGGAATGTGAGCTGATTTGGTGCCCTCCATGTGCACTGGTTCACTTCCACTGTTATTTTCCACATGGCAAGCAGGATCCTTAGGGAGAAGTCACTGCAAAGACAAATTTTATTTTATTTTTTTGCATTTGCCATGGGATGCCCCATTGCTGCAAGAGCCCCTGTCCCTGGGTGTGTCCATGTCCCCAAAATGCCCATGTCGGGTCCTGTTCTCCCTCTGCAGACCCATTCCTGCCTCCAAAGCTGCCTCAACCCCACAGATCATTTTTGGTCCTTGCCAAAATATCAGTTCCTGCTGTAACATTGCTCGATTTAAGTTAATAATTTCAGGTAAATCAACAATCTAGGAATGCATTCAGTGTTATGTAAGGTAATTCCAGCCCTGACCTGTTTTAGAGATAAAACCAAGTAGAGCCCATGAAGATGACCAAAAGAGGAAAAAGTCTCATTGATTCATTTCTTTAGCTTTCTTTGTACTATTTTCTTCTATTTTTTTCCTTGCTTCTAAACAATTCCTGGCTTTCCCAAACTGCCTGTGTGTTTTATTGGTACATCCTTCCCAAAACTGGGCACTCCCAATCAGATTGTCCAGTGGACTGAGGCTGGTGGAACAACCCATGAGGTCTCCTAAGCTTGGTCTTGGTTGCAGAGAAGAAACCCTTTCCATGATTTTGAACTTTTTGGTCACAGTTCCACAGCTCAGCAGGGCTGGGAGAAGCCTGAGGCCTTTCCCAGTCCACAGAAACTGTGGATTTGTGCATCCTCACGCAGTTTTAGTGAAGTTCCTGTAAGCTTGGACAGTCAGCCTCTCCCTGCTGAGATCAGTCTGGGTGAATTGAGAGCTATCAACCCTCATTAAATATATATCAATGATTGTTCCATGTGCATTCCCCCCCCCCTTTTTTTCCCCCCTGTTTAAGCCAATTCTAAATTTGTGCACTGAATGCAGACCAGCAAGGGAGAGAGGATGAGGAGCTCGTAGACAAACAACGTTGGTGCTCTGGTTCTTGCTTCATCCTCCCATTTTAGGAGGCAGAATGAAGTGGCAGGGAACACAGAAGTGGCTCATCCTGGTGACAGAACCTCCTGCAGGCCTGGGAGCATCTGTGGAAATTAGGGACACACAGAGTGGAGGTGGAGCATGCAGAAAGGAATATTTGTTATCAAATGTTTGTGTCTAAAGCCAGTCCAGGTGAAAGGAGCTGGGCTGACAGCTCCTGGGAAGCACAATATGTTCCCACATGCAGCTCAGCAGGACAGTAGCAGGATGCAGGAGGGAGCTCCCCCAAGCTCATCTGCTGCCTTCCAGCATGGATCCTGGGGGTGGAAACATTCCCAGTCCTCTTTTAGCTCACTCAGGGGCTCTGGGTGATTCAGGGATGGCAGCATTTGATGTGCCTCTGTTGACATGTGTGTGTTTGCACCTTTGCTCCCCACTAATGTGCTCCACCTTTCAAAGAAGACACTGGAAATGCTCACCTGGAAGGAATCAGGTCCTGCTGGAGTAAAACTGAGCTCTGCTATTTTGTGCTGGCTGGGGATCAAGCCCAGACAAATGTATGGATGTGGTTTATCTGTTCTGTGAAATTGTCTGAGGAATGGCTTGTTTTGGAAGCTCACCAGCCTTCCCAGGCTAAATTTGGAGAGCTTACATGTGCCAAGACAGTTCCAGGTGAAGGACTGTGCTGTTGTCTTCCAGACAATGCTCACATCCTCTATTGACTGGAGCAGTGTAGCCCCAGTTATTTAAAACACAGCTGCAATCTGCAACATCAGAGCATTTTATGTCCACTCTGAGGGCTTTATTCTCCAGGGAAAGTCTTTTTCTTTTCTCCCTCAGGCCCCCAGCCCAGCATTTAAACCCGAAGCCTGAAGGGTCCCTGCCTATATCTAATCATGGGAACTATTGCTTAGTATTGATATTGCCTTATTAAAGCAATTAGCCGAGCATTTCAGACGCTTGTTAATGCTTCTAGAGTGACTTCTAATGAGGGATAATGATAACAAGCATGGAAGGTCTCTGGTGAACTTTAGATAATGATGTAAATCTGAGAAAGGTCAATGGTGTTCGTGGATTCAATGATGGCCATTCCATTTCCCTTCATTACCTGGTTCAGCTTTGATTTTTTTTTTCTCTTCCCAGGCCATTTCTATCTGCAGGAATATGTTCCTCATCCAATCTAGAGCCCCACCACTTGGAGCACAGATTGACTTAGCCATGAAATAAATGATGCTGAGCCTTTAGTGCTCCTTGTAATGAGCTCAAGTCTAGACAAGAACAAATCAATTAGCAAAAGGAAAGCAGGAACAACAGGAGGCAGCACACAGGGACAGTGTTTGCATTTACATAGCAAAACATTTCCCCAGAAGATCCCCAAACAAGGGTCTGGAGAAAGGATAATGCCAGGGGGAAGTGAGATCAAACAGAAAGATAAAAAAGGGTCCTGGAGGGAGGCAAGAAATGGAGCTTCTTGGCCAGAAATGGGCTGGGAACTTCAGGTATCACAGCAAGGTCTGGAGCTGTCATAGCTGAGCTTTTTATTAAATTTTAGACAAACTTTATGTATTGATACAGCTATTAGATAAAATAGCATAGAAATACCACTGAAATGTCTGTGCTGACAGATTTCTAGTTTATCCCTGTGTTCTATAAATACACATACAAATGTATAAATGTGCTTATACTTGGACAAACCCTGCTGTGGTAACTTCAAACTAATAAATCATGGCCCTAGTCCGGAGCCCACAAACACTCACCTCACACAGGAGTGCAAACCAGGCTTTCCAGGGGTAAAAAATTCTGGAAGGGAGATTGGAAAAGTCACCTCTCAGTGCAGGACGTCACAGGAGGCTTTGGCTGGAGCTCTCGTGCCTTTGAAGGAGGCAGAGTGTGGCAAGAGGAAGGGTATTTCCACCCCATTGCAGGGTGTAATTCTGATATGAACATTGTTTTTTAGAGAGCCACAGAAGAGGTTGGAGGGGTGAAGCCAGTGTGTCTCAGTGATAGACTGCAAGAAGTGTCTATTTAGGAAAAAGGATGGAGAGAGATGGTTTGATTACTCCATGCTGGCACTCCTCTGGTACATTCATGAGATACCAAAAGGCCATTTAATCTACTAGAGATAAGCATAAAAGCCTATTACCAAGCCAGGCAAAGTCAAAATGGAAATAAAGTGCACTTTTTCTTTTTTTTTTCCCTGAAGTGAGGGTGATCTCCAAGGGAAGGAACTCCCCAGTAGATCAATAAACTGCCTCTTGCAGCTGGTGAGGGACTCCAGGGCACCAGTGGGTGTGACTGGGCTCCCCAGTGCCCCCACAGCTCTGTTTAAACTCATATGAGAGCCCCCAAATTCACCTAAACTTTGCTGGGGGTGGTTATCTTGCTCTTCTTCATCTGGGGACTGGTTTTCCTAGGTTAATCCTGGACCTTCTGCATCACCTCACCTGGACCACAAACTGCATCCTTGCTCCCCGTGCCTCAGTTTCCCCATGTGCTCAGCAGCCCCAGTTCTGCCTGAATTCCTGACCTGCCCAGGTACTGCTATGAGGATTAATAATTAACAAGGAGAATTTTTTTTAAATCTGGGCTGACTCTGCCGAGTTCAGAGCCTTGTTCCGGGCTGGTACAGAAATCAAAGGAGGCACAAGGTAATTGTAAATCATTTTCAGGAAGTAGTTTCATGCCTTTGGTGGAAAGATGTGTGTGGAAGGGGAAAGTATTGGATAGAATGCTTTCCATTCATCCACCCTTTAGTAATATTGTGAGTCTGAAAATCACCTTCTGATTATTAGTGCAAATATTTGCTCTTTGTTTATTATTCTGCATCTCTTTAGGATTGAAGAGGAAGGCAAGGAGGAATGGCTGGGGAGAGGGGCAGATGGGAATTATTAAATAGGTAAATAAAAGGCCAGTCAGCACATGAATCACTCCAGATCCCAGTCTGGAAAGGTCCCCAGGCTGGGGGACCCCTTTCCTTGAGCACAAAGGGACTGGAGTGGAGGGGACAATGCCAGCATTGGGATCAGGCTCTTCATCTGATCCTGATTTTTAAGCTGCAAGGTTCTGTGGGATGGGATAAACACCTTGCTGGAGCTCCCTGGGCTTTCCCAGGTGTCATTTCCAGTGATAAGCTGCTTCCCCAGGAGCCTCCCCCAGTCCTGCCCTCATCTGAAATTCCTTTCTTGACTGGTTTATCCCAGGTTTGTCAGAAAATCTGCACTATTTATACACACACACACTACATATATGTAAATGCACACTACATACATATATACACCTTATAATTAGAACTTCAGAAGTTCTTATTCAAAAGAAACCCCCAAACCAGCCCAAAATAGCCCACAAAACCCACACAGCATTGCCACAGAGCATCTGTTGTCTTCTCCCCAAGTTTCTCCCTGAAGAATATGAAGAATAAGGGTTGCTCCCTGGTTTGGATGAAATTATGTATCTTTATTAGGTCTCTCTTCTCAGGAAACAATTTATTAGACACAAGAATGTTATGTTATACTACCTCCTCCTTTTTGCCTGGGAATTTACAGTTCACACACTGCACCAACACATAAATCCAGTTTTATTTCTCAATTTATTCACCTGGAACTAAGTGGATTAAATCTTTTTTTTTTTTTTTTAAAGGAGACCAGCACTGCATTTTCAACCAGCACCACTGCAAACAACCAGACAAATTAGAGGTGGCTGTGGCCGTGCAGTTGCTTTCTGTGCAAACTTTTATGCTCCCTGAGCTTAAATGGCGATGTTATTCCCTTTTTTTTTTTTTCTCAAAAATTTTACCTTTAATGACCCCCCTTTCCCCTTCATAAACCGGGATTGATTAGAATTTGGCTTTAAGAGATGAAAGGGCTCTGCAATTATCTACTTGTATATGCCCTTCAGTAAACTACCTTGTCTCCCCCTTCCCACCTCCCCTTCTTAAGAAGACTTTCCCAGGTCCCTCTTGGCTGCGGTTGAACGATGTTGGCTCATGTCCATGCTGCAACAAAGACCTGGCATTCCAGCTGTCTGCTTCTAATCTCCAGTGTCAGCTCTTGTTAATGTTTCAGCATGAAATCAGAGGGGGCAAAGCTGCATGGAATATTAAAACCATGATCAGAATTCCACTGAAATGCTGATAGTCTGCAAGCACCATTAGGAGGGCCGTCAAATCACTGCCTGGCATTAAATAAAAAAAGAAAAGATTTCCATCGCCGGGGCGCACGGGAAGTACAATCAGTGAATCACTGCACTAAATTAGCATTTTTTCAATTGGGGATCGAAGTTGATTTATTGTTCTACACAACATTAATGTAACTGTGTGCTTGACCTGTTAAGGCAGCTAATTTTTCATTTAAATGGCTTCTTTCTGTATGCAAAAAGGTTGTAATCATATTTCAACTTTGCAAAGTGATCAGGGAAGTACTGGACTGTTTCAAAATTGTCTTAAGGAGTCTCTCATCCCTCCCTCCCTCCCTCTCTCCCTTCCCCCTCCCTTATGCCTAGTGGTCAAGGGCAAGCGGTTTGGTGTTTTGTTTTTTTTTTTTTTTAAAAAAAAGCTGTCTCAAGTAATAAGCTTAATTGTCATTTGACTTGAGCTGTTTTACACCACTTTGACCATGTAAAAAAGCATCTGAGTGGGTGTAAATATCACAGCCCCAAGCCCTGCAACAGGAGCCGAGTGTACAGGGAGGGTCTGTCCCATTAATAATTTCAGAGTTTGCATGAAAAAGGGGGTTTGTTATCCTTCCACATTTATTTTCCCGACTGTCCTGAGCAAGCAGTCGCTGGATGTGACTGCAGACATCTTGTATATCCTGTAGGTATTAAAAAAATAGATAAAAATCTCTGATTTCAGTGACGGCAGAATGGAATAAGGACTGAGCAACGTGACCAGCACAAAGCTGGGTACAGAACGAGCAGTGCAGCAATTCCTGCTGGTTTTAATCCACTTTGCACCATCTATGCATGGGAAGAGTTGTCATTTTCCAGTGCAGTTTGTTTTGCAAATGGAAATGATGACTTACTGGAAGTGACACTGCCTGTGACAAAGTGTTGCTGATGATGAGTCTGGAGAAAAATGAAGCTGTCCAGGAGCAAATTTAGTTTTCTGCTCTGAAAGGCCACTACTTTTTGCAAATGGCATTTGCCGTTTGGGAAGGGAGGGATGGGTTTTTAAAGGCAGGAATCCAATCTGTGCGAGGAACCTGCTGAGGTTGTCCCTTCCTTCTTGAGGGGGGTGAGGAGGTGGGGATTTGGCACCTCCCAGGCTGGCAGGAGCAGGATGGGAACCCATTTCCCACCTGGCTGCAGTTTGTTCCCTGTGAAATGTGGCCCTGTCATCCCCAACTGTTGCTGCCCCGTTGTCCAGCGCCCCAACCTGGGAGCGCCCTTTGTCCAAAGTGACATTCCCCAGATGACAATGCCCAGCACCCTGGTGCCTCCTCCCTGCCCCACTGAAGATAATATACATTTCCAATTAGTGCTACACATTCTAGTCATGTTCTCTTTTTACTCCCTAACTATCTTTGTTTTGCTCAAAAGCTGTTCGGTCATTAATGAAATCCTGCAGTTCTGCTAATCCTGGATACAATGCAGCTTTTCTCTGGCAAGCTATCCCTGACATAAAACTACAGTTACCCAAGCTCCCCACCACATTAAGATTCGTTGTCATTTGCCTTTCATTACATACCTGATGTAGCACAGTAGCAGTCAAATGTCCTTGGCAGGCAAAGCAAAGTATTTAATTGTATTAGTTTCCGCTTGCTCCGCCTTAGGAACATTTTTTTTTTTGCCTTGGGAGGGAAGAAAAAAAAAAAACCAGAGAGAAAAAAAATACTGTATCATGGAAACTTATACTTTCTGCTGGATGTAAATGTAATTATACTTCTCCAAGCAATCCTGCAGCCCCCTCCCCAGCACTGTATTGCCAGTGCCATATGAAATGCCTCTCCGGCGAGGAGAACAATGAGGCATTCATCAAAGGGAACCAGTGATTAGATGTTTTTCATTTTCAGAACTTTAAGAGATAAATAGGGGCCCTGTTCCTCCATTTGATGTACAGTACTGCTGGGATTCAATTAATCTCTTCTGATAAATTCCAAATTTCTGCAAGAGTGTTTCTGGGGGAAAGAGTGTCACACAGAATGGTGACTTCAATTCCTCAGAATATGGGTGCTGCTTTCCAATAAAGAAATCTATTAAAGAGGGCTGGGATGACCATGGGGCCTGGAGCAGGGCTATGAAGCTGTACAGATTTATCCTTGAACAGCCTTGCTTTTTCCCAATGCTTCACTTCAAAAAAAACCAAACAACACTGGATGGAATAAGGAGCAAAACATTAAATCTTTAGTTCATATTTTAAGAGATCTGAATTCTGACCCTGAATTTTCTGTGGAATTCTTGAGTCTCTTGGTGTGTTTGTGCCCAATTCTGTTGAACTTAATAATTTTCTTCTCCATCAAGAAGCTGTGGATAGTTTTGTTTTTAAACTCTTTTGAAATGCTCAAGTACCCTGGCGTTCAGCAATGCAATTATTATGTCTAATTTTTTCCATTTTCATCTGAATATACAGAATTACAACCAAAAAGAGGGGTCTGGCTGCTTTATGGCCCATGGAAAATGAGTCGCTGAGAGCAGGGTCCAGGCTGTGTGCCTGTGTCCCAAAAGCTGTCCCTGCAACTGATAATAATTCACCCTTCTCTTCCCATTGACAATTTTATTAATCAGATCAATGACTGAACAGGCCTCAAACTCTGAACATGCATCTTGTCCTTGCTGGAGCAAATGAAGGATATTGATGGAGCAGGGAGGTGCAGCTTCGTGCTGCTGCTGCTGCCACGAGTGCTGGGTGGGTGGACCAAGAAAATAGGTCAGGTTTGATCAATACAGCTGCTTTTGAGAGGACTGAATCTACTCATATAAATGGACCAGCTCAATTAGAAAGAATAAATAACGTGGGGAACTATCAGGCCTAATTTAGGCTTGAAGTAAAGAAGGAATAACCACAGTCCTGGCAGTTGAGTTGTGTGAGGGCTGGGAGGCAGCTCAGTGAAGGTGATGCCCATCAGAGAGGTTCCCACTGATGTCACAGGGAATTCAGGGGACACACGAGCTGGTGTAGCCCTCTGGGGGGATTTAAACACTTTAAAGCCCAGCTCAGCACAACCCCAAACTTGGAATATTGTGCACACCTTTTAATGAATCTGCCTTAAATCACCACAAGCCCTTCTGGGTTTATTTGTGGTTTTTATCCCGATCATGTTTCACTGCTAGACTTTATAATCTGCCTTTCCTTGTGATTATTCTGCCCTAAAACTACCCTGGATGTTTTCCTACAGCACCAGCAGCCATTCATTTAGGGTGGCACACACAGCATTGGGATGCCAAAGGACAACAAATGGTGTTCATTAAGGGTTTGATCCTCCTCCCATTCACCTCTTTGGAAAATCTGCCACTGGTTTTCCCAGAGCAGACCCAGATACTGATCAAACACCAGTTTGCCACTGAGGACAAGATGGGGATTTATGGTCCAACCCTGCAGTCGGTTTCCAGAGCAGCACCACGGAAAAATCAAGGGACAAGTGGAAGCTGTACCTACGAAATGAGAAATGTTTTTGGCACAAATCTTCGTCTTTGTGTTTGAAAGATGCAACAGCTCCTTTGTAGTCTCCAGGATTGATGTCAGGCTTGTTGGGGTCAATAGGAATCTCTCAAATTATTTCAAGGGCTTTGGATCAAATCTAAAGCCAAGCTGCTCATAAAAAGTCAAGGACTAGACATAGATTTGGGGAGGGACAAGGAGGTCATTGGGTAAAAAAAGTGGATTTTCTGAATTTCTGCTGGTTTTATCAGGTGCTTTCTGAATGCAGCTCAGCCTGTATTATCTGCAAGATTTTATGTCACTGCAGTATCTCAGGCTGCACCGATAACAGGATCTCACAACGTATTCTTAACACAAAACATGTAAAGAGTTTGGGAAGGTTTAGTCTCTGGATTAACTGAGTGGAAAATGTCTTTCATTGTAGCTACAGATGGCTCACAACACAGGGGAGGAATCTGGAGGAAAAAATCAGAACCTCTTTGTCTTTTCAACTTCATTAGGTTTTCCAAAGCTCTGAGCAAGATTGTTCGTAAAATGAGAGAAGAGATGGAGAATTATTATTTTTCATATTTCCTCATTTGTTTTCATCTCCTGTTTTTTCCCCTAACAGAAAACATTAAATTCATTTCTCATTTTAAAAAATATGAGTGTGGGAAAAAGAACTCAAGCTCTTTGTGTCTTTTTATACCTAGAAGAAGTTGATACCCTAAGGAAATTCAGCAAGCCACCTTGCAGATAAAATGAAAATATTACACACCCAGTTCTGAGCTTGAGGCAGTGGAAAGCAGCAATTTGATGGTATTTCTGCCTGGTTTTGGTTTTCTCCATGAGATTTCTCCCTGTGAGGAATGGGATGCCTGATGTGCTGGGGTGGGGTTGCTGAGTCTCTGGTGCCACGGGGCCATGAGTTCCCCGATGATGAGTGATGCTCCATTAGGGCTATCATCAAAATCAAAACAGCAACATTTTGCTGAGTGTATTGCTAATCCCAGGGAGGCTGGAGGGAGAGCACAGCAGTGACAGTGTCACTGAGCTGGGGACAGAACATCTTCCTGTATGAGATTAACTTATCAAATTAAACTCCAATGCTGTGATCAAGAAAGTCAATGCTCCACATGATATAATTTCCAATCTGGGCCAATTTTATCTTGGGTGGAAAGCCATCTGTGTGTATAATTCTGTCCAGGTTGAAGTGGAGCTCTTAAAGCTGATGGGATCCCCACCAAATATCTGTTATGTGAGCACCATCCCCGGGCCTTGCCGATGACATTGCTGAGATGTCCAGGCTGATTCTCATTTAATTTTTCAAGCCCTTACTGTAAAAGGCTCACAGCACCATGACAGAACATTTACCAGTGAGAAAACATCTCTGCTTTGTGGGAAAATGAAAAACTAGCCCAGCCAGCAATTGCAAAGGAAATCTGCAGCCTGTGTTTGTAGCACATTAATAACATGACGAGTGACCTTTCTGGAGACAAGAAATGCGTGGAATTGATTGTCCTACCCAGGAGCTGGGCAGAACTATAGATCGGTTATTTTCAGCCCAATCTTTGTTGTGGTCACATCTTTGGCCAGTGCAGGCTCAGTGTGGGTATAGTTTAGTCTGGTTAAATCCAAATACAGCCGAGGAACGAGAACAATGCCTTGGTGTGGCTGCCAAAGGTGCAGCTGCTGGTGGCCATGCTGGAGCTTCTACATTGCAGAGCTGCTCCTAAAGGAGAGTTTAAAGCCTCTGCTATCCTTAAAGCTGCAGAATCTCACTCTTCTGGCTTTTGTATTTATTTATTTGTTTATATTTTTATGTATTTATATATATACATATGATTTTCTGTTATGATCTCAGAGAATGATGATAATTCAGTTCCCCAGCAGTTTTTGGTATTTTGGTTACTTCATACTTCATCAGGGAATAAAAATCCCAGAGTCCAGTGTACTCCTTGTTTGGAATTAATCCCAAGGGTATCCCCGTGCCTTACTGCTGGGCAAACCTGGAGGTCCCAGATCTGACACAATCTCTTGGTGGGCTTCTCCAGCCTGAGGGTCAGAGTTTTCCTGGCTTATTCTTGGAAATCAGAGAGGCTTCCTTGGGTTGTATCACAAAAAAAAACCCCAACCCCTTTCCCTTTAAGTGTTGCTTTATCTACCCAGTGCCATAAACTTCCAGGGCAAACCAAGGAGGTTAATTTAAGGAGCAAACAACTGGCCTGAAATCTTGCAGGTAATTTTCCAGCTGGGCTTCCTGCGAGAGGGCAGGGAATTGTCTGGTACCCAGGAGTGGGGTGGATGTCTGCTTCCTGCGAGTATCCAGGAGTAATATCCAGAATCCATTAGAGAGATGCCTAATCATCTTAACCTGTCAGATCCAAACCACCCTCTTTTAAGAGCCAATTTGTTTTTCTGCCAGATCGATGTTCTTATCTGTAATTGCACAGGCCATGAATGGCACCCAATAACCAGTTAATATTCAGTTCCATTCCACAGCAGGGTGGGGAGCAGGGAAATGTCTTAATTTAAACATTTATTGTACAACTGTGAAAATGTCCTAAGTGAAATTAATTGAAGCTCTGGGAGAATAACTTATAAATCACCTTGTCTGGCTTGCATAAAATGATATAAGGATATGCTGAATTCTTATCGTGGGGCTCAGCAGAGCTGCAGAAAACTTTAACCCTGAGGTTACTGCTGTTATTCTGGCTCCAAGACGGGAGAAATCTGACTCCTACAGGTTATGTGATAAAGGCAGGACTGATCTAATTAATAATAAGCCACCAATTTTTACTGATGCTTCCCAAACATGGCTTGTGCCAGATAATTTGTGTGTGGTGTTAATACCCTCAGCCATCCCTCCTTTCTACTCCAGCAGCACTTTGAAAAGGGGTAATAATCCCATCAGACTGTGCTTTTCATGGCACAAATATCACCAGAACATGGAAAAAACAACCCCGGAGTGGGATATAAACAATACTGGCTTAAACACAAGCTGGAAATTAGGAAGGCTAAGGGGGAATTTGAAGAGCACATAAAGACGTAAACAACTCGCAGAGAATTTATTGATTTGAGGGAAACAGTGGGACTGTGAGGGAAAGAGTTGTTACACTTGAGGAAGGTTTGAAGAACACTTCAGGAAAAGCACAATATTGTAGAGAAATAAAGGCCATATCTACCTATTAACTCTTCGAAGGAAGCACTGATGGAGCTTTGAGCTACAAGGACCAAGAAGCACACACCTGTAATTTGTGAAAGACATGACTGAGCTATTGACAGGGGGGAAAAAAAAAGAGGTGATAATCCTGCTCAAATCAGCTGCTCCATAGGAAGCCTGCCACTTTGAAGATGCTCCTCCTGCATATTGCAAATCAGCAAGGCTTAATTAAGCGCCGGGCAGGCTGAATGGAGAGGTTATTGAAAATAGACTTCAGGAACAACTCCTGGATGTGATACAGATGAGCCAGTGCAGCTCCTGGAGAGGAAATTCACATTCTTTGTAACAGACACTTGGAGCAGGCCAACAAACCAGGGGATAAAGGAGGACTGGTAACATAATTTACATGGACATGCAGAAAGGTTTTGGACTTTCTGTGACAAGGGGTGCTAAGGAAGACCAGTGCCCAAGGGCTGACTGGTAAAGTGCTGATGGGGTTTGGATGGGGGTAAAAATCCTTTCACATCCCTACAGGCACCCCAAGATGGGAGTAAATATTCCTCTTTCATCTCAGAAATTAGTGCTGTGTTTTTGTAAGAGCTTGAATGTATTTACCATTGAGTTGGGAAGGCGAAAAATAAGGCAGGAAAAGTGATTTGGGGGCTAAGCTGGAGGTGGCTGAATGGTTTTAATGGAACCCTGTGTAGTCAAAGAGAAACCTGGAGGGGCAGGGTGGAAATTCCCAGCTGGCAAATCCAAGGGACTCTTCAAAAGAGTATTTGGACAGCCCATATCTAAGTTATCACCAAAGGGGGGAAAAAAAGAGATCTGTGACTGAACAGTTCAATGGTATCACTGTTCAGGCTGCAGCAGTGGCTAAAAAAACACCAGTGAAGTGGTAGGAAAAAACACCAACTCGTATGGAACACGATATTGAAAATATAAGATATTATATCGGTGTCCCATGATATTGGTCACTCCTAAGCAAGTGGGACAGGGAATAAATAGAAACAGCTGGGAGACGGACAACAGAAATAATTAGAGGCCTGCAAAAGTGCTCAAAAGAATAATTTCTTGAAAGAGATTGTTCAAATGAGAGAACATAGGAGTAAATAATAAAAGGAGCGGAGAAGGTGAATTGCAGTACATTGAAAACGCTTAAAAAGAACTGGGTTTTGTACAGTTGACAAAAACCTGTGGAGCTCTTTGTCTCTTGACATGGTTGAGGCCAGGAATCTGGTGGGATTGAAAAATTCATTGAACATTTGTACAGTGAATGGAAACATCTGCAGTGAAATGGGTGGGATGCTATTCTTAGCAAAGAACCAGCACCAACCCTCCTACTTCAGGGCATAGTTTAAATAGTGACTGAGGAAAGGGGAGGGAGGAAAATTCCTCATTAAGGTTTGCCCGTGTGATCCAGGAAGAAATATGTACTTTTTTGTTTTTCCCCTGACAAAATTTGATTATCACTGCAATAGGTTTGTCACTGCTCTAAATAAATATTTCAACACACAGTTTTTATTACAGCTTATAGTTTTTTATTATGGTTTATTGCCATGTTATCCAAATTTTTGTGAAAGGAAGGGAAGTTTAAGAGTGAATTGAAATTCCTCCTCATTGCAATATGGCATCATCAATGCACATCTGTACACAGATGCTCCAGGCAGTGATTGAACAAGTTTATTACACTCAATTAAAATTTATTGCACAGGTAGATTTAGGGGCTAGAACTAAGTGATGGACTGAGAAAAATTATTTGTGGTGATCCTCAATAGGGAGGATGAGACTTCTGAACAATTCCCAAATTATTTGCATGGCTGGGGAAGGACTGAAAATAAAGATGAATTCTGATTTACGGGTAGAGTGGGTTTATATTATTATTAATTTTTAATTGAGAAGGAGCTCATCTTCAGCTGAGATGGAGGCAGGGGAGAGAAGAATTGCCCTGGGGCAGTGCTGGGGGTCCCAGGGCAGGGGTCCTGTTGTGCTTTGCCCCAACAGCCCCTGGCAGGTGCCTCATCCCAGGGCAGGGGCTCAGCCCAGCTTTCCTCAGTGCCCCTGCATCTCCTCACAAAAGCGTCAAAGGAACCTGGGGAGCCCAAAATTCACTCGCCAGAAATTCATCCCCAGGGAAGAAAAGAAAGCAGAACAAAACAGCAAAGCCCCAACCCAGGATTTTCAGACAAGCTGAAACTTGGTGACACAGGCAGTACCTTTGACAGCTTCTTGCCACCTCCCCCTGGTGTGATTTACTTTGAACTTTTCAATATAAACAGTGCTAAATCTGGGCTCAGGTAGGGCTTTTATGGCCAAGCCTTGCAACTTTCCTGCAAACTGCAGAACAGGGCATTGTAACAGCCCTGTCCACCTTTCCCTGCTGCAAAATCATCATTAAATCACTGCAAATGCACATGCAGCGAGCAGAATCAGATCTCTGAATAAAAAGCAGACACAAAACACAGAAAGAAGGAAAGAAAAGCTTTGTATTAGACCAGAAAAAATATGTTAGGCAGAACAGTTTTGCTGCATTCTTCTGTGCAAGCAAAAAGGATTGGGATAAATATGCATGTATGTGTTGTGTGTGTGTGTGTGTGTGTGTGTGTGTGTGTGTGTGTGTGTGTGTGTGTATAGCTGGCTGTGCAGGGAAATTTTTTTCTGTTTTGAAATCCAGATCAGTGCAATAGAAAAATAAAATGCTGAGCCACCACACAAACCTCTCGTCTCTGTTTTCTGTGTCAACTCTTGCTCACAGAGAATAGCATTTCGTTTCCTACTGTCGAGGCAGCAGCAACTAAAGTGAATGTTCATATGTGTGGTGAGGCATTTGTCCCTGGAAAAATAACATCTCTTCTTCTATTAACGTTTTAATTAATCCCTTTTAGTTATGAAATGTAACTTTACATTACATAAAAAAAAATTACATGCAGTCTCTTAATCTGCTAATCCTTTCTCCAGACAAGCTGGTTCTTTTTAAATCAACTGCCATTTTATCAACCCAATGGAGCAGAGATCCGGACTCAACTCTATTCAACAATACATTCTTTTCATGAGAGACTGGCCTAGCTAATATGACACCACAAAGGGCTTGAGGAATTCCAAATACCCAGCTCTTTGGATTAAAAGCATAATAATCCCATGCAGTTTTTTGTTCAGAATTGATAGAATGGTTGTATAGTGAGTCACACTTGTTTGAACTTATCAAAGTAACAATATATCAAGCATTTCGTAGGATGATATTTTATTTTCGCAGGTTGATTCAACTTCTTTCAAGTTTTTTTTTTTATTGTTTTGTTGTTTTTTTTTTTTAAAGTGTGTATTAATGACTGCCAAATGCCCCTGCAGTTAAACAATTAAAACCTATAATTAAGCACAGAATCTGATAGCTGTTGTTTCATGGCTGGGTTTCTGTGCAGTTTTTCTATAGCCACGAGCACTGTTTGTGCCAAGGCAGCGAGCGCAGCTCAGCACACAGCGTGTCCCAGCGCACCAGCGCTTCACACCGCCGTGCCTCCTTCCCCTGCCCATGGGCATGACTTTGCTCTGTTTCCAGGCCATATCTGGGAGCCAAAGCAGGACAGCTTTTGTGTGTCAACAAGCCCGTTGGGAGATGGAAAACAAGGCTGTGGGAATGAGCGGCCCAGTAGCCTCGATAAACTCCCGCACGGAGCCCTGGGGAGGCTCCTCACTGCATCCCCTCCCACTCTGCTCTGGATTAAGTGAGCCTGAGCCCCAACGTTTGCTCTCAGACAGGTTTTCTAAGCTTATTAAAGCAGCTCTCAGTGGCAATTACAAACAGATAGGCTCCTCACAGGGAGCTGAGGTGGCCGTGGCCGTGGTGCAGCTCTCCAGAGCGGGGGTTTTTTTCATGGTTTTCATGGCTAACGCGGTTCCCAACGGAGTCAGGAGGACTGGGAGCACATTTTGAGGAGTTAAGGGGCTGGACCTGCACTCCAGCTACCACGTGAAGAGGCATCACAACAGGGTCCAGAGAGCAGCCTTAGGAGGGGCACCTCGGCTGTTGCTGTCTCTACGGAGAAAAAGGAACAGATTTCCCTTTACCCTGAACTCCACAGGACACTGCAATTGCAATATTCCCATCCCTGGGAACGGCTTGAGGAAGGCTTGAAGAATACTTCAGGAAAAGCACAATATTGTAGAGAAATAAAGGCCGTATCTACCTATTAGCCAGCCAAGGCCAGGCTGGATGTTCTAGGCCAACCTGGTCTACTGGAAGGCGTCCCTGCCCATTGCAGGGCTGGAATGAGGTGGCTTTTAAGGTCCTGTCCCACCCACACCATTCCCTGCTTTTCACACTGGTGACAGCCACGCACACAAACCACGAGCCCTGATTCCACATCTCCCCGAAGCAGGAGTGTGGGAGAACATCTCATTCTTCTCACGGGGCAGCCACAATTCCCTGTTATGAATAAAAACATCCAGGGCTTGTCTGGCCAGCGGGGCTGAGCTGGAGTGCTGACTGGAGCATGGCAGAACCCGCCGGAGCCTCCGGGGATGCTCCTTCACTTGCTGGCCTCCACATTTTCTGTAAAAACCGGGGCTGAGAGAACCCTCCCGTGCTGCTGCCATCCTCTCCATGCCCTGCTCTAGGGGCAGAAATGTCTTGTGGCTGCACTGGTGAGTCCCCAGTCATGTCCCCGCAGAGAACACAGAACTTCCTTTATTTTATTTATGTTTTTGTTTTCATTGTCATAACTCTTCCCTTGAGTTCCCACCCCTCCTACTCCATATGGCATCTCACAAGGGAACAATAGAGAGCTCTTCAGGGGTTCATGCTATAACTCTTCAGAAGCAAAGGATTCTCTGAGGAGCTGGTTGAATTTTTCATCCCAATTATTTCAATATTTCTACTGAATTTCAAAACTAAATGCATTCGCAGCAGAATTGGCAGCGCTCAAGCGAATATTTTTCATTTTTACTTTCGACCAACTGTGGAGTTAACCAGAACATTTTGAAATTTGACTCCCTTGCCAATGCCTGCTGCAAAGAAGGGAAATTTGGGAAGGGTGGTGGCAGAAATGTTTGCTAATTCCCCCACTTTCTTCTTGTTTCAGTTTGGGGCCTGACCCCCAAACCAGCGAGCCACCTCCCTGGGCTAGAGGAATAAAAGTGTTAATGAGGAAGCAAACACAATTTAAAACTTCAGTTTTGAAAAAAAAAAAAGAAAGAAAAGCAAGAAGAGCCATGACTTTTCAGGCCAGACGAGTTCTCCTTTCCTCTGCCAAGGGAATATTGTTTGCAAGCCTCCTTCAAGGAGGGCTGGGTCCTTCCATCCTCCTCCAGTGCCCCTTTAAACAAACACCTCCTAACACTGCAGCTATAAATAGCACCGAGGTGGAAATGGCTGGATAGGTTTCTATGCCCTCCTTTGTGTTCACGTTTTTCAAACACACCAACCTTCTCCCCTTTTCCCCCCCTCCCTCTTTCCTCCACAATGTGTGGTTATATATAGAATATTTATAATAGTTCCTATTTCGAAGCAATTTTCACCACTGCCACGCAGCAGGAAGAAATTGAGAAATTGTTGGTTGTTTATTTATTTATTTCTCCGTGGCAATGTGCACTTAATCCTGCCCAGTGTGGCAAAATATTCTGTGTAGATGATATGCATGGAAACCTATACAGTCTATAGATAGAGGGATGCATGTTTGTGTGTGAGTTTTAAATGCAGACCACATTGATTTCAATGTGGAACTTATAAAGATGGGAGATATTCTTATCTCTGCAGGAAATAAAGTGTTTGGGGGAATATTTATGGGCAAGATGTTGACCAGCTCATACACCCCATCACTCATAAAGCTTCTCCTTTAAGGCAGGGAAGGTGCACTGGGGGCTAAAGGTTTGCTGGGAAGGAAGGGAATGACAGTCCAAGTGCAAAGATCCCACTGCTGTCCCAAAATCCTTGGATCACAGAATAATTGGGGTTGGAAGGGACCTCTGGACATCGCCCAGTCCAACCCCCATGCCCAGGCAGGTGACACAGAAAAGGGCCCAGGTGGGTTTGGGAGAGGGAAACTCCACACCCTCCCCGGGCAGCTGTCCCAGGGCTCTTCCATCCCCCATGGAAGGAAGTTCTTCCTCATGCTCAGGTGAAACTTGTGTTTTAGTTTATGGCCACTGCTCCTCATCCTGTCACACTGGACAAGAATCTGGCCCCATCCTCTGGCACTCTTTGGGGATATTTCCGTGTCACTGAAAACCAGAGGGGAATATTGGGGAAATATCAGTGTTCAATGACTCCCCTCTCCTGCCCCTCACTTGGCATCTGCTGTTGGCAACTCTTAATGGGATATTGGGCTTAATGACTAATTACTACATAGCCCTATTAGTGATCCTTCCTCCTTGTCACAGGGGAGGGGAAGGGGTTTAAGGGGATCACCAGTCTGATTCCATGGCAGAAGCTCAGGATTCCTGAGGTCTGGGATTCAGGGGAGGCCAGAGGATGCTTGGATGGCTCTGGGGTCTGAGGCAGGCACGGACGATGCCCTGCAGTGCTTGAAGGGTATGGAAAAAGAAATTAAATTCTCATCACTGATCGTGGCTTGTGCAGGACAAAGTTCATTTACTGAAGGTTTTCTTCTCATTCAGGACCCACCCTGGCCAAA
>VZRZ01004508.1:245542-306104 GCA_013398175.1 Climacteris rufus
AAGAGAGGATTCAGATGTTTTCATTTTTGAAATTGTGCCCAGTGGGGGGGAAAAAGGGGAGGAGAAAGGGGAAGGGCAAAGATCCAGTCAAACCTAGGGGTTGGATTTATCCCAGGTTCACTGTCCTCCTAGCCTTCACAAGAGCTGACTGAAATCTCTCCAGGGTTTGGCACAGGACAAAGCTTGCACAGGGTTTGTCCATAAAATCAGCTGTGTTGTGTTTGGTTCAAGGTCCTTCTCAGCAGCTTCCAGCCCTTAGCAGGAGCCAGGAGCTGATGCTCAGAGTTCCAAAAGAATGCCAGTAATGCCTTCACAGCTCCCCAGAACATGGTATTCCCTTCTGGTGACCTGAGTTCTCCTGTTTGCTAGCTCAGGTGGGCCTTTCTTCTATTTATTAGTGTACATGCACTTAAAATTCCTTTTAATCAATGGCCTCTTGTGCTAATGAGTTCCCCAAATTCATTGTGGACTGTGTGAGAACCAGGTGTGGCTTTTATAAGAATTTTTTTCTGATTCAAAGCAGGGAATTTTTTAGGACTGGGGCTCCCCTGCTACAGGGAGAACATGAAATATGTAATAGAACAGTGGCAGGTTTTGAGCTATTTTTTTCTTGATTGCATTTGACAAGTCCTGTCTATCAGCTTAGGGAAATGAAAAAGAGCAAGCATCCATCTCAGCCCTTTTTTTTCCATCAGTATCAGGCAGCATCTGAAGGGGAGCACTATTATCTGAAAGGATTAGACCCTGAAGAATGTGCATGAGAACTATTGAAGCCCAGTGGGTGACACCAGGAGCACCTGCAGTGCCCAAAGCCCTGGGAGAGGCCAGGAGGAATGTCTGGCTGCTGCAGTGGGTTCCCTGGCATGCCAGAGGGACATGTGGGTGCCACGGGTGCTGCAGGGAATGCGGGGCTGCCGAGGTGGGTGCTGAGAAATGCAACTGCACCGCGGTGACAAAGGCAGGGCTGGGGGCAGGGAGCAGGGTGCTGGAATTAAAACATAGATTAAGCTCCCTGTATGTTTTGCTCTCACTCCTGAAGTATCTGTCTCATGCTGTTCTCCTCTTAATCTGTCAGTTACAGTTAATAGCTGATCAGAGCAGGGCTTTAATGAGTCAGCCAGATTGTTTGCATAAACAGTTGCCAGGCTGATGTAACCAACAGCAGTTTGATGCTGAATCCTCCCTCTGTGACTTACACCTGCACTCTCCCCTCCCTCCCACCCTCCTTTCTGCCACAAGGGCACCTGAACCGGCACGGAGAGATTGTTTCCCAGTGTATTCCCATCCTTCCAGCATCCTTTTCCTCACCCTTCTCCTTCCCTCCCACCACCCAGGCAAGATTCGGTGGCTTCAGGTGTAATTCACAGCCAGGGCTCAGCCTGAGCACTGCCTTTGGCAACGGGGTGTGAATTATTGAGCTCAGTTTCTCACCTCCAAGTGCCTTTATCAAGATTATAACAGTAAAAGCAGTACAGGAAGAGCCAAGTGCCAGGCACAACTTGGGAGATTAAATTCAAACGCTTTTCAGGCTGCGCTGACATATTTACAACTTGGATATTTTGCTTTGAAGGGATTTCATATCAAGGTAATAGTTTGGTCTGAAAAACAAATGTTTGCAGTCTCATTCATTAATTACTGTTACGAGAGATCTGAGCTCAGAGCTGTATAGGTTCTGATCCAAATCTGTTTCCCTTGGCCTCACCTCAGCATTACAAAAATGAATTTCCATTTCTGCAGTGCCTTTTCCTGTGACAGTCTGAAAGCCCTTGATAAAAATTAATTAACCCATAATGCAAATTTGTCAAAGCTGGGAAAAGAACCCCTGACTCTTCAGAAGGAATTGCTTTGCATGAAGATCTGGGCAGAATGGAACTCCTGATGGTGCTGCCATGCTTGAAAATGCACCTTTTCAAACAGTTTTTAGTAATGCTGTGTGGGCAAAGTGAGCATTCAATATTATTCTCTTCCACAGATGGAGAAAACAGTCACCAAGTGACTAAATAATTTGCTTGTAGTCACATGGAGAAGAACACAGTGTTCCTCAGTCAAGCCACGTGACTTTCTGGTTCCTCTCCTGCATTCTCAACATGGAATGGGGGATCTAAAGGTTTGGATCCCTGTGTTTTGTAAAAGGTAAAGATTTGGGCCTCTTTTGAGAGCCCACAGTTCCCTTTCAGTGGTTGTGCTCATATCCTGGCTAAACTTCAATTTGCCAAGGTATTTTTGATTTTTCTAAAATTGTGCTCTCGCTGTGCACGACGTATTCCTTCCTGCCAGGTTCAAGTTCATGCTAAATGTTACGAGTTTTAAAAGGCTGTAGCATTCCATCACCAAAAGATTTGCTTTGCAGAGTGAATATTCCTGTTTTAAACCCAGGTGAGAGACTTTGAGATGGATGTGGAGCTGTGGAAATGCCACCAAGCCACTTCTCCACTGTCTTCTCTGTGTCCATTTTATTTTTGTTATTATTGGCACCAATAATAAACCTATTGCAATTGTTATGTAATAGCACCTCCAAAGTTTTTTGGGGCGTGGTACCTTACAAAGGTTTTTTAATTTTGATGGGGTTTTTTTTCCATACAGCCTCTAACTGAAGTTTTACTGTGATTTCAACAACTCGTATGAACATGAAATTGTATTTTATCCGTGTTTGTGACTTTTTAAATGTAAGAACACAATTATAGGCAACTAAGATCATTCCTGGATATATTCCTGATAAACACATAGAGGGGAGGAGATTCCTGCTGGAGAGTTTATTGTCTGAATAAATAAAGCCCAGGAGGGGAACAGGTATTGTCCAAACAGGGTAACACACAGAGCGGCGCTGGGCTGAGAGCACAACATGAATTTTGTGACTACCCAATCCCAGGCTGGTTTGGGATGGAAGGGACCTCAGGAATCATCTATTTCCAACCCTCTGCCGTGGACAGGGATATCTTTGATGCTCTGGGCTGCCCTTGCTCGAGGTGCCTCTCCCCTTCATCCCCATCATCGCACTCACTCCTGCTCCCTCCTTCACACACGGGCCTACTAAAATATTCCCCGGCAGCGTGAAAGCAGCTGCTCCAGTGAAGAAACAACTTTGTGTGTTATCAGGAGAGTGCTCCCACTAGTCCAGGCTTCAGCTGGGAGTAGCCACCGAGATTTTCCAGGGAGAAAAAGCCCGAAGGGAATCAGGTGCAGCCTCCTGAGCGCCGCAGTGGGATGGAGGCAGCGCGGGAAGGGTTAAGGATTAACGGGGCTGGATATGACAGGCTGATGTGCTTTCCAGGTAATCAGGATAAACTGAAGCTCATTATAAAAGGGATGAGCCTGAGCCGTCTGTAAAATACAAGCACCTCGAGGAGGGGGGGCCGCTTTCTTGGAGAGCACCGGGAGCCGAGGCAGGAAGCAAAGCCGGAGGGTTTATTCCTCCCAGTCAATAGGTCTGGGGCTGGCTGCTCGCTCATTTATTATTGCTTTGGTGGGGCCGTGGTGGAGAATCGATCTGCTGCAGAGGAGGATTGATGCTGTTCAGACATCCTGGGTGTGGTGCAGGGGCTGAGCTGCAAGCGCTGCTCTGGAGCTGCGCTGGGTTTTTTTGCTAAGCTGCCAAGACAGATCCCTGTAAGTGGCTGGGGTTTATTTATTTTTATTTTTTTTTCACCCCCTTTTCTCTTTCTTCTCCTCCTCCAGGCAGGCAGTGGGAAATGGCTGCCTTGCTGAAAAAGCTTTCTGCTTTACATCTCTCGTGATTATTTCCTGCATCCAGCCCGTTCCAAAGGCTGAGATTCTGGGAATGGGCATCCTCTGCATCCCAGCCTTCCCTCCCTGTCTGCAGCCCTGTGCTGTAGAGCTGAGCCCTGCAGAGCTCAGCCCCTCCTCGACATGTCAAGTTTAAACCTTTGCAACACGTTATTTTCACTCTGCAGGGACTTTTACAAGAGGATTGAGATACTCCTCCAGTGTATTATAGGGAAAGAAACATTATTCCCTTTAAAATAAAAGTATTGGAGGAAAAAAATGCTTACAAGTGCACTACAACTAAGGATCATGTTTCCTAGCATGGTATAAGTGCTCATTTTCTTTATAGTGCTCTCAAACCTGTGTTAAATCCTCCTGAATTCAGCCTGGATTTGATATTCAGCTGTAGACGGGCTGGCTGATGAAACATCTTCCAGTTAGGCAGCAAATACTGCAAAATGTGTTGGTTTTGGTCACCTTCCTCAAGAAAAAACACTGTAAATGGGGAATATCTGGCACTGGGATGTACAGCAGAGGTCACAGTAGGATTTTTTTGGGGGGGTGCAGCCTTGGGATCAAAACTGTGCTGGTCCTTTCTAAATTCTGTTTTCTTTGTTAGGGTTTTTCACAGCTAAATTCTCCTTGCCCAGAGTGGTGCAGAGCTCTCTGGTCTCACTCACCCACAAGGAGACCTTGTCCTGTGCCTCAGCCTCCCAGGCAGGGCAATGGGGAAGGAGGGATGCTGGACTTCCCCAAGGAATTTGGCGATTGCTTTTGCACAAAGTGGAATTTATTCTTATATTAAATAAGTGTATTAAATTTTGTGTATTAAATCTTTGGAAACCTGTAAAACCTGATGGCGAGTTCAGCTGAACAGAAAACTTCCCTTGGCCAGACTAGATTTACTGATGATTTTGAGATTTTTCTTTAAAATATTTAATAGTATTCTTCATGAAACAGGAGGTTTCCAATACCTGGAATCCATTAGCTCCTGGAGGTGCCTGATTAGGCTGTACAGTGTAAGGATGTCCAACATAGTTCTGCTCTTAGAAACCAAGATAATTTGCTCAGTTTTGGCTTTCTTTTGTATTTCTGTTACCTCTAGATCCCTGCATGAAGAAAAGGCAGTTGGCTGCAGCAGAAACTCAAATATTACGAATGTCACACTTTAAAAAAAAATAAAGAAAAATCCCTTCAACATTTCCTCTTAGATTTTCCGACCTCTTGGCCACCTATCCTCTTTCCCCTTGCTTGAC
Organism: Climacteris rufus; assembly: GCA_013398175.1. Taxonomy (NCBI): domain Eukaryota; kingdom Metazoa; phylum Chordata; class Aves; order Passeriformes; family Climacteridae; genus Climacteris; species Climacteris rufus. The sequence continues at coordinate 250,522 of VZRZ01004508.1, forward strand.
TTTGTCCTAGTTAATATTCCAACAGGTGTTTCCTTTTTCAGTGGAATTTTTTAGGCCGGTGTCTCAAGAGGCCTTCTGCATAATAATGCTGTATTCATTATGTGGCTGCCTTACTGGGAGAGAACTTTATTTTCTTAACCCCACCATTTCCCCTCCGTTCAGGGAGCGCAGAGGGTGGAGGAGGGACAGAGTTGGGACTTTCAGCATCTTCTGCTCTCTGCTTTTTCATGGGCCCCCCACATGGCACCATTTCACCTCAGCCCTGCCAGGGGGTGATGAAGATTTAAGGCAGAAGTGAGGCAAAAAGTCTCTTTTTCTCCACTTTTTTTTCCCCCAGCATCTCAGCTTCTGATTCCTGTTTTGCAACCATTAGAAAGGACAGAGTTAAAAATAATGAAATTAAAGTTTGTAGGCAAAAGGCTCATCCCTTGGTGCCCTCAGGTGCATTCTGATATTGCTCGAAATTTATTGTGGTGACATTTGGGTTTGAGGGGCAACAGGAGCCACACATTTAATTCCTAATTTGTGTTGAGGTGACTTCGCTGCCTCCTGTGAAATTTGCCCCTTTCAGCCTCTGGATGATGCTGGGCTTTCATTGCCAGAGTGCAGGGGAAGATAAAACTGAAGAGAGAATGTTTTGTTTTAAGGTTTTACCAACTTTGATGTATTTTTTAAAAAGAAGGGTAGAGGGGTTTAAGGACTCTGTGCCAAAACTTCCCCTTGCTGTGTTTCACAGTGTGTGAAATGCTGCTCTGTTCAGTGATATCCACAAATTTTGGTTGTTTCAATTAAAAAAAACAGGAGGAAAGAAAAATAACAATGCAAGAGTGTCAGATCCTCACATCACTCAAGGATTAGCCAGTTATGATTTGTCCCAAACTGATTAAATTAAAGAGTATTCCCAGCAAGGCAAATTGATTTCTCTGTGACATCATCAAAGCCAAGAGTTTCGATATTTTCAAGATAAAATGTGGCATTTGGAGGATATTGAGAGATGCAACAGTAAATGTGTATGCACATATAACATTTTGAAATAAAAGGGTCTCCACTTATTCTTATTTCTTTATTTCCTTGATGGAGATTCACAATTCCCAGTCCCATACCTGAGGTAAGACTTGCTGGGGGTTAGGAGGGTTTTAATGAAGAAAACAGATTTTTGCTGCTGCCTGCACAGATTTTTTTTCTAGTAAAGTGCCAATAAAGAGGTGCTGATGTTCTGAGTGTGGGGCATGGATTAGTGGGAAAAGGTTCTTAGATAACCCTCCCATCCTGAGTCCCCAAATCAGGACCAAACGTGCCAATATTTTCCTGTGCCCCATGGATGCCCAATATACCATAATGATATATTATCTATGGCAAGGGAGCATAAGGAAAGAGAGATGTGAGTGCTGAAGCAATAAAAACTATGAATAGATTGGGTTCTTCTGTTATAACTCCATTAAAAATTGAGTGCACGGTAATGTTGTGCTATTCTTAGTGCAGATAACTTTTTAAAAGGTTAAGACCAATAAACTTCCTGGCTGTTGCAGAGCCAGCATGGAATTCTAGCATGGAATGGAGTGGGTGACCTCAATATGATGCTGCAAATTATTGGAAATAAGACAATTGCAGTTCTTGGAAGCTTTCATATTGATTAAGTGAATCATCTGTGAAATGGCAGCCTCGTTTGGGAGGAACTGGATTACTAAGGGAACTGATCAAGTTTAGATGTTTACAAAAACCCCAAAACAACCCTGCAACACTGCTCAGTTTGGTGGATTGGGGGCTTCTAAAGAAATGTGGAAGAGGGAAATGATATTGGCTTATGTACTTGAGGGGTTTTGGGTTTATTTTGTGTTAACCAGACATTAAAGGCAGGGCCATTCAAGAGACTGCAGCAATTATTGGGACTGCGATTTTTGCAACACAAAAATATCTTCACAGCACAACTTCCTTCCCCAGGTTGTTAATACATGAAATTATTACATCTAAAAAAATCATTAAAACAGATGAGATTTATTCCACTTGTTTACTTGGCCAATGGCAATTATAATTGATGTCCTTGTGAGTTCTTAGCCTACCCATACATTATTTTGGTGTTTGCACCTCTGGCTCTTCAGAAAGATGTTTTGTGCTTGGTCATCCTTGCAAATATGAATACAAAAATATGGATATATAGGGAGAGCTTTACAATCCAACTGGAGGATGTGTCAGAAGGATCTAAACTATGGACTGTGGGATATTCAGAATCCTATTTGATATTTATAATACTTCCTGTATTTTCATGGCTTGTGCAGGTAGTAACATTAAAGAAATTTGTTACAACTATAAATATTTTAATGGTTAAAAATATTGACCAAGTCTGTTGATCACAAAATCCTTTTTTTAGGGAGAATTTTATGCTTCTGTTTCTTTAAGGTGGTCTCTGTGTTATGCAGCCATTACCAATGTTTTCCAATATTTTGAATTATGAGTAAATATAATTACTCACCGATCCCATCCTTTACGTTTGCATTGCATAATTACCAGCCCCTCTCCATGCCTCATAATAATTGACTTGATATTGATAAATAGATTAGCTAATACAGTAAATGATTATTCCCCAGTAAATGAATCAGTGTGCTTTTGACTTCAAGTGCCATTAACAATAAATGCATGGATTCGGGACAGCTTATGCATTTTGCATTAAGCAGCCCCTGAATAAACACCCAGAAAGCAGGACCAGAGCCCAGGGTTGCTGTGCTTTCCCTGTTCTCTGCATTATCCACCTCTTCTCCTCCTCCTGAACTTGTTCCTTGGACCTACAGCATGGAAAGGCTTCCCTGGAAAGCTCTCAGGTTGTGCCAGGGGAGGTTTAGATCAGATATCAGGAAAAATCTTGCCATGGAAAGGGTTGCAAAGTGTTGGAATGGGAGTTTTGGAGCCACCATCCCTGGGAGTGTCCAAAAAATGTGTGGATGTTGAGGACAGGGTTTGGTGGTGGTGCTGGGCGATGGTTGGACTTGATGATTTTGGAGATCTTTTCCAACCTTAGCAATTTTATGGAGTTATTTAAACCCTTTTGAAGGGTCAGGACAGATCAAAATGAACTTCAGGGTGGATGTTCTCTGTAGAATGTTGGTGTCACCTCCCACCTCTCTGGCAGCTGCTTTTTCCCAAAAAAGAGTCATTATACCACCTTCTTTTGTTGTTGTTGTGGCTTATTCCTGTAGGATTGGTACCATCTGAGCACAGCCAGGGAAATTAGTACCAACATATCAAATTTCTGGATCCTGCAATCATTCTGGACTCAATTTGGATCAATTCTGGGAGTGAAACACAGGAATTTTCAGATGGAGGGGGATGGAGGCTCCTTCTCTGGAATAGCTGGCTACTCATCAAGGCAATTTCAGACCCTGGTGGAGTCTGAGGTACCTGCAGACCCCTTCAGCCTTCCCTGGGCCTGGCCCAACCTGCTGAAGGAGCTGACAGCCAAAATGATTTATGGGAGTGAATTCTAGACCATATGTTGGGCGAAAGCTTGGCTGCAGCGGGTGGGGATGTGGGGGAGGAGGGAACACTGGCCTGGATTTCATGGCATCAGGTTTACAGCTGCTGCCTGCATGTGGGAAGGGCAGTGGGAGACACAGCAAATAACTTTCCTTGCCTGCAATGAGGACAGAGAAACTTCTGGGCCTTCATTCCAACATTTATCAATAGTAAAATCACCGTTTTAAAGGCATTCAGTAATGACAATGTGATTTTCTGTCTGTCACATGATTTGGGTTTATTTTAGCAATTTTAAGTCCCATCACTTTCCTTTCTCGCCTCTTTTGCCGTCCCTTCATTAACCCTAATCCTGTCCAGATAACGTGTGGGACCTCAAATATCAGCACACATTGCATAATACACAAATATTCTATCCCAGCCTCTTTACAGCACCAGGATTAGGAAAAGAAAGGGGGAGAAAAAAAAAAAAAAAAGCTAAAATTACTTGAACAAAATTGGAAGCAGCCCTGAAATGGTTGGGAATTGTAACCTGACGTTCCAGTTCTGCAGCATCACATCCAATTTACTGGATGCCTGCAGCTGATTTATATCAGGGTCCCAAATTCTGGAAATGCTTTAGCATGGGATTAACTTTAAGGTAAATCATTCCCATGGCTACTTTTTCTGGCCTGTGACTCTGGGAGGAGGAATTTGTAGCTGAACTCAGAATTCCCTGAACTTCTGCTGCTTTGCAAAGAAAGCCCTTGTAGCTCCCAAAATGAGTATTAGGTGTAAAATTAAAATAGATTTGGTGGGGATAAGAAATTATAATGGCGTAGTGGGGAGAGAGAGAGCTGTGCTCAGCTTCAGATGATGGAAAAACTTCTCACTGCTCTTTCAAAGGATGAGTTATTCCCCGGATCAGGTGCACAGCTACAGGACTGAATCTCAACTGCTTTGGTGTTGGAAAACTTTCCCTTTGCATAAATGCCTAAGTCAAGTAAACATCCCAAGGGATTATGGAACTCATCTGCCAAGAAGGAATTTGACTTGGTGCTGACATTTGAGATTTTTAATTTAAAAAATATTTTTTCCTGCCTAGTAGAACCAGAATGGTTGTTGCTTCTTCTGAGTGAAATGGGGTGTTTAGTTGTTTTCTTTTTCCTTAAAACACTGACATTACCCTTTTCTCCAATTTTTTGTTGCCATATTTGATTGTTTCATTGTCTTCCTGCTTTAGTTCGGGTCTCTCCTTCAATATTCAGTAATATAATGTTTTATAATGATGAATTCTTATAGTAAATTATAACTTCACAATGTTGTAATTCAGCTCTTGCCCTTGGTGATTTTTTTAAGTGAAAATGCAGTAAAAGATTCTTTTGGGTATGGCAGATGAATGGAAATGGGAATGCTAGTGAAGCAGGGGGATGTGGATGACAAAGCAGCACTGGAATGGAGACAACAAAAAGAAGATTTGAGGTACCTGTGAGTAAAACAGACCAAAAAAACTGCTTTACTTATGGTTGGGTGAAGGAGGGCTGTAAAAAGTAGGATGGCTCCCAGAAACTTTGGGCTATTGGCAGAAAGATTTGACCTGAATGGACAGAAGTAGGAACAGCTCTGTCCTCCAAAGGTCCCCGCTCTGCAAATGCCAATTTACCCCAGCTTTGAGCGAGGTCTTTGCTGAGGCACAGCGTGAGAGAGAGAAGCAATCCAGGCTGGGCAGATGGTGTGGAAGAAACAGTTGCCTACAGCTGCTGGGAGCAGCAAAAAACAAGGCAAGAGCAGCCAAAACACAGGCACATCCAACTATGGGGCAGGGAAAACAGAGATCTGGAGTCTGGGCACGAAAGAAAGGTGGGAACAAGGTCAATTTTGCCCCTTTGGCCAATGACAATGAGCTGAAATATCACCTTGTTGTGTTTTCTCATCTTCCTGCCCTGCATCCCACAGAAAATCAGTAAAAATTATCAACTCTGAGCAGTTGTGTTCTAAATTTTGACCAAATCAGTTGACTTAGCAGGATTTCTCTAAGCAGCTGAACAAGATTGATTCCTAAGGAGTGTTTCTGTGACACCAGGATTTCTTATGAGCTGCTGACTCTCATCCAGAGCAGAACAACTCTGTTCTTCACTATCAACAGAGCTGTTGTCAGGAAAGATTTAGGGGCAAATGAGTTTGAGCCTTAATCTCTCCATGGAGGTACAGCACTGGCTCACACTGCTCTGGTGCCCACCTATTGTGTAGTCCTGGAGCAAATTAACCTTTTGGAAAGCAAAGCCTGTGGTTCTGATATAATCAACGTTTTCTGGGTGCAGAGACACAGGAAATCAAGACCCCTATGGAATGGCTCCGTGAAATTTAACCATAATAATTGTTAAAGTAACAATTTAACAGTAATAAAGCCAGTAGTGCAAGAATTTACTGGTGGACCTAGAGTGCTTATTAGACAACTATTTTTTCTTTTCTTTGATTATTTTTTTAGCTATTTTATAGAAATCCATGGACTTTGATTGTATTATATTACATTAAATTTGTAGATCCTTAGACACGTGATCATTTCAAAAGAAGATCAGAACATCTCTATAGTTTGGGGGGAAATTATAGAAATCCTGTTACATCATGGAAGCTGTGCAAAAGGTTTCTTACTGGTGTTTATAAAGATGAAAAGCTCATCATGTAGGAAAATGCACTTAATTAAGGCACAGGTCAGACATGATGCATTTTTCATTACAGAGCTGCACTAAGGCCTGACTTGGAGGTAATTTGGAATTCATAATACTTTGGTCTACTGGGCAGGCACAATTAAATTTGCTCATTGGTAATAAAACCCCAAAATATGATGTCTTTCTAAGGAAGCAATGTCTGTTTTGCCAACTGAAACAAAATATGTTTGGGTTGGTTTGCGGGGGGAGGTTGTGCAATGAGCTGCAAGGATGAGCCAAAGCCTTGTGAAATCCAGCTTCTTCTGGGGGCTGGATCCACTCCTTTTGGCCTTCAAAAAGTGGGATGGGTATTTGAATCTCCTTGCTCTTGTTGTACACTTCATCTGGAAAGGAAGTGACTCGTTTTTCCTCAAAAGCTCTGAGTGGTTTTGGGAAAGCAAAGTGTTGGTATCCATAAATCATGAAACAGCTCCATTCCAAATTTACAAGGCTTCTGTTTTCTCATTTAGCCTGGGGGAGTCTTATTTTTCTCAATTAGGTCTTGGAGGTGTGTGTTTGCTGTGTTATTGCTCTGGTGTGCTCATTTTTTGAGAGTCTGGAGCATCCTCTGTGATGGGGCTGTGGAAATGTCTCAGCTCAGGGTCACCAGAATGTGGCTGACTTGGAATCTGGGGAAACTTAAGGGCTGAAATGATATGTGGATTGTTTTTTAAAGCTGATAGAGAGGAACTGATGGGAGTGAGATGCCTGTCACTCTTCTAAATTCCCATTTTCAAGGGCATTATTCTCTGCACTCTCCATTACATTTTGTGGTTTCCTCTGCACCTTAAGTTATTCCAGATAACGCTGTGGTCCCAAGCCTGGTCTCCAGATAGTTCCCTGTGTCATACAAGCTCAGGACTCAGCCTGAAGAGAGATTTGATGCCCTTAGATCAAAGAGCAGGGTTTTCAAAACAGAATTATCCCTCCTTTGAGCTCCTCAGAAATTGTGTTTTGCAATCAGTAAGAGGTGGATTTATGATGTGACAGACTAAACAATCTGTACCTCTCCTTTATCACTGGCATCACACCCTCCTGCATTCCTCCTCTGCTTCCCTCACTGGGATCATCCTGGCTGCTCTTAATCATGGAGTACATGGAATATCATGGGGGCAATGTGACCTGGCAAACTGGGATCCACAACTGCTCTGGCTTCGCTCCCCCTGCAGCCCCACCGCCCATTCAAAGGCAAAATGATTAATTAAAAAAATGATTTGCTGCTCTGAGAGGATTCATTGGCATATGGTGAAACTCAGGAATAATTTTGGAAATTAAGCGGTTTTTTTTTTCAACATAAAATAGTTCATTTTTAAATCCTTCTCATTTGAAGACCAGTCCTTAAGATAATGAATATTTTGTATCTAAAACATCTTTGCTTTACAAGTGTTGGTGGGAAAGACTCTGATTCTGTAAGAAACGGAATAAAATGAAGTATTTTCTCAGTTGTGTCTCTGTCGTTCCCATGGTGTGTGTGCTTGTTAATTTGAGATATCTGTAATTAAACCAAAGGAATTTGATGTTCTGTGCTGCACTGATTGGTACTAGTTGGGCTACCATGCAATAAAATAAAATCTGCTCTCTTAAACCAGAAGTAGCACTCTTAAAGAATGGAATTTTTAGGGATCACCCTCTGCTATTCTCTTTTCTCTGCTCTGCAGTGTCATAAACCACCTTTTGAAAGACTTCTTTTGTGAGCTCGTTTTTGGACAGCACAGCCACAGCAAGGTACTGCCACCTGCATTTTTAGTCCCTGGGATATATCAGTGCCAGGTGGGAAAAGAGTGGGAGATCGAGTCCTTGCAACAACCTCTGCCACTGGATCTTTACAGCAAGCAAGAGAGACAGCGAAAAATAGTCAACATTATTTCAGCACAGTGGGGAAGGAGGGATGAAAGCTCTGCAAATGAATTCATTGTGACAACCTTTGTGAGGAATCTGAGTGTTTGATCTTTTAAAAGATTTAATAATTCTTTTGATAGATTAAAGAATAAACTGGCTGGGAGGAGGAGAGGAAGTTTAACTTTCTTTCCCTGATTCTGTCAAAATAGTAAATAAAAAGAGCAAATCCCTAAATTTAGTAGGCTTCTCCCCATTTCACTTCTTTTTTGGGTGTTGATGCATGTCATGTTTTAGAGAAACACTTGGAAATATGACCCCTCAGATAAAGATTTTGGACAATGATCTGATGTGCCTATATCCAATGGAAATGGATCTAAAAAGCAAAGTAATTGAATGCTTGGAAATCAGAATTTCCACAATGTTGGGATTTATGATATTTTACACATTTCCAGAAGGTCAGACCTTCAGCCACACTGTTGGGTTTGGCCCCCGACTGCTGAAGCCAAGCTCTGAAGGTCTTTGCACTGACGCTGCTAAAATAAATCTTAGATTAATATTTGGTTTCTTTTAGCTTGAAAAACTTGGTATCTCAGATGCATTTCTTAAACTTAACTTGGATTTATGATATTGTGATGCAAAAAACAAATTCCTGGCTCTTTTTTTCCTTTCCTTTTTTTTTTTTTTTTGAGATATTACTTTAAAAAAACCCCGTAAACAATAAAAAACAACCCCCCAGGAATTTAGGCAGATTTTTCCATCAAATAACCTGGTATTACTCTTGTTATAAAATAGGGGAATTATCTCTGTTGCAGTTTTGGGGGAATCAAACTTTTGTGCTTTGAAGAAGTACTGATAACTAAAAAATAACTGAGGATTTTTGGTTTAGCCTGGCCATTATCTACCTTTGGCTGACAAACAAATAAAATACGGTTTGACTGGTAACAGCTGTCATATGTAAGAGGAAAAGGGTAGGAAGATTTATGTAATCATTTCTTCATCAAATACTGAACAGCCTCTCCTATGATAAGACCCCAGGGTCCTCCAGACTGAGCCAGAAACTCCTCTGGACTGGAGCTGAACAGGAAGAGCACTCAGTATAGGCATCTATTTCAAAAGCCACACATAATGAAGATTAATTAGACCTTCTTTACCGATCAAAAGTTAAATACACAGAGCCAAGGCCTTGGGCTTCCTCACACTACCAGGAATTTCCATGGAAAGTGAGGAATATTAAAACGTGGTCGACAGAAGAAAAAGGGTCAGGTCCCCTGTGAAGTTACTTTAAAAATGTACCAGGATTGATTTTCCTTATTCACATACAAATCTAAAATGCCTTCATGTGTACTTTGAGCAACATAGGAGTCAGATTCTGTGTCTGCAGTAATGCAGCTTCTCCAGCCATGTTCTAGTTCATTGTCTTTTGGGTGGCTGAGGGCATCCCACCTCCTTTATTGCACGCAATATTCTCTTTCTTAGCAAAAAGACAAATTAATGTGCCTATATCTTGAATTTTTCAACTTGAGTCTATACCATGAGCTGGGTTTCGATTGGACTTCGGAGTTTTGCAACAGAAAGTTTTCCCTCTGATTTGTTTTCCTCCGAGACATCACTTGATCTCAAACGTGGCCTGGGGTGAACCTGTGCTTTGATCCTACAGCTCCAGGCCTAGGATCTAAACTAAAGGTTGGGTTTGATGATCTCAGAGCTCTTGTCCAACGTTAATGATTCCATGATTTTAATCTTTCAAATGGCACCTGTGGGGAGCGAGGCACCGATGCAGCACGTACTCCAACAGAGGATGCTGGAAGGGGATGGGAACGACCTGTACTTTTCCAGCTGAAGGAGGGGCTGTGCCTAATGCAACCAGTGGCAGAGTTTGACTTTTTAAAACACTTCCTAGACACAGGCTGTCCCCACTTGGTGTTTTGGAAACAAGAGGAGTGGGAAAGGAGCCCTGGCTCCTCCCGGAGTGTCTCCAGCACCTTTGGGCACACAAAATCCTTGTAGTGTCTTATTGTCCAGGCCACTGACTGCTCTCATTAACTTCAAGTGGAATCGAGTGCTCAGCACAATGGCAAACCGAGCCCTCCACTTCTTTAAAGTGATCTTTGGGGTTTCATATTTATTTGCAAACCAGGGGCGGTGCGGATCCCGAAAGAAAGGGTTTCCCCCTCGGCCGGGGCTGGAGGAGGACACACGGAGCCAAGGCATGTTCTCCCAGCACAATGGCAACTTATGAATAAGATCATACTTGTATTTGCATTAACACGGCTGGCTTCTCCAGGCAGTTTTACATAATCTCCTTTTCAATGGGGAAGGGTGTCATTTCCCCTTCATTTCATACAGCCCTGCTTTGAAAATGTAGGGAGGAAGTATTTAAAGAAAGTCCGCATTTTATGAAAGGGAAAATTGCCGGCGTTCCTTTGTGTGTCTCAGTAGGATTTGGATAGATTACTCATACTTAAAAAGGAAGGGAACTTTTGCTTTCTCTTCCCCTTTTTTAAAAACTTGCATTAACATGATGTATTGACATATTGCAAAATCCAGGGAATGCTGGAGAGCGAATCAACCACGACTTTGTCCACAAGTTGCAACAAATTCTTGAAATGTCGTCACCTTCTGAAATAAAATTGTCACATTTTGGATACAGGCAACTTTTATAAGGACTAAAGCCTCACTCCTGAGATAGGGACAGCACCATGTTCTCTCACACTTTCTTTTTCTTTCTGCTTAAAAATGAATTCTCTCTTTTTTTTTTTTCCTCCCTTTTGATCCAATAAGCTCGGTACGAATGCAGCACGTTTTAACCATTTTCATAAATCAAGCAACTGGAATAGATTTTAATACAGAATTGTATTACTGCAGGAATGCCAGGCATGCAGGCTCTAAGCACTAACACTTCCATTAGTTGAATGGAAGCCAATCCTTTAGCTGTAAGCATGTTCAAGGAAAATAATTCCCTGCTACATTTCTGGGGTCTCTGATGTCAAAAAATCCTCCCTGAAGTAGCTCACAACTTTTTTTGCAAGTTGTCCTTGTTACAACTGGTCAGTCACACTCTGAAGAATGTTTTGTGGTCAGATATTAAAGTCCACTGAGATGTTCTTCCCTCTCTCTGACATCCTTTGATTAAAAAGAAGTCATGTAGAAGTAGAAAATCAAAGTTCATTGCTGTAAGAAGCTGTTAGCTCCCACAAAGGTTTTCTGTTCCTTACAGGACCTATATTTATATTTGCTGATGACTCCTTGTCAATCTGACACTTGCTAATCAACCATTGATGATAATTGTAATTCTTGCTAAGGACACTTCATCCTATGAGGTCAAAAGGACATTTTGTACACTGAAATGCACTCTGTGCAAGTGTGTGACTGAATCCTTGGGCACATGTTTATGTTTACAAGAGATGTTTATGCTAACACTTCTCTTTTTTTGGTAATTTTTTTATAATTCTCTTTTCCCTCATTTGTTGTTGTCTTTTTTTTGTATCTATGAAATGCTGCTCATTGCTAAATCCTTAATAAAATTTTAAAAGGAGGGTTGAACTTGCTGCTTAAAACAGAGGGGAAAATGCAAGAAAATTTTCAAGGTGCTTTAGTAAAAATCTTGACAAATATTCAGCTCACTTTTTTTAAAAAAAAAAGAGAAGGGATTTTGTGAAATCAGTTGATAACATCTTCATCTAAATCCATTTATTATCGCCAAGTTGAAAAGCACTCAGCTCAACAGGGCTCTGTACCTTCACTGAGGTTTCCAGGTATCAGATCAAGCATCCCAAGTTAAGTGTGGATAAAACATAACAATGTTTGGTTTTTTCTCCCTCCAAAAGGAAAGCAAGTAAGTTAAGGCATCTGACACTGGGGTTGACTAAGCCAATTTGGAGGCTCTTCATTTCATATTTTGGCACTGAATTTTGCTCTTTTTATTCTCCTTTTGTCTTGACATTCCACAGGTTTTTGATGTGTTGGACTAGACCCAGTCTAGAGCTCTGCAAATAATCACGTTTTGAATTGTCTTTCAGGGAACCATGTTTGCTAATGAGTCCTGGATTTGTAGTCTGGCTTCCCAAAATTAGGAACTCAGCTTCAGGAATCAAAGGACTCACAGGATGGGTTTCCACATCCATGTGCCACTCTTTGGAGAACAGAGTCCTCTCCTAAATATAGCACCGTGTATCTGCTGTCTCGGGGCAGAAGGGGCTGGGCACTGCAGGTTGCTGTGCTCTGGAGGGCAGTGCCCCTGCATTCCCACTTTAATTGCCCTCTTTAGTCTGGTGCACCAGTCTTGGAGCAAGAGTGGTCCAACAATACGCAGGATAATCCCTTCTTATAGGAAACTCGACATCACCTCAGTGACTGGTACCCAGAGACTGATTCTGGCTCAAGAGCTGACCTCAATCAGAGAGCAGAAAAGCAAATTATCTCCCTGCTTCCACAGTTTGCTCCCGAAGGACTCCAGAACCTTGCATAAACAAAAACTAATTATAATACACACACACACACACACACAAAAATTTAGTAAAAACCTAAAAGCTTTGCTTGTAGGCTGAACAAAAAGGAATGGGGAAGAGTGAATGTCACAGTGCCATCTACTGACGCCAGCCCCGACCCTGTAGCGAGAACACCCAACTGCAGGGAAAAAAATAAATAAATAAGGCTGGGAGTCTTGGAAGGATTCTGTTTGAAGGAAGGAGATGACTGCTAATTAATCTGACAAGAGAGAAAGCCTCACCTACTGACAGGTTATTCATCCCACAAGTGTTAGAATCCTCTTCAGCAATGTCTGTTCCTATAATTCCTGGAAAGAGACTTGTGCTGGAGGAACAGCTGACCAGAACCCTCAGTGCCAGCTCCCATATTTCTATTTGGTCTTGATGAGCTTTATACCAGAGGAGAATTACAGCCTGCTCTGTGGCAAGCAATTTGAAGACATAAAGGAATGCAATTGTGGAATAAAACCTGTTCTGTGTGCTGTGAGATAACTTCATCTGACACAGAAAATGAGCGGTAACTTGGAGGCAGGTAGGAGCAACATGTAATCCAGTTGACATAAATGAAAAGATGATATTGGCAGAAAATTGGGCTGCGTGTGAATATAAAGGCTGTTGAATAACAGGGAGTGGAAAATGACATGCTCAGCAGCAGGAAGGTAAAGATGAAAGGAGTTCAGAAAACATTTGTACGGGAGAAGCCAAGTGCAAGTCAATAAAGGCTGAAATTCTCTGCTCCTTGAAGCAGAGCTGAATGCTGAAGCCTTCAGTCCTACCTGTGTTCAGGGTTGGCAAATGGTAGAGTGTCAAAACAATTAGAGTTTATTCTCTGGTTGCTAATATGCAAGCTGAAGTGGAGGCTGAGATGTTCAGCAAAACCATTACTAAGCAAACTGATGCATCATCTTCTGTATCACTCTCAGTACTTCCAAGGTAAGAATGAAGTGAAGGACGAGGAGAGAATGATTTGGAATTGAGAGGCAGAGAAAAAAAAAAGTCAAGAGGTGAGGAGACTGCAGCATGTTGATTGAAAAAAATAAAAAAAATCTATATATTCTGAAGCGTTGTGTCAAGTATGAGAATTCAGGAGGGGAGAAGTGAGCACCTGAGCTGTGCTTGCTGAGATTCACTCCAGATATCTTGTGGCAGATGGAGCTGACACCCTGAGAGAGGCTAAGGGGTGAAAGTAATAATGAACAGTCTTCACAATGTAAAAGCAGAAGAAATATTAGAGCTGTTACAAGAGAGCAAGCAGGAGATGTTTAGATTTATGAGTTCTTTTGGAGAGCAGCCATGGTTTGTCTTTATTTCCTAGTAACTGGTTCTTGGTTTGAGCTTCGTCAGGTCATCAGATTGGTGCCATCAGCTCTAAAAGGGTTTTAGTCCTTCCTTTGGATCATCTAGCAGGCACAAAACTAACATGTGGAGTGCAAGCACGAGATGCTTTTGGGGGAGCTGTCCTGATAAGCAAAAGCAGTGGAAAAAAGTAAGAATAGAGAGAGGATTTTATTATGGCACCATCTGTCTCCTTGCCGTTAATATTTTTCTCCCCTTTTTGCACCGATTTTGAGAACTGGATTTGAGGGTGGATGTTGCAGAAGGGATGGTTCCAGAAGGGACCTAAGGCATGGCCACCACAGAAAGCAGGTGTCTGGTTGAAGTCCCCTGCACCACACTGATCTTAAAAGTAACACCCAGAGCCGAGCCTGTGCTTGGAGGAGGGCCAGCAAGTGAATTCCAGCTTCGTGCTCTTGTAAAGCCTCGTGCAGGGCATTTCTCCTGATGCCCCGTTTCTCATTCTCTTCTTCCTTGCATTGCTTCATTTAAAGCTGGTTGATGAGAGTCCAGACTTGTCTTGGGCAATGTGCTTTTGCCCAGAACCAAGCAATCACCTGGGGCAGGCTCCTGCTGAATGTTAGAGCACCCTGGCAAGTGCTCTGCTCTCATATTTTTCAGCTAATCCAGAGATTTCAAATAGCAGTTTCATTTTTCCTCTTTTAATTTAATTGAAGAACCTAAAGGGAGCTTTTGACTTTTACTGGTGGAACCTGAGGAGGACTGAAGCAGTTTAAACTTGACCGACCTTAATCGTGCAGGGCACCCTTCTAAACTTTTGTTTGCCTCCTGTGAGCTGCTGAAGAGAGGAGGGGAAAAAAGAAAGAAAGACAGGAAAAAAAAAAAAAAAGCAGCTTTCAGTTACTAAACCCCCTCGTGGTATTGAATTCTAACCAAGTACCTCCAGCCCTGCCAGCCAGAAATGCCAAAAGGAGGAAAGCTGCTGAATCAGAAGAGAAACAGGATTGGGAGGATGGTGGGGAATAAGAGAGTAGCACTAGGTGAGTTTATTTGATAGACTTACTGCTGTTTTGTATTTGCAGATCATCTGGGAGCAAACTTCTTCGGGTTTTTTATTATCATCGCCGGGTTTTGTTCCTAAATTATTTAGCAAATGTTTTCTGGGAGCCACTTCCAGCATATAGATTAGTTATTCCCAGCTACTTGCTGGTCTTATGAATAAGTTCTGCAGTTCTGAGCTGAGCTTGCAAGATGCCAAAAGCTTTGAACGCCCTGGCCTGGGTAAACTGGGAGCTCCTGGTGCTCTGCTCCGGGGTTCAAACCCTGTTTGATTTGGTGTGGAGTGGCCACTTCAGTCATGTGGTTTCCCTTCTGCTCCCTCAGTGAGTGACTCTCGAGGGCCTTTCGAGGCACCCACGTGAAGGCTCCTGCCACAGGCACTCAGGGAAATGCAGCCACCCCGGCACTCTGTCCCCACTGTGGGGCCTCGTGGGCTGGCAGCACGTGGGAGGTGATGGGCACCAAGGGCCAGCCTCCAGCAGAAGGTCACAAGGCTGCTTTTGTGCCCTTATCTGACTTTCAACGTGTCCTTCCCTTGGGTCTGCAATGTCCTTCCCCATGGTTCCTGGGACAGGCTGTCCATTGGTCACTGACAGTGAATTTAGGGGTGATTTGGGAAGTTTGCTCAATCACCGGGTGTCCTTCCCTTGGGTCTGTAATGTCCTTCCCCATGGCTCCTGGGGACAGGCTGTCCATTGGTCACTGACAGTGAATTTAGGGGTGATTTGGGAAGTTTGCTCAATCACCGGTGTCCTTCCCTGCCCAGGTGGAGTGGTCCTGGATGGACAAATGGTGGAGCATCTCCCACTGTGGGCTGGGGGCAGGACCCCCATCACATTTACCAGGCAGTCACTTCTCTCTCATTTCTCAAGCAGAGACATCTTTGACCCGAGTGAAATAATTCCCCTGGTGGTGGGAACTCCAGCAAGTGTCCATTTCCCTATAGACTTTACTGGGGTACCCACCCAAACCCAATTTGGTTTTGAGACACTAAGCAGCCCCTGTGGAACCTTTTCAGCTTATTTATGATGAACAGCACCAGTCTGGTGGCATTATCAGGAAACTCGGGAGATACAGCAGGAATGTTTGCTGAGCGTGGTTTGCTACAGGATGCTGTGTAGTCATCAGCTGATTAATGCCAATTTATTTAGAAATAGAGTCTAGCCATGGCTATCTGCTTTTCCAAAAGATGCTGTCGTGTCCTTTCTCCACCACACCCGATGGAGAACGTTTGCTAAAGTTGCTGTTGCATATGCTTAAGCAATAAAACATTTACAGCTATTTCAGATATTGCTGCAGTAGGCATTTTTCCTCATTAATTTTACCATTCTAGATGGGATTTCATGAGGTGTGAAGGCATGCAGAGTCATACCTTTCACTATCCCTGTTCCTGCTTGTAATGGCAACCTTTTCAAGGCAAAATGAAATGAGAAGAGGATGTTTTAGGGAAGATAAAGGAAGAGGTTTGAGGCATGATGAAGGCAGTGGCTCTGGTGCATCTCTATGAATCACAGAATATCCTGAATTGGAAGGGACCCACAAGGATCCTCCATGTCCAGTTCCTGATCCACTGACTTCTGCTCTTGCTCTGCAAAGTTGCACTGATTGTTCTTTGCTCCTTCTTGCCCAAGACTATGGAGACTTTAAAATACCCCTGGGAGCCTGCAGGGAGAAATGGGCTATAAAAATATAACAATAATGATTTCTTTCTACCGCCTTCACCTGAGGAATCTCTAAGCATGTTTCAAATATCAAAGAGCAAGAAACCCATTGTAGTGTTGTCCCCTGGGTATAGGTGGGAAAAGGAGGCCCTGAGAGGTAGAAGGAATTATACAAGGCTAAAAGTAAAGCCAGTAGCAGATCAGGAGATAGACCTGAGGGCAGGGTTTGGGTTATGACCCTTTTCGCAGGAGTTGTCCCCATTTTGGGGATAATTTTTTAATCCGTGCACAAACACTTCATATCTGGTCAATATTGCGGTGTTTCCTGCAGAAAGAAGGCTTCTCTTTCATTCTAGAAGTGATGCCTGCACTAAAATATAACTACCACTGTAACAAATCACAGAACGCTCTGCTCCATCCTCTGTCCCAGAGCTGTATCTCAACTTGACTCTCCTGTAAATATTAAGACACATGATGGATAGTGATAGGTCAAAGCAGAGAAGATCTGGAATTATTCTTTTCATATTCCAAAAGAAGAAGCTCGTGTTATTTCTCACACTTTCATATTTGCCCCAATTTATGGGGTAGATAAGGCTGGAATTTTGAAGGGCGACATCATGAATTGCTTTTCTTATTGATCGAGCTTTTAATGTGCAAACAATGAAAACAATAAAACTTGCATTTAAAAACAAACATTTCTAACACAGGAGCTGCATTAAAATGACACAAATTGCTTTTGTGGGCTGAATTTAACAGAACACCCATGAGGTTCCACTTAAAAACAACAAGCCAACAAAAATCAAATTGCATTGTTTTACTAGCAAACAAAATGGTGAGCACGCCTTGGGCTACGTTTTCAGCATGTTTTCTTGGGAGATCAAAGCTTAAATCCCATTAACCCTTCAAATGTCAGCCTGGTGAATTCTTTTTCTTTACCTCTGAGCTTCTGATGCTCCCTTTAGCAGGAACCCAGGGCTCTGCCTGGATCTGATGCTGTTCCTCCTCCTCGTCTCCCCCACCGGCATCTCCACGGAAGCACCACCTTGTAAGTGGGTAGAGTTCAAACAGACGGTTTATCCAGCCCACATTGGTTTCCCATTTTACTGACTAGGAGATCTGGCCAGGAGCCAGCACTAAAATACATTTATTTTTTTCACCATTTGCTGTGGCGCTGCGTTACCCCACTGGCAAGTGGCTGGATGAGGCTTTGTTGGCCAGCACAGCCATTTTTGAGCAAATTAGGGTTTGTTTGGTCCTTTTAATGATCTCCTGGACACCAGGTATGTTGGTGAGGGATAGTTGGTTGCTCACAGTGAAGGAAAGCTGATTTATTTTGATGTTTGTCACCTGTTCCAACAACCACTGGGCATCCCATGTGCTTCCTAAATAAACAAATGCCCACAAGATGCCTCTTCCTGAGGGTTTCTCAGGGACAATAAACTAATATTTTGCACAAATATTCAGGCAGTGGGCCAGATCCTAATCTGACTTCACCCTTATTTCCCTGCTCTTCTGGGACCTGGTTTCATGCACAAATACAAAAAATCCTCCAAGCAGTTGTTAATTCCAAATATCTGCACGTCCACACGTGCTGTGTACTGTCACGAAGATTGGGGAGATAGAGCAGATGCGCCCTTCTG
The DNA here is from genome assembly GCA_013398175.1 of Climacteris rufus. Taxonomy (NCBI): domain Eukaryota; kingdom Metazoa; phylum Chordata; class Aves; order Passeriformes; family Climacteridae; genus Climacteris; species Climacteris rufus. The sequence continues at coordinate 268,656 of VZRZ01004508.1, forward strand.
GAAGTGCTTTGGAAGCATGGAAAGGTTTGGGAGCATGGAAAGGTTTGGATGCACTGGAGAGCAGCAGCATTCTCCCCTCTGAGTGCTTGGGAGCTGTGGGATTATCCACCCCAGCCCGGGGTGGTGCCAAGAGTCCAGTCGGATGCTCAGAGTGGCTGGAAACTTGCCAGGACAAGGGGTCAAAAGGGAGGAATTTTTTATTAAAAAAATTTTTAAAAATTAAAAAAAAAAGAGAAAGGGGAGAAGGGAGAAACCTCCTGCATGAATTCAGGAACATGCAGTGGAGCTGTGGAAGGAGGTGGATGTGTCCCGGCTCACACAGGAGCAAACTGTACTCCCCGGCCGCGCTCCCCTTGCCGGGCCTCCTGTCCACATGCCAGAGTTCACTGTTAAAACGCTCCAGTTACAGTACCAGCCCACAGCTGTGTGCAGCTGTGTGCAGCTGACCTGAACAGCCCCACACAACCGGCTTTTCACACAGGAACAGCCCCTTTTCAAAGGGTTCACCCCAGCACGTTGCTGCGGCCTTACAACGTGTAAAACATGGGGCTTCAGACAGCCTGGCCTTTTGTTGGGAGCGCTTTTGGGGAGGCTTTCATACCCCCAGATGAGAAGAGCTGTTGCCAAATAACTCAGCAGTGTGGTGGGTTTGGGTTTTTTTCACCTGCTGCCCCCTTCCCTTTAGGAATACCTCATCCTGCTTTGCTTCTTCCCAAGGAAAAATGAAAGCTAACCTCAGTGTATTTTCCTTTTGAATGATTGTGATGTGAAGCACTGAAAGGCCAAGGACACAAATCTGATCTCTCTGTGACCAGTGACAGGACTCGAGGGAATGGCTGGAGCTCTGTCAGGGGAGGTTTTGTTGGATATCAGGAAAAGATTCTTCCCTCACAGGGTGTTGGGGCACTGACCAGGCTTCCCAGGGAATGGTCACGGCCCCAAGGCTGCCAGAGCTCTCAGGGACAGGGTGAGATTTTTTGGAATTGTGCAGGGCCTGGAGATGGACTGGATGATCCTTGTGGGTCCCTTCCAGCTCAGGATGTTCCATGATTCCATGAAATCAGCCCCTGAGGGCTGTCTCCTCCTAAACACCTGCAGGACACTCTCCCATGGGATGGCAGTGCCTGTTTGTCACCCTACAGCACCAGGCAGTGTCGTGGCCATGTCCCATGGCAGAGTCCCTAAATCTGTGCTACAAACTGCAAGCATGGAATAAATCCTCCCTTTTCACCCTTGGTGTGCAGATCCTTCACAACAAATGCCATAGATCTGAGGGACACGAGCAAGAACAATAAGAAGAATAAAAGAAGAAGAAGATTTGACAGGTTTTTATTATTTTAGAGGCTGGCTGATGATTGTATTGGATGATCTTAGTGGTCTTTTCCAACCTGAACAATTCCATGAAGTTTGCTCAGTGCTGCTGAGGGTTAAAGGAGAGTCTCTTACTCAGGAGCATTTGCAGTCAGAGCAGAAGGTGCAGAAGCTTTGTCATCTTCACTCCTACTTTTACTCGACTCTAAATCTGTGAGGAGGAAAACTGCATTTTATAATGGGTGGGCAAAAGAAAAAAAAAAAAAAGCAGCCTTTTCCAATGTCTTTCTTTCTGGCAGTACTGGGATATTTAGGAATGGTAGAGGTTGTTATTGCATATAGGAAGGTTTTATTGCTTCCCCTCCAGTGCAAACTCAGTCATGTCTGTCCCCTCAATTTCCCCTTTTGCTACTGGGATGAGGAAATGAAGAGAAAGGAGGGAAACACCAAAAAAAGCAGCACTTGTTTCCCTTTGTCTGTCACTCAGAACTTGCACATGTGTTTTGGGGGAGAGGGGAAACAAAAATGTATCTCCAGACAGCTGAGTCTCCTTTATCAGACATGACTTGAGAGGAGCTGTGAGGGAATTGCCTGTGCCACCTTCTGCCAGTGGTTTTGTCTCTGCAGCTCAGCAGGTCTTGCAGAGACTTGTCCCAGAACGTTCACATACCACAGCCAGGACCTGCCAGGACGTTGCTCTTTCCGCAGTTTTTCTGGGGATTTCAGGAACGTGGGGAGTTGCAGTAAAGCTGTGTTGGAAACCCAGATTCCAGGGAGAATTTCCCTACACAATGGGCTGCATTAAAGAGCTTTGCTCCAAACAGAGCGCGGTGGCCGAGTCCAATTTCCAGTGTGAAGCGAGGTGTGATTTTCAATTTAGTTTTTATGAATCCTTTTTTTTTTTCCTCCTAATCCCATCATCATTATTCTGCTGTGAGCCCCTTGCCAAAGGCTGGCATTTGGCGCTGATTTGAAATGCAGCTCGTTGCCCTGGTGCCAGCTTGCACGGCGTAAAGGCTGACCTGGGCACTGGGTGGCTGTGGCCAGCGCTGGTGGCACAATGACAGCGCTTTCACTGGTCCCAGGATGTTTTAAATCCATTCCCTGCTCTGAGTCAGCTTTTCAGTTAGCTGGGAATACCCCCATTTTGTCCTAGCTGTAGGATGATGGATGTGGATGAATTTTGTTCCCAGCTGAGGGCAATGGGGCTGCTGTGATGCAGCAGCACGGGAGTGTCACCTCCTTATCGGTGCCTTTGGGGTGGGAATGTGAGATCCCACCCCTCTGGTGTTCCCACAGGGTCGTGTGGGACTTTCCTCTCTCCCACACAGCACATGGAGACGCTGAGGTTGGCCAAGCTCAAACGTCTCACTGGTCCTACATTCTCACAAACCATTTTTGCAAAGGAAAGTTAATATCTTGGCCCTTTCCTTTAGGGATACCCAGGAAGCAAAGGCATCAAATGAGCAGGACCTTCTGGGATCAGAAGGCATCCTGGAGGCATTAGATATGGCTGGCATTTGATACAAGGGCTGAGGTTTTTCTGTTTTATTGATTTAACCTATCTGTGGTTGTGCATGCACAATGGGCCGCATTATGAGTGCCATGTGCATCCCTGCTCCTGCCAATAAACCCGGGAACCCCTGGAGAAGGGCAGAAGTTTCCCACCCAGAAAATTCATTCCTCCCAGGGTGAGTGAGAGAGAGAGAGAGAGAGGCAGCTCCCCGGGACCCCCGAGGCACAGAGGTGCACATTTCTGTGTGTTTGTTCACATTTGGCTCTTGGGGAGCAGCAGAGAACTCCCTTCCTGTGTGGTTTGCTCACGTTCCCAGCAGGAATAATGCTGGCAGGCTGAGGGATGGTGGAGGAGAGCGGCTGCTCTCAGCTGGAGCATGGTCAGGGCTCTGATCATGGACACACCCGCAGTTTAGGAGCAGTTTTTATCATCAGAATAATCTCCTGGTTGTTTGTGTTGATGTGTCTTGGATAAAAACGCTCTTGGAGGGGACGGGATCTTATGTCTAAGTGTGTAAAGAGGGTCTAGAAGGGAATATCTAGGTTTAGAAGGAAATCTCGAGGTTTAGAAGGGAATCTCTAGGAGTAAAAGGGAATCTCTGGGTCTAAAAAATGAATATCTAGGTCTAAAAGGGGATCTCTAGGTCTAAAAGGGGATCTCTAGGTCTAAAAGGGGATCTCTAGGTTTAAAAGGGGATCTCTAGGTTTAGAAGGGAATCTCTAGGTTTAGAAGGAAATCTCTAGGTGTAAAAGGGAATCTCTAGGTTTAGAAGAGAATCTCTAGGTGTAAGAGGGAATCTCTAGGTCTAAAAAATGAATATCTAGGTCTAAAAGGGGATCTCTAGGTCTAAAAGGGGATCTCTAGGTTTAAAAGGGGATCTCTAGGTCTAAAAAAGGGAATCTCTAGGTCTAAAAGGGAATCTCTAGGTCTAAGAAAGGGCTGTCTCCTCTGATCCAGGATGTTCACACACCAAAGGTGGCAGGGAAGACAGAGGGAAGAGCATCCCCAAACCAAGCTCTTGCTGTCACAAGCTCAGCCCTTCGAAGGAAGTTCAAGCATCGAGAGGTTTAACTCAAACCCAGCAATTGCTGCTGCAATGATTGGGTTGTGCAGTTTGTCTTTCCGTGTGTAGCTCCACTCAGCCAGGCACGGTCCTGTCAAAGAAACATTTCAGGAAAATAAGAGAAGAGGGGAAAATGCAGGCACTCCCCACGCTGGTCACTTGGTACCTAAATGAGGCACAAATTTGGGTTCCAGGGTGATAATGGGTGTTGAACTCAGGGAAACACAGCAGTGGCAGCTCTAATTGCTGTTCCTTTAGGTGCTGGAGGGAGATATCTTGGGGAAAAAAAGGCCAAGTTTGGTATTTGCCAAGTGTGAGAAACAGGATCATGTTCTGCTGCAAGGCTGCAGTGAAGTGGAAGCAGAGAATACTTGATTTCTGAACATTAAAGCACCAAAATATTGATAATGGGGCGTTTTTCATTTAAACTGTTACCTTCCTGAGAAAATCCTTTGTTTCGGAAAAAAAACCCCAACTTACTGACTCTGTTTCAAACCAAGATGGAGCAGAAAAGTGGAGGCAAGCTTCCCATCCTCTTCCAAATTAAATGCTCCAATTTTCCATTTGGAAATGACTTTTCATTTCCATTTTTGTGTAGCACGAATACTTTTTTTTTTTTTTTAAAGTCAAAATAGAAATGAAGTTCTTTGGGTTTTAGCTGGAGTTGTGCAGGCAATATTTTGTGTGGGAGAAGAGAGGATCTTTGGGCTTCTCAGCGTTTTGAGTCGTACTACTTCTGATTTTTCAAAATACACCCCAAAATGTGGAAAGATCAGAATTCCAGAAGGGATTCCAGCTTACAAGAAGCAGCTCAGTGTGGAGGTTAGGTCTGTATGTTCTTGCACAGCACGTAGCAGAATATTTCACTGCTGGGACAGAAAGTCTGTGTTTAAGTAGCAATAACTCACACAAAGAATTGACAGATTGGAATGCACCTGGTTCAGGCTGCTGGTCGCTAATATCATTCCCAGTTTTCTCTGGTGAAAGGCAGCTAGGATGGTTTATAGGATAGTTTATGGGTATGTCCAGCCATATCCAGGGCTGCTGTGCTTAACTATGCCCCCAAATTAAACTTGAGGGGTGGGATCGCAGGGCTGAACCTCGAGGGACAGATGAATTTAGGAGTGTGATGGAGAGCACTCCGTGTTCCCCAAACTTGTCCCTTTAAGGACACTCCAAGAGCAACCCCAAAAAATCAGAACCACCCCAAATCACCAGTTGCTTTTGAAAACTGGGGCCAAGCTACTTAGCTGCACCGCTGGCAATATTGTTTAAAAACAATGGGGCTCAATTAGATGAGAATTATTTTAACACTTCGGAAGGCTGCCAAGTAATTTCCTTCTCCTTTATTGATTTTTTCCGTTGCCAGTAAATATATCTGCGGCAGCAGGATGAAAGGAGCAGCAGTGGAGAGGGGGAAAAGTTAAGTGTTAAAAAGGAGACTGTAACAAGATATGTCCCCTCAACCTCTGGGAAGAAGGAGGACATTTTAAGACAGGAGGAAGCGAGGGATTCATGGAGGCATTTCACAGGGCTGGTAGCAGACAGCCCAATATTATTTTCCTTGCAGTGCTTGCCTGATCCTTTACTTAGATTGGCTCCTGTTTCTTCCCCTCATTGTGCAGTCCCTGCGTGAGCTGGGCTCCATGTAAAGACATTCCACCTACATTCCTTTGCCACCGGGTAAGAGGAGGGGGGAGTGCAATTATGTGGGCTAGCGAGACACAAAGGGCTCTGCTCCACAACTAAAGCTTATAAACTTTGCTTCACTTTTCCCCTTAAAAATATTAAAATTAAAAAAAAAAAAACACAACAAACAAACAAACAAACAGAAAAAAAGCCACCAAAGAGGGGCTGTCTACAAGAGTCTGGTTTGTTCCCCTCCTCACCTACCAGCCTACAAGTGAAGGATTTTGGGCTTTATCCCACCTGTAAATATTTCCCTCCCCAGCACTCCGTAGATCACCACAGAATAACTAGTTTTTAGTTTTTTGGCAGTGTCAGCGTTTCTCTCTGGCTTTATTTTCTATGTGCATCTTCTCTGTACTAATCACACAATCCCAGAGTGGTTTGGGTTGGAAGGGACTTAAAGATCATATTATTCCAGCCCCTGCCATGGGCAGGGACACCTTCCACTGGAATGGGTGAGGTGGGAAGAGATCTGAGTGGTCCTTGGGAAAAAAAAGGCCATAGGTGATTAATTCTGCAGGGATACTTCTGTCACACCTTTTTGGGATCTAGTGGGGGCCATTATGGCATTTATCCAAAGAGTTTCCAGGCTACAGGTGTGACCCTGCCCTTCTCCATCTTCACCAGCATTTTCATGTCACTATCCTGGTTATAAATCCTGGGAATATTCCACTGTAGGCACCCCTGGAAGGGAACTGGCTCTAGAAGAAGACCACGGAGCTGTGAAAGAGCTGTGAGACACACAAACCCAGAAGTGAAAAAATTCTCCAGCTGAGGATGCTGGGTTGTGGAACACATTGTTTAGAAGTTCACATAAACTGGACCTTTTCCAGGTGAACATCTCCCAGGCAGGATTTGTTATGGGTGTTATTCCACTCCTCAGCACTGAACTTCATTAGCTGGGCTCTCTCCATGTGCAGGGCTTTCTAAATGCCACTGTCCTGCTTTCCATATTGATTTCTGTGCCCCTGCACTCCTTCTTCCCATTTTGTCTAATAAGCAAATTTCATTACCTGACTTCACAATTTTTCCTCTGGGCCATTAGAATTGCTTGACTGTATTCCTGGCAGAGCCCTTAATTAGAGATGGATCAGAACTGATGTCATTACACTGATCCATTAACCACACTCTTCCTGTGACTCCAAATGCAGGTGGTTCAGATAAAATGTGACCTGGATCCCAATCACTACTGAGTTAGTTCACTGTGCAAAGCCCCAAACCTCCTCAGACTGCCAAAGATGGAGAAGAAAAGCTAAATTAAGCCTTCCACAGATTCTGCCTCAGCTGTCCTGATACAGGAAACATCTCTGGGTTTGTCCTGCAACTAAAGCACTAGTGATGCATAAATGATTTCATTTCTTGCTGCACATTTTAGAAGGCTGGGTCCTTACTCCAGCAAGGTAAAAATGTTGTCATTTTTTTCTAGTCACATAAAAACCTTCTGAGACACAGCCTTTCTTCTTTTAGCACCCTTGAGAGCTCTCTTGAAGCCAGTCCAATTTTCAAACATCCCCATAAAACCCAATTAGGTTGGAATCCATAGGCTGAGAGAGACATTTTGGCTTTCTGCTGCCGTTATGTGCTGCCTTGTCCTGCAGCCTGGGCACTTGCTGAAATAAATCACAGCTCTTTTTAGAGCTGGACGTGGCCAGAGGTGGACACAGAGGAGCTGAACACGATGATCTCAAAAGAGATGCTCTGAATTAAGCAGGAGGTTGCTATGCCACGAGACTGCTGCACTCTCCAACAAAAGTTACAGCGCTGAGTCCTTGCACAGAACGGGGTTTTCCGAGAAAAAAAAGTCTGCAAGGACATAACCTCAGCTGGCTATGGCTGGAAACAGCTCCTGAAGTCATCTAGGATTTCATCTCCTACCTCTTACTGCATCCACAAGCAAAACAAGCAAAACCAAACACTTCCCTTTCCCCAAAATCTGGAGTATGCAGAACTGCACTCTGCCTTGCTCTGGTGATTATATTTTTATATGGATATTAAAAGAAAAATAATGATTTATTCTCCCTATTCTTCATGGGCTGCCCTGTTTTTCCCCCCAGGATGGCTCAGCACATATCTCACATCACCCATCTTGAGGGCTGGAACTGGATGGCCTTTAAGGTCCCTTCCAACCCAAACCATTCTAGGATTTTGTGACCTTTCTGGAAAGTTATTCCCACCTCTCCACCAGCCAGAGAGGGTTAATTTGGCCTTTCCCTGGACCTAGAAGGGCAGCACCTGCTAGCAGGGTGGGGTGTTCCCTCGCACAGCTTGTCAGAGGCAGATTATTATTATTATTATTTTGTGAAATAACATGTTTCTTTGTCTGTGTCCTGCCCCACAACCTTCAATCGAGCCTCGCTGGTCTCTCAGCCCTCGCTGCCAATTTTGCTGCTCTCCCTGTTTGCAGAAACCTTAACTCTGTGTTTGAATTGGCCTGCAGGATCTGTTTGAGGAGGGTGAGAGACTGAACAAAAATGGGAGGCTCTCATCCCCCCAAAAAGAAGTGTAATTTGCCTTTAAAGGCTCTTAAACAGCAAACACATTCTGTCTGATCCTCCTTAATAAAGTATCCCAGCAGTGCTACAGTGCCTTATTTGAGGTCTGTGCAGTCTCATTAAATTTGATGTGTCACAGAGGGCTTGGACATGTGAAAGGGAGGCTGCAGGAACCAGGATTGAAGTTTGCCAGATTTGCTAAGGAAAAATGATTCATTATGGCTTTTCAAAATGGACACCCTTCAGGCTTCCCGCTCCACTGATTGTGTGAGCAGGGAAGAGGGAGCGGAGGGGCCACCGCAGCCTGCAGATTTAACCCTTATTAACAGCTGCTTAAATTAAGGATTCGGTTTGATCTGCTGAAGATGTGCTCACACTTGTGTGCTCCGAGTGAGGAAAAGAAAGGTTATGAAAGATTCAGAGGTGCAGCTGAAAACTCGGGGCTGGCTGGTCCTGCCGCTGCTCTGCTGTAGGGCCGGGAGGAGGGTGGAGGCTCCAGGGTGTGCTCAGGTCGTGCAAAGTCCTCTGTGACCCACCCCTGGCACCCAGGACAGGTGCTGAAACCACATCCTGCTTCCCCTGTGCCTTGGGAAAGGGACAGGAGGTGCCTGGAAGGGTTTGCCCACCCCTGTGGTATAGCCATGGTTTGGGACCGGAGTGTGTTGGTGCCACGGAGCTGCACAAGAACCGCTTTAGTGCGGCTGTCTCCTCCTCTCCGTGGAGAAAGGCTGCCTGGAGATCTAATTTCATGCATTTGTGCCTAATTGGGGGTCAGCAGATGATGAGTCTGGGGCACAATACACTGTTGATGTATCAGGTTTTGTGTGCCAGAGCTTGAACTCCAGTCAGTTCTTGCACAAGTGACATGGACCATTCCCTTAAGAGCTGGACCTTGTGGGTCCCTTCCAGCTCGAAATATTCTGTGATCTGGAAGTAAAAGTGGCTCAGTCCTCAAAAACCTCTCAGGTATCTTCCCTATGCTTTGCTGGGAGCAGAGCCAGTGCAGGGAAGTTTCTCTCCTGCACCTTTGCTGTGCTGGTGGTGGGTGAGGAGAAGGGAGGTGGCTTGGAAAGCGGTTGTAGGGATGGCATCAGCACAGACTGAGGCTATTTTGGAATATAAGGCAGAGACAGGTTAAGATGGATACCCAAAAAAACGATGTGTCCAGAGCTTGTGAGCGTACCTGGACTCTGTCCTGGGTCAATGGCTGCAGGCAGCAGCAGGAATCAGGGAATTGAGGGATTCCCCACACTGCCTTGTGATGGGAGCAGGGATACAGCCAGGACTGAGGGCATGGAAAGGTGTTAATCCTGGCCAAGAGGCTGCAACAGTGAATTCTAGAGCAACAGGCTCCTCACACATTGCATCCCCTTCCTCTCCCTTCTCTCTCTCTGAGACCCTACAGCCTAAAATTCACAATACAGTCACATTTCAGTTCAAGACACCAGAGGGGGGGAAAAAAAAAGGCAGGAAAGCTGATCTGGGGGATCCACATCTATTTCTTAGGATAACAACAAAAAGACGGGAGCCAACCCACCGCAGGGGATTTCTTGATGCTGCAAAGAATTCTCCTGATTTGTGGCATCTGAGTTAGGGGGCCAAAAAGAAAAACATTTGTGCTTTTAAAAAGGTTGTAAATCACGCCCTGAATGTTCACCATTTACATTTTAAGTGAAATAGGATGTCAAACCATTTTGCTTTATGTTTATTTTCAAATACTGTACGCTTTACTGTCCACTTTCTCCAGTGCCTGTGCCATTTAAATCATATTGTATATAGCCAAAGATGCAGGGGGATATAAATCTCCCAGGGTGTCTGTATACACCAATTATTCTTGGGAAATGCAGCCAGCCAGAGTTCACAGTACCTGAGATACATGATTATTGTGGCCATGCTATTTCTGGGAATCTTTTTTGGGGGGGATTCTTACCCAGCATAGATTTAAGGGTAAACCCACCAGGTTCAGTGGTGTGACATAGGTATGAAATGCATGTAAATGAGATCTTTTAATTTTAGGGAGCAAATTTCAGCTGCAGGCACATACAGATGCTGTGTGATAAATACAGTCTCTCAACTGCATATTTAAACAAAGCATTAAAGCATTCACACTTCCTGTTGGAGAAGTATTTTATTTCTTTCCCTTTATTTATACAGCGTGGCAGAAAGAGCAGAAATAAATTTCATCAGCTTCTTACTGCCTCATCAGCAGCAGAGACACACAGGAACGAGATGAAACACCGTTCAAATGAAATGTAAATGGAACTGGCACGCCTTGTCCAGTGACACACCGAGACTCGGCGAGGGGCACAGCGTGGAGAGCGGGATCCACGGCAGGGATGGCCCTGGGTGTGGGCCAGGATGGGGTGAACTGAACTGTGGGGATGTCAGGATACAGGCTGTGGGCTCAGCTCCATCCCTGTGTCCATGCTGGGAGCAGGCACAGCCATTCCCTGGGGCCTGGTGCTGAGGAGGTTTGGTTTCTCTTGGAGCTGTGCCTCGCTTTAGCTTCACTCGGCCTTTAGCAAGGTGAGAGTTCCCACTAATTCTGTTTGGGAAGTGCTCGGTGCTGCCCCATCTCTGGCTTTTCCTGAGGCTGTTCAGCTGTTCCTCAAGGGTTTGCCTCTATTCCAACCTAGCCACAGTCGTGACTGGTGTGGATGTAACTCCTGCTCTGCCTTTGGTGACTTTGTCTCGCAGGTGACAGAGAGGACAGGGGTGGAGCTGTGGTCAATGTGACCTCCCTGCTCTGCAGGAACCCCTGCCAGCCCCAGCCACGCTGCTGATGCAGACAAACTGTGCCCAGTTTGTGCTTTCTGGACATAGGAACTCGCTGTGTTCTTAGGAAAAATATTTCCCTCCCAGCAGTGTAACGAGAGGTTTGATTGCCCTGCCTTGAAAACAAAGACACGGTTCCTCTGAGCTCAGGGGAAAAAAAAATCCATGTGGATTGCCATTGCCTGAGCTGCTCAGGTGGGAATGGCCAGGGGAGGGGCAGTGCCCTGCCTGCAAAGCTGCACCTGCACCAGAGGCATCCCAATCCTGTACAAATTGGAGCCACCGGGAATTGGAGTTGCAGTTCCCGCTCTACCTTAATTTGTGCCCGTCTGGCTCGCAGTGAAGCTGGAAACTCAGCTCAGAGGCAGTGCTGGAGCTTCCCTGAGCCACCCTCCTGGTTAATTAAAAGATATTCTCCCCTATAGCTCCTAGCCCAAATCCCATTTACCAGGCTTTCTCATGGGCAAAGAAAGGCTGAAATTCAAGCTGTAAGGCTAAATAGATCCACATTGTGCTATGGAAAAGAAAAAACCCAGCCCACATCACAATTCAGTTAGCTGCTTAAAACGCTGCCTTGCTTATTGCCATTGTTAGAAAACCTAATAAATCATGAGATTACTTTCTCAGGGTCCTAGGAGCTGTCCTGAGGGTGGGGAGATTTAGGCAGCGCAGGAAATCAGGATGTTGGCTCAGTACATGTCCAAATCAGTGGCCACAAGTAAATCCTCCCACCCCCAGAGACCCCCGGCCCGAGCCTTGCACACCAGGGATTTGCAGAGGCTGAGGGGCTGCAGGAGAGGGAAGACTGTGGAGCCTCCAAAGCATTTTAGGGAGCTTGCAAGGTTCTGCTGCTTTGTATCTTGTATTTTGTGTGGCTGAAGAGGCTTTGCAGTCACCCAGAGCTGGGGATGCTGCTGAAATTTGGACACATTACACTATCCTGCCTAATATTTGATAAAGGATATTCCTCAGCTTTTTTGCATCTCGAAGTCTGGCAGCCCATGGGATTGAAACTGGAGCAGAATAGATTTCTATATTGGACTCAGTGTCTGTTGTACTTCCAAATTCCCTGTGACTGAGGAACTCAACAAATGTACAGGTGCACCTGCCCAAAGAAATTGTGGCTGTCATTCCACCCAAATTTATGCTTATGGTCCACTATGATCCTCCTAGTGTGGGAACATCCCAGGATAAACATACAAAAATCTCATTCTTTCTTTGTGGCTGTCATTCCACCCAAATTTATGCTTGTGGTCCACTATGATCCTCCTACTGTGGGTACATCCCAGGATAAATACACAAAAATCTCATTCTTTATGAAAACCAGTAGTTTTTCTTACAGTATTCCTAAGAATCCTATTGATTCAATATGTAGCATTCTGCAGGCCCTGAGTTTGACCCAATATCCACATTTTCCTATAGAAATAAGCTGCATTAAGATGAACCTGCCTTACCCAGCAGCAAAACAGGGCTGTCAGAGCAGGTTTCTCCTGCAGACAGCCCGGGACACGGGCGTGACAGTGGGAGAGCTCTTCCCAGCCCTGCCAGTGACCTGTTGGGTGGCTGGGGCCAGGCTTTTAATCTCTTCCTCGGTGCTTTCATCTCTGTGGCTGGCAGAGGCTTTGAGGATGAAACGGGCTCTGTGTGTGTGTGCAGTGCTCGGCTCCACGGGGTCCTGCCCCACGCTGGGGCCGGGGCTCAGGGCCCACAGAGATGGAAATGAATCCAGAACAGATTCAACAGCTCCCTCCCTGCCAGAGCAGCCACAGCTGACAGCAGCAGAGCATCTGGGCCTAAATTTAGCTGGAGACCTGACACACTCTTCAAGTCAAACTGGGACAGTCCTGATCCAGGGCGAGCAGAGAGGAGCAATTCAGAGATAAAATATTCCAGGTCTTTCTCATTACAATTCTCCTCATGCCAGATTATCTTTGATTTTTCCATAGCTCCTCCACACTGGCAGCCAGAGGCTTTGTTTAAAACACATCCATCATTATCACTGTAATGTATTATTATTATTATAACTTATTCATTCATATAGCATTTTTCTCACAACAACCCAGGAATCAAAGTGGTTTACACTCTTGCTGTCTGAAAGCAATCTGAAAGGAGGAATTAAGGGGAGGGGGGTGAGTTAAAAATACCTAAATAAATCCGTGAAACTGATTTGAGGTTCACAGTGAAAACTCCAGGTCTAAGTAGGAAGGTAGAAAAATAATGGTGAGGAGCTGTGGGTAGCTGAGAAAGAAACTCTGTTGTGTAACATGATATGAAAGAGAATTTAGAAGAGACTTTGCCTCGTCTCTGCCTTGAAGGATGTTCTCCAGGTAGCTGTGTGATACACAATAGCTCAGCTCCAAACCAGGAATCCAGAGCTTGCTTCAGCACAGGGACATCTGGGAGTTCAGGTAGAGATTTAAGGTGTAATTAATAAGGATGGAGGCTGATGCAGAATTCCAGTGATACTCACATTTTAGGTTCTACAGGTCTGGGCTTTCTTTGCAGCTATATTAGAAACAAAACCCTCAAAACCAGAACAAAACTACCCCACAACCTTAAAACAAAGAGACACAAATGAACAGGAAGAGGGGACTTGGTTCTCTGGGAGGTCAGTGCAAACAGCTGTGGAAAAGGGAGGTGAAACCCAAACAAAACCCTAATTATGCCCTTTCCAAAGATTAAAACCAGCTCACATCTGCATCACTCCAATCAAAGACAGCAAAAGACCCTGTAAAAGGTTGTATGACATCTTGATTTTAGAGCTATCCAGACTGGAGAACCCTGAAGCCTTCAATAATTCATTGTTTTCTCCTCTTAATTTCCTTCCCTGCTCCGAACGTGCACCGTGTATTTCTTGCTCAAGGTTTTGCTCAAGGTGATTCTGTTTGTGCAGCCTTTAGATGCAGCCTCTTCCCTTTTTAATTTTAATGCAGCATTTTGAGGATGTCTCCTGCAAACCTTGCTGTCTGCTTTGTGGAGTAGCAGGAAGGCAAGAAAAGATATGACTAAGGAAGATTATGATATCATTCTGGTTAAGTGCAAATGCATTTTAAAAAATGCTTTGGCTTCTTACCAAGAGGAAGTGACAGATGATCTTTGGCAATTTTATTAATGCATCTTTGCTGTGTTGTTCTGCATATCCCCATTATTTTCTAGAAGCAGACAAGGAGCAGCATTAATTTTCTAAATCTTTGCTGTCTCCTCCCGAAAAATCTTGTATGGATTTGGAAAAACTACATCCCAGATCTGAATTTTTTTTTTCCTTTATGTATATATGTGAAATCCTTATTTGAATATCTGCCCACTGGTTATTTTATATCATCATTTGCATAGTTCAGCTTCCGCCTGACTCCTCAGCAAGATTTAAATATAACAGCCACCATCCCAGCGTGTATTAACAGGTCTGGGAGTTCACCTGGATGTCTTCAGAGAGCTGTCATGTTCCCAACTGGAAAATAAGGAAAAGAGGCACAGTGGCCAAGAATTTCCTGGACAACTTCCTAAGCAATGCTGGCAGCCAAGAAGCAGCGTCTCTGTCACCAGCACCTCTCTGATGTCACCCCTTGGGGTGACCTCCAAAGTGACCAGGAATGGCTGCTCTGTAAAATCTGTTTATTTGGATGTTTGCTCGCTCCAAACCAGGAGTTTTGTCCTTGTTTTCTGCCCTGACTTCCTTCCATCACGATCCCAAGGCCTTTTCCAGTGGGATTATTGAAGTCTGGCATGAAAGGTACAGCTATAAAAGCAGGTGTCCATCTGTCCAGTGATGTAGAAAGAGCCCAAGTGTCCTGTTCCAAAGGCCACGTGGTGTTTTTGCCACAGGAACAGACAAGGGGCTAATTACAGTATCAGGGAAATGCTGAGAGAGACGAGTCAAATCCAAAATATTCAATTCATTTAATATTCCTGATGAATAGGCAAATTACTCTAATCACATTAGTTATTCTATTCATTTATTAGCTAAGAGTGATTAGTAGTGAATAGCTGTAAGAGGATCTTCCAGGTGCAAAAATTAGGCATCTATAGTTTCATGATGTTTATTTTCAGCGGAAGATAATTGTCTCTTTAGCTGCTCTCAGACACACACACACACACTGCCACACACAGATCCACTCCCTTTGTCCAGGCACGGGGGGAAAGGTAGGAAAAAACCCCAGGCTGGCACACAGGTGTGGAGAGATAAGACCAATTCCTTGCAGAATTTAACAGGATTTATTTAAAAACAGTTGGGAAGAGATTTCTCAAAGATTACGGCAAGTTAATGCAGAGGGATTTGGATGCTGGTTCCCACGGAGCACACGGATAATGCCATTTTAAGCACCAGGCTCTGCTGCCTTCATGCCTGATTTGATCGGGCTGGTGAGTGGGAGCTGGGCTTTGTCTGCAGCACAAATGTGACCCAGGCCCCTCGTGTGACAGTGGCACTGCCACCCTGCTGCCCTCAGCAGGGCCCAGATTCTCTCCTGTGCTCTTCCCCGTGGGCTGAATATAGAGAAAATAATGGAATGCTTGGCTTGGAACCTTAAAGCCCCTCCAGTTCCACCCCTGCCACGGGCACCTTCCACCATCCCAGGCTGCTCCAACCTGGCCTTGGGCACTTCCAGGGATGGGGCAGCCACAGCTTCTCTGGGCACCCTGTGCCTCCCCACCCTCACAGGGAGGAATTTCTTCCCAACATCCCATCTGACCCCATCTGTGGTGGTTCATTTACAAATAACACAGAATTCCCTGACTTTTCCTCTGTTAGCGTGCACACATGACTCCGAAACACAAGGGAGAGAAGCAAAACTGACTGGAATTCTGCCTGAAATCTTTTATAGAATCCAACAAAATTTAATCCAACAAAATTTAACCACACTCATCAGTGAGGTTACCCAGCTCTTCCTGGGATGGGCAGTTGAGGAGTGACAGACAAATCCAGTGGGGGACAGGTAATAGAAAAGCAAGTTTGAGTTGGAAGGAACCTTGCAGAACATCTCTTCCCACCCCAGACATGGGCAGGGACACCTTCCACATCCCAGGTTGCTCCAAACCCCGTCCAACCTGGCCTTGGACACTTCCAGGGATGGGGCAACTTCCCTGGGGAGGAAATACTGTGAGACCAGGTGACAGGGAATTTCTGCATCCTTAAACTTTGTCTCTGGTGGGCTCATCCCTCACTTCATACCTCATGGATTCCACCAGGGCTCTGCACCAGTTGGTCTGCAGGCACTAAAGTGCAGGATCAGGAGTTGGGGTTGCAAGGCAGGCACTTCCCTGATTTCCCTGAGCAGGAAATCGATGGGCAGCAGTATTTGGAGAGCAAATTGACAGCAGTATTTACTCCTCACTCACACACAGCACTGCTGGGGTGCCTTAATTCAATGTTCTCATGCACTTTCAGGATGTTATGCTAAGCAAAGGCTGAGCTGTCATTACATTTTTATGAAGTCAATGCAGTTTCTAACAGCTCGGAAAAAAGAATTTACAAGAATTGATCAAATATCTCATTTTTCTAAGGGAATCTGCTCCTCTGGATTTCCCTGAGCTGTCAGCTCGCATTGATATGATCTGATTGATGCTGTTTGCCACATTAAGAAACGTTGGGAGCTAATCTGTTTTAATCCCATTCTCTGTTTTTAATATAATACTCTTGAAGGTAACTGAAGGTTATTACTTATTTTAAATAGCTTAAATATTTGTGTCAAAACATTGCCCTCAAAGGTTCAAATCCAGCCTTTGCCACACGGCTTGGGAACTTAAAAAAAAAAAAAAAAAAGAAAAACCCCCAAACCACCAATGTTGAGACCATTTGGAATGATCTAATCCATGCTTCAAATCCCTTTGTTCTCCCGTTCCCTTGCAGTGTTGGAGAGTTTGAGCTGAATGCTATTTATTAGATGGTTGGAGGGGGTGCTGGCTGCTAAGGAGTTTCTTCTCCAGGCTGTTTGGGGAGGCTGCATTTTTCTAACTCACAGTTTTCTCCCAGTTTGGATGAAAACTGCCATATCACAAGGAATTTTCTTGTGGAAAAGACTGAGAGTCCGTCAGCACACCACAGGAAATGTTCTGTTGTATTAAACTGGTATCTTTGTTGCTGGGGGAGAAAGCTGTGTTTTTCCAGGACTTTCAAACCAGTATTTGGAGGAATGGACTAAAAAAAAAAAAATAAATAAAAGTCCTGGGGTAATGAGAGTTGTGCATTATCTTAGAGGAATCATTTATCTCTATGCCAGTTGTTTAGCTGGGTTTGCCAAGCTTGAAAATTTAGATTTATTGGTGCCAACAACAAGAATGGAAGCATTTAATGGGCTTGTGCTCTATGGAGGTGATGAGGAAAAGCAGCAGAAAATCGGGAGGTGGCTGGAATTGTGCATCAATGACTTCTTTTGGTTTGTTCGGTTTTGGTTTTTTATAGAATAAATTCAAATTGCTAAAAGAAAAGGCAGTTTTTACAAAGACAGGTGTAAGATTTCGGACATGGCGCAGGCAAAACGGATTAAACTCCAGTGTCTCATCAAGGACTCAATGGCAGGACTTTAAATTCCTGACAAAACGTGACATTTGACTTCAAGTCCCACCTTTCCCCCGTGCTCAGCGAGCATCTCCTCCTCCCTGGCTCCCAGGACAAGGCACCTCTCCCTTCCCAAAGCCTCTGGGTGGGGGCCCCAGAGCAGCCCCACGTTTGCTTGTGCTTGTGTTTCCCTGGTGCTGCTGTTGTTTACCCCACACGCTCCAACAGGGCTTGCACTGGCTTCGCAGGAGCAGATGTGAAGCACAATCTTGGACGCCTTCCCAGCCCTCGCTCCGAGCGTCCAAGTGCTCAGTATTTCCTGCACGAAGCCAGTCTAGTCTGACACAATGCCAGCTGCACTAAATGTGCTCTCCCAGTGAATGCTCAGTGTCTGGGTGGCTCGGGGCTCGCACACAAAACCAGCGTTTCCACCCCATTTCCACCCCGTTTCCTTCCCCGACCTTCAGCGTTGCCCTGCTGCCCCTGCCACTCCTACAGGGAGCCCTTCCCAGCAGGATCGTGGGGTGAAATGGGGTTTTTGTGCCCAAAACCTCCCCGTGCACCTGCTGCTGCTGCACAGCCCGGAGCAGCTGCCACCAGACCTGCCCTGGTCCAGCCCAGCCCCTCGGGGTGCACCTGACAGTGCCTTCCTGGGCCAAGCCGTGCCCATGGAAGCACAAAAGGGTCCAAAAAATGGGATTTTCACCTGCTTTTGATGAAGTCTTCATCTTCAGAGCAAACAGCTCCAGTGCATTTATGGTTTATGTAGATCAAGCAAAGTGGTGAACACTGAGTCCCTCCCTGCCAAGTTTTCCCCTCGCTGTAGTGCAGAGTCCACTTAAGAGCTACAATCTGGTTGCTTCATTTGCTTTCAAATTCGGCTCCCATTTGTTCTTCCAAGACATTTGGGTAAGTGGCAGCATCTGCCTTATGTTTGTGTTATTCACACTGAATTTCCAAATGGACATTTCAAATGGGCGCAAGATGCTGCTCTGGCTTGGAAATCAGACTTCTCCAGGCTGTGCTTGACTTATTAGATGTTAAATAGGCTGGGGTTGGATTTTGGGCTGGATGGAAGAGCTCCAGAGCAGCACTGGAGCGCTTTTCCCCCTGCATCTCCACGGGCACGGCTGCAGCGGGGTCACAGCGGTGACAGCCTGCGGAAGGTCACCTGTCTGTCTGTGCTGAAAGGATGGAGGGTGCTCAACCCTGATGGCTTGGCCGGCTCCCAGCCCCCGAGGATCCGCATTCCGCTGGCCCAGGGGCCCTCTAGTGGCATTCCCGGCTGGATCTGCTCAGCCCCGACCCTGCTGGTGTGGGCAGTGTCCCTTGTGCGGGTGCGGGGGTGACCTGGCAGCAGCTGGCCCTGGAGCAGGGTGCCCGTCCCTGCCAGCACCTTCCCCTGGGACCTTTCCATGCGTGGGGTGTGGAAAAGGCTGGCAACACCATACCAAGCTGCTCGGAGTCCTACTGGCTGTGTGATGCATTTTGGGGGGCTGGCAGCACCATACCANAACACCATACCAGGCTGCTCAGAGTCCTGCTGGCTGTGTGATGGGTTCAGGGGGCTGGCAGCACCATACCAGGGTGCTCAGAGTCCTGCTGGCTGCGTGATGGGTTCAGGGGGATGGCAGCACCATACCAGGGTGCTCAGAGTCCTGCTGGCTGTGTGATGCATTTGGGGGGGATAGCAGCACCATACCAGGGTGCTCAGAGTCCTGCTGGCTGTGTGATGGGTTCAGGGGGATGGCAGCACCATACCAGGCTGCTCAGAGTCCTGCTGGCTGTGTGAGGGGTTTGGGGGGGCTGGCAGCACCATACCAGGGTGCTCAGAGTCCTACTGGCTGTGNGTGATGGGTTTGGGGGGATGGCAGCACCATCCCAGAGTCCTGCTGGCTGCGTGATGGGTTCAGGGGGATGGCAGCACCATCCCAGAGTCCTGCTGGCTGCGTGATGGGTTTGGGGGGATGGCAGCACCCTCCCTGCCTGCCCTACACCTCCTGCCACACCCCGTGCCAGGCCCTTTCTCCAAAGGTTTTTCCCTCTGTGTAGCTGATGTGGCTCAGCCTCCCGTGTCCCTGCTCTGTGCTTCACCCTGCATTTCCCATCCCAGTGGTGCCTTTTCCTGCGAGGATGCAGGTGTGGATTTCAGCTGGACCATTGCCCAGCAGGGTTTCTGCTCGGGGCTGTGGGATTGGGAGCCCTGTGGGAATGGGGTGGGTTGGGAGCTGTGAGTTTTTCTTGTCTCCAAGGAGCTGTGACAGTCACATCCTGCCCAGGTCTGTGTGTGCCAGGAGAGCAGACCACCTCCCACCCTCTCCTAGGGACTGGGTCTCTGTCTGGGCTTTGTGGGACTGGGAGGGGGTTTGGGGACACAGAGGTGGCTCTTTTCTATCCAGGTTTTCCTTATCACTTCTAATATGGCTATTTTTTCCCGGTGGGAATACACAAGAGCAAAAGAAACACCTTGTCTTCCCTGGGCAGGGTCTGCTCTTCACTTAATCATTTCTACAGTTTTCTCTTTATTTCCCTCTTTTTTTCATTCTTCAGCTTTTTTCCATCATGCCTTTCCCCAGTTTCCAGGCCCCCTTTTCGGTCTGTTTGTAAATAAATTTCCCTCCGTCCATCCCCTTTTCCCTCAATCAGTTTTTGAAGGTGTCAGAGAAATGGTTCAGATGTTCCCAGCAGCAAATAGAAGCTTTAAGTTGTTCCCTGATGGTTCTACTCCTTATCCCTTTCATTTACAGTGGGGGGGAAATACAGATAATTGCAGATCCTGTACATCTCAAACTGTTTGTGGTGATAGTTACAATTATCCAAAATAATTGGCAGAAAGATCTGTGGACTTAATGTGCTGGGCTAAATTAATACTCTTAATGCTGGGATTTTAACAGCCTGTGTTTGTGACATTGCCTGTGCTGGATCTTCTAAAATGGGCTAAATTGGCCATGCTGGTCATAAGGAGGCATAAAAAGGTTTCTGGTGTCATTTTAGATTGAAGTTCATCTGAGCAGCTATTAGGGAAGGCAGGGAGGAAAATCATTTGCACCCATAGGAATCTATTTTCTTCTTGACTCATCCCCCAAAGAGTTTAAATAGAGACAAAATTTTCATCTGCAAAGCCGTGCACAGGTTGCCCAGCCTGTGTTCACAGGAAGCCAATCCTCACCGGTGCTTCTCCTCCACTTTGCAAGTCAAACCCTCTTCTGGGTTCCTCTGTCTCCATGGGAGGCCACTGCTTCCTATATGGAACAGCAGCAGCTCATTTCTGGTAGTTTCAGGGAGGAAAACATCTGTAATTCCTGGGTAGGGCATTCCCCTCCCCTGGAGGAGAGAGCTGCCCCGCTGATGAACCACATCACTGTCCCCAACAATAAGTGCAAAATGGGAACTGTAAAATACTGAATTTGGGGGCAGAGTCAGGCAGGGTTAAACACTTGTGAAAATCTGATGCTTTTAAGGGTGGGCCTGGGCACTCTTGGGCTGGAGCCAGTCAAAACCTCCAGGAAAGGGAGCTGGGAAGGGGCTGGGGGTGCAGGCAGAGCTGGTGCTTTGCTGACGGCCGTGCAGGCGGCTCAGAAAACAGACCCAGCCTTGGCTTCTGCCAAGAGACCTCACTCCCCCACCAGCCAGACTGTGGGGAGAAAGACATTGGGAGTGAAGGGCTGACAGAGACTGACAGAAGCTTAGCACCCTGCTGGATCCAGCCTTTGGAAAGGGGCGATGAAAGACAAAATCCTCGGCGCGCGATGGCAGCGCCGGCCCCGGTGCAGCCCTTTGTCTGAGGGATGCCAGCGAGGACGGTGCCAAGGTGCTTTTCCCTGACCATCTGCCTTATGAGCCCACGTGCCAGGGTTGATGCAATCCAAAGCCTGATAGCACACAGGCCTGCTGGTTTATGAGGATCCATTTCGCAATTAAAACAAATATTTAGGATTTCTTCTAAATGAAGGGGCCAAGCGCTCAGAAGGGAAGTCTGGCGGATCAGAGCAGGGTAAAGAGGCTTCCCTGGCTCTCCTGACAGAGGCAAATTGCACTGAGATTCGAGTCCAGAGGTCTTCTATGTCATTTAAAAATCATGCTGGACTTACATAAAAAGAGATAAAGGAACGAAAAATGAGGATGGAGAGAGCACTGACTGGGTAGAAGGCACATCCTCTCCCTTCTGCTTGGCTTAGATCTCCCTGTGACAGGCAGAGCAGAAAAGGTGGAGGTCACCCTGTTATCAGGGATGCTGATTTTGGCTTCATGTTTCCTTTAAAAAAAAGGAACCTGGGGAACAACTCCATCCTGTCTCAGACTGGGTGATTTTCCTGCTTCCACCCTGGCTTCCGAGGGCAGGATTTCTTGCAACAAGGCTTGGTGTTTCCTGAGCTTCCTCCTTGTGCTCCCACCATGTTAAACAAATGCATATGCTTCCTGCAGATCCTTGGCAGTGCTCTGAACGTCTCCTACATGGAAATGAGGAGGTCTGGCATGCCACTGTGCAATCCAATGGTCTCACACCCCGACAGAGCTCAGCTGCAGGTCATATGTTCCCCTCTGAACCATATTTTCTGATGAAAACCTTTTTGGCTGCAGACTCAGAACCAGCTTGAGTTAAGTCAACAAGACAGAGGAAGTGACTTGGCCAAGATGAAATGACAAGTTGGTAGCAGAGCTGGGACCAGAGCAGGGTGTCTTGGCTCTCCTGGTTCTTTGTGGCTGTGATTGTTGGCACAGGAGGAATTCAAACCCATCCTATTAATGCCATGCACACCTTATCTGCTCATACCTGTCTGGTGAGCAGAGAGAAGGAAGAAAAAGAACTTCCCTGTGCAGGGATAATCCTCAAGCTCATGGAAGAACCTCCAGGGTGTCAGACCTTACCCATCCTGTCTCTGAGACCTGGTGCTACGTGCTGCCTACTCCCAGTTTTAAAACTGTACCATAAAAAGTGTGGGACCTCTTTTTTTTCCCCTGCTGGCGGGGTTCTGGCCGTCATTCCCTGTGGATGGTTTCTAGACACACATTCTTTTGTTTAGGAAGACCCTGTATTATGTTGACACAGCAGCATGTGGCACTGGAAAAGGAAATAGAAAAGGCTTTTGAACACAAGCTGGGCTGGTGCTAGAAGAATGCAGGGGTTTGCAGACAGCCCTGCTGCCTTTTGTGGGGAAAGGTGATTAAATAGTAGGGAACAGCTTTCAGCTGGATTGGGAAATTCAGATCTTCATCTTTGCTTTCTGCATTTTTCCATTTGTAGGGAATTGACCAGAGCAGGCAGGTTCAATATTAGTGCAGTGCAGTTCCTTGGGTAGATTCCAGCAGGACACTGTGTGGATACTGCGGGGACCAGAACAAGAAAACCCTCTGGGTTCTCTGCCTTGTTCTTGCATCGTGGTGCAGCAACTCCCACTCCCTAAGCCTCAGTTTCTCCCCTGGGAATATTAATGCTTATTGGTAAAGTGCTTTCAGGGCTTGTCCATGAATTTTTAAAACGCAGCAGAATTGCCAAAAATGAAAAAAAAAAAGAAAAATCTGCTGTTTGGTTCCAAGTCAATAATTTGCCACCCTCCAAGGACCATGTCCTCAATCAAAACACATCTGTCACAGCCAAGGAGGCCCCATCAGTTTGTAACACCTCTGTCAGAAGTTATTCAAAGCTGCTCCATGGATCTCTGTCTCCCAGGTTGTTTCCTAATGGATATTCCATGAAATATCCTCCTGAATGGTCTGCACCTTTGGGGATCTTCCCTGGGATTCCCAGGCATAGATTTAATTCCTCGTCTTGCAGCGAACTCTCCATGGGGCTGTGCACAAACACCCAGTGAAAGCAGGGACATTTTACAGCATCTGAAAAGTCCTTTTAGAAAAACACCATGGTGTAAAAGAGCCTTTTAGGGTTTAATTGGGTTTGGTCTCTCTGTGCCTCAGATAAATAGGGATAACATATTTTTTGTGTGGGTTTGCTGGTTTGGTTTGTAAGAACTTTCAGGACAGGCACTCAGCATCTTTCCTAATCTTGCTGGGTGCCTGGCAAGGCTGCTCCCCATTCCAGGGTGGGGATGGCAGGAGAGGGTGCAGAATCCAGCCCCCAGCTCCCTCTCTCGGTGCTTGGCCTCTCACTCCTGATTTGTTTATCTCATGGGGGCCTTTTTGTTTTCAATTCCATTGTTCTTCACCTGGGAATTTCAGGCCATTATTTAATTTCCTTCCAGCTTTCAGCCCTTCCCCCTTGCCTCCCAGGTCTCCCTGGCCAGCCCCAGCCCATCAGAGAAGGCATTTTTACTTTTCTGCCCCTCTGTGCAGTCAGTTTTCGTTGGCTCCCTCAGCATCTCCTCTTGTCAAGGCATTATCCAGTGGGGAGCCTGATTATTTAGATTCCTTCAGTTTCCCCTTTTAATATATCTGCTCTGTGTCCTGCAGCCTGACCCCTGCCAAAGGACCTGCCACGAGGGTTGTTTCTCCCAGTCTGGAGCCCTCCCCCAGCTTCCCTTTCATCTGTGTTTTCTGAGAGGTCTGTGCTTCAGGCAGCAAAGTCAGAGCAGGGTTTGGGGCCTCTGGGTCCGGCGCTGGATCCCTCCCCCAGCACCTGAGAAAAGGCAAAACCCACTTCCAGGGCCAGTCTGGGAGGGGGGTGGGGAATAGCTGAGCCTGGAGAGGGAAATGAAACCATTTATTCCACCATTTTCCTTTTTTTTTTTTTTAATTTGCAGCTTACTTTTAGGGCAGCAGACCTGAGAGAAGTGAGGAGGTCCCTAAAACTTAGGAAGGAGAGACTATTGATGCCTGTGGCTCCAGTATGCCCAGTGGAACCAGCCTAAAACCCTCCATGGGGACTTTTTGGGGGCCTCTCTCCAGGTTTAACATGAGGGAGAGAGGCTGGGTGCTGTGGTTTGATTCTCTGCCCATCTGAACAACATAAATGTGTTTTTCCAGCCCTCTGCCAGCTTTATTTGTAATATTGCTGGAGGAGGAGGAGACCCATGGAGGTCTCCAAGCTCCAGACCCCAAACCCAATAAAATATTGCTGGAGTGTATTTAGCAAAGATGCTGCTGAGCAGGAAAACAGAGAGGGGATGATGGAAAGAAGAATCTCCTGGCAGCTATTGAGGGTTTCTCTGCAGAGTGTTTGGATGGGTGGTTCTCTATTTTTGACTCAGGTAAGATGGGAGCCGCACACAAGTGATTGCCCTGAAACCCAGAGTGTGTTTTCCACATAGCATTGCTTGTTATTCTTAAAACATTCTCAAATATGCCTCCAAAACTGGTGTGGAGCAGTTTTTCAGTGGCCCATGGTGTTGTCAGACCCTTCTGTAGGTCACACCTCCGGTCCCTCTCTGTGCAGCATCACGTGAGAGACGATGGTTTGATCTTGGGGAATCGTCTGTGTGGTCCCAGACCTGCAGCTTGGTGTGGGTGCTAAGAGCTGCTGTTAACAACTCTGCCTTGGCTTTGGTTTTCCCTTCATCCTACCCAACAGCAGGCAGCAAGGCCTTTGGAGTGAGGCAGTGCTGATGCAGTAATTGCTGCGGGTTGTCACTCCCCGTCCCATCTATCACCCAGCACAACGTGACACCTCAGCCAGGGAAGTTCAGGGAGAAGCAGTTTTCTGTCAGCTCCAATTTACCAATAAGACCTTTGAAAGCAGGGCTTGAAATGACTGTGCTCTCGATGAAAACCTCTCTTAGAAAATACAACAGGACATTTTTCTTGGCCAAAAACATAGTTTAAAGGGTTTCCCTGCTTTTTCTACCATCGTCCACCCCCTGGGTCGAGAGTACCAGCAGATTTTGGCTCTGTTGAGAGTCAAGGGAGGGTTCTGAAACGTTGCCCCTCACCTAGAGAGGTGTCCCAGCACTCATCTGAGTCTGAGCATCTGAGCAGGCCCTTGATGAGATGCAAATCAAAAGTTATTAATATTAAGCAGCAGCTCATCATTGATATTTTCAAGGGGAGAGCCTAAGATCTGTTAAAGAAAACATTCATCCATAGCTAAGGACTGTTGCAGCCAGAATTTTATAGCTCCTTCCAAGTGCTGGATGCTCCCTGAATTGCTGAAGTTCATCCTGCTCAGACAAAGTGAAGATTTGGGCTGAGCCTGCTGCAGTTATGGGTTCCATGCCCCTGTTAAAATGCATTTAGATCATCCCCAATATGTTACATGCTCACACATTTGGTTCCAGGAGTACAGCAGCACTCTCATATGGTTTCAAGCAAACCCCGTGTTTCTCCAGGCCAAAAACTGTAGGCAACTGATGTTACAGGAAGCAGAGATTTGACATCTGGATCAGAACTGCAACGCTCTTTCTGCAGGTTTAAAACTCCCCTAACATGAACCTCACCCTTGACAGTTCCCTGGGTGCTCCCAGGTGCTAAATTGTCCTTCCTCTGGCCAGTCTTTGTGCTGCAGAGTGCAGTGGGGGAAAAATCCTACTAATTCATTTCTTAGGAGAAGGAGAAAAACAATTTCTCTGTGTTGTTCTGCGAGGTGTCTGACTTTGCATTTGCATTGTGGAATTTGTGGAGTTGTCTCCATCCTCATTAATCTCCTGTTTATTTGGTTTATGGGGAGCCCTCAAGCAGGATGATTCAGCAAGGGAAGGGAAGGAGGGGGAGAGAAGACAGGATGAAGCCTCCTCTGGTGTAAAAGGAACACAGCATCCCTGTTTTGGGGAGATTTCTGTCATATTCTGGCCCAGTGAAGAGCCCAGCAGTGATTTTTCTTCTAAGGCACAGAGCACATATTAACTCAGAGTTCAAAACTCTTTATTTTCCTTGGCATAGTGAGCAAGGAGACCTTACATGGCAATCATACATAATACATGACACAAAGCAGAGAGACAGAAAGCAAACAAAGCTGAGATCAAATGCCCAGGAAACACAGCAGCCCGGGGCTCTCAGAGGTGAGAGCAGCTCTGCTCTGCACCTTCCAGGGCAGGATCCCAAACCATGGTGCAGAAAACAACACTGAATCCATTGCCCCCCAGGAAAGAGTGAGGGAATGGGGTGCTCAAGCCAGGCCTGGGGACACTCAATGCTGACAGGGCTGGAACACTGGAGAAGGCTCTGAGGAGACCTTAGAGCCTCTTCCAGTGCCTAAAGGGGCTCCAGGAGAGCTGGGAAAGGGCCTGGAGTGGCAGGACAAGGAGGAATGGTTTCACACTGGCAGAGGGCAGAGTTAGATCATATATTAGGAAGAATTTTTCCCTGTGAGGGTGGGGAGGCCCTGCACAGGTTGCCCAGAGAGGCTGTGGACTCTCCATCCCTGGAAGTGTCCAAGGCCAGGTTGGAGGGGGCTTGGAGCAGCCTGGGACAGTGGAAGGTGTCCCCTGGAAAGAGAGTTGGAACTGGATGATCTTTAATGTCCTTGCCAACCCAAGCCATTCTGGGATTCTATGCCTAATTCAGGCTCCTGCAGTAGCTGTGAAGCCCCAGGTTTGTTGCTGTAATCCATAAAGACACAAAACCTGCTACAAAAGCCAGTTTTAAGCCAGACTTTTGCTCTGACCCTTTGACAGAACTGTTTTGTCCCTACGGAGGGTGGTATCCATGGTTAGGGATTGCAGGGCTCTGCCATGGCTTCAACTGCAGATCCCTGAGGGAAAGAGGCTCTTCCTTAGTGCCTGGTCCTCCCTGACAATTTCTGAGGATGGGCAGCTCGGTGGGGTGTGGATGAGGATCTCTTTTCCCTGTCTCTGTGCTTGGGTCTGGTCAGTTCATCAAGAAGAAACAAGGGTTGTAGACCTGGCCAGCTCCATGTGAGCATCAGTGACACCATCTCTGTGTGTCCCCAGGGAGAAAGGAGGTACCTTTTTTTCATTTTTACCTCAGGCAGGTAAAAGAAAAGGCCAAAATTTCTGCTGTGAGAATGAACTGAGTCCCTAACAAACACTCCTGTCACTCTTGGATTGCACGTAAGCTGTGAGGGATGTGTGTGTCAGGAAACAAATCTGAGGAGAAACACAATCTTGGATAGTCCTCAGCAAAACGAGGGAAGTCAAAGCATTTCTTGAGCCTTCTTTGTTTAATCCCAACACCGTGATTTATTCCCCAGTAACACATCCACCCTCCCCCTCCACACACACACATCCACCAGGGCAACTGCTCCAAATTTTATTGGAAAAATATAAAACGGCTTTGCATTCTTACCTTTATTTCAAGACCTCCTACAAGAAACAGGAAGGGTAAACATGAAAGATCTGTTTCCTTTAAATTGTGAGTGTGGGGGAGTTTTCCTGTAGTGAAAGGACTGTTTTGAAAAGCCCTAAATGCTTTTGAATTGAATACATAGAAGTAATGTACACACGGTTTGAATTTACAGTTCTGGGTCTCCTATCCCCCTCCATATGAATCCTATAAGTCAGACGTGTTGCTACAGTGATTCCCACCGGGAAAGTCTGGACCTAGACTAGGAACAGCTGTAGATCTACAATCCACCAAAGTCGGCTTCTGAAACAGATATGAATTATTGGTTCAGTCAGATAAATATGGCTTTGCCTTTCCCCCACAGGCAACCACATATGGCACTTGGAAAGAATTAAAACCTTTACCCTTGGCCAGGTCTGGTTAAATAATGGCTCTTTCTTATACTTTCCCCCTCTCTCCATTTCCTCTCATTCATTCTTCTTTTAATTTTCCTTTCATGATCTTTTTGGCACGGGTACCCGAAATGTCACCTCCTCAAAGTGACCCTGAATTTTACAGTGTCACCCACGGGGCTGCGGGAGCGCGGGCAGGCAGACGGGTGGGAAAACATGGAGCTGTTATTCTGCAGGGCTGGAGCTCTGCAAGGAGGAACAAAACCACTGTTCTGCCTCTCAGCATGGCTGTGTTGAGTCCAGGAAAGCCTCTGAGGCTGCAGCTTCGTTATCAGCCGAGCTCAGGCAGGTTCCAGAGCCCAAATTCACCCACCACCCCACAGGGTACGTGCAGGAGGATGCTCTGAGCCCTTCTTGGGGAGCAGAGCTTGTGTCCCCTCCTCTCCCAGCTGGTGTTGAACAGTGGGGGACAATGGTCTGAGGATGAAGCACCACGGGGAGATGTGGGATGTGAGGGTGCCTCACTCTCCTGGCCTCTTCTCCCCCTTCCCAGCTCCCTGTGCTGCATCTGCCCCTCCAAATCCAGGGCACACAGGTGCAGAACAGCATCCCTCAGAGGAGGGTTCAACCTCACAGCTAATAAATGTTCTTACCTGCATCCCTTGGGGTCCCTGATCCCCCTCCTCCCTCTGCTCCTCTTTCCCACCCTCACTCAGCCACTCAGCCTCACGAGCTGCCCTCCAGCCAAGCCCTCCACCAGATTTAACTCAGCTCTCCTCCTCAAGCTACTTCACAAGCTTTAAAAATCTGGAATTAAGAAACCTGTAACTTGCTGCTTTATCTCATTATCTCCTGTTTTGCATTTTAATGTGCCTGCTCTAAAAAAGACCTCATTGATATTCTGGTTCGGCATGTGTTTGTTTGTGTCTCTTGGGAAAATTGGCTACAGATATTACTAAGTCAAAAACACACACAGGAGAGTTTGCTGCATATTTTCCTTCCCTTTTTTCCTTCTTTGAAAGAAGATGTTATTTTCTTCACTTTCTTGAATAGCAGGGGAATGGGAATGGTAGGATTTTTAGGCAGCTCGGGGTGCAGGATATAATCTACTGATCTTGGAGATATCACTCTCCAGCTCCTGGAGCTCCTGGATTCTTCCTTCCTGCCCTGCAAATGGTGCCCTCTCCCTTTGGAGATGAAAAATCAGCTTTTCTGCCCTCTGTGCAACCATTAAGGATCCCTCTGGTGCCCCTCTTGAATTGTTGCTTAACTGCGATAGTCCTGATAAGTTTCCACTGCTGCTATAATCCTATGGTTAGGGGGACTTAGGATGGGAGAAACAATCCCCTTGAAGTAGTGATGCCTCTCCACTGACTGGAGAGGGAGTTTAAACAGCTACTTCAGACCAGACATTTAATTTTTTAGCAGAATAAAATTTGCATGAGGTGAACCCCAGGTTGGCTGCTTGGGAAATCTGTGTCAAGCAAATCTTTGAACAGGTTTTTAAAAATGCAGTTGTTTTCGATGTATCTCGAGAATCATAAATGTTAAAACATCTCCTGTCAGCCTGGGACTGAGCAGAGGAGGACTTGATTGGATCTCCCTGGATTTTGGCACTGCATTTTGGACAGGTGGCATTTTTGTGGTGGCAGGGGAGGGCCTATCTTAAAAAATGAAGAGGTTCTGAGTACTATAGCAGCTTTTGGGTTTACCCTGGGCAGGCGATGATCTGGGAAGGCTTGTCACCATCCAGAGGTGCTGGATAACGCAGCAGAGGCGTTTTTCCACCCAAAAAGATGTCACCTGTACTGAGTCACCTTCCTGCAATGCTCTGGTGTAAGCAGTGATGCAAGACCTCAGCTCCATCCTACTGACACATCCAGGTGTCCCTTGCAGTCACTTGTGCTGCTCTTCCTGCAGCTTTGAGCAGCGTCACAAACTCTTCTGGCAGCCTCTCCTTCACCCCTGAGACATCAGCAGCAAATAAAGGTATTTCTGCAGAGTTTCTGTGTTCCTGGAGTGCTCTGCCCTGTGTGAGCTGCAGCACGGAGCAGCTCACTGTGGCTCATGGCAGGAGCTGCAGGGAGGAATTCCTCATCCTCATTTCCCTTCGGGGGCCCAGTGTAGGACATTAGGCAGGGATTTTTCCTGTGGAGCCTGAGCTGCAGGGCTGGATCCTGCAGGGCTGGATCCTCACATCCCTGCCTGCTGTGCCTGCAGCCAGCACCCCCAAGCTCTCCTGGGAGAGGGCAGCATGGAACAGAATCCTGTCCCCTGCTCAGGGAGCCTGCATCTATCCCAGGTCTCTGTGCCAGCAGAGACCCTCCCTGCCCTTGTGCTGTGTCACTTCTGAAGCCACTTCAGGTCCCTTTTGCTGTCCTTCTGGACTCCCTGAGGTGAGGCACAAGCAAGACCTCTTTTGGAAGGAGTACATTCACAAATTCCTCAAAATCAGGCTTCTTTGTGGCATGCCAGCTCAGTATCGAAATTCAGGGCTCCCTCTCCCCCTGGCAGTGACATTCCCTGGACCTCCAACACGCTGTGTTTGTGTGGGGATGGGTGGGACATGGACCTGCTCACCTGCAGTGAGCACCTGAGTCCCGGCAGCATCTTTGGCCCCCAGCCCACCCCTGGGGACAGGTTTGGAGCCAGTCCCTGGCAGCAGCCACCCACAGCCCCTCTCAGCACGCCCTGCCCAGCAACAGGGACCATGTGAGGCCCCATTGTGATCTAACATTTCACTGCCAGGATTCCACCTCTGAGGCCTGCATTTATTTGAGTGTTGTAGGTGCTTTTCTTTCTTTTTCTTTTCCTTTTAATGAACTTTTTATTTTCGGTAAGCTTTTTGATATTTCCAGTGGGACCACTGAATCCAGTGCCTTTCTCTTTCACCTTGCACTGCTGACCACCCCGACACAGTATCAAAGCTGCCCGTGGGCAGGAGAGGGAATAAATGAGAAGTGCAAGGGAAGAAATGGCACCGTTGCCAGATGCTCCAGCAAGCAAACACTTGGGGACCCTGTGATTTGTCCCTGCTGTCTAGCAGAGGCTGCTGCTGCACCGACAGCACCCCAGCCATGCACTTAACTGACTTTAAAAGAGACCGAGGTGAAGTAACCCTTCTTTATTTTATTTTTTTTTTTTTAAATACCCTGTGGTGCCGAACTGAAATTGCAGCCAGCTTCTATTTTCAGAGGGCTTGGTGAGAGAATGTTTTTATCTGGAGATACAATGACTGTCGCCCTGTAGCCTGCAGTTCCCATGCTGGTGCTGCCAGGGCCCATGAATGCGTGCTTTATGAGCTGCTCTCGCAGGTGTTCGGGGGGCATGTAATCACTAATGAATGGTAGGGACACAGAAACTCGGGGCAGGCTCTGGCACAGGCAGCCAGGCCAGGCGGTTTGCATTCTGTGAGAAAAAAAAGCAGGGGAAAAATAAAAAATAAAAGTCCAGCGCTTTTCCCCTCCGCTCCCTCTGAGAGCTGTCCCAGTCTCACCGGTCACCCACCCCATTTGTGCCCACACAGATGGAAATTTGGACTCAGAACTCAACATTTTGAGGTTTCTTTTGCCTCCCTCCAGGGAGAAATCCTAGAGTAGGCGATGCTCCCATCCGTGTGGGGTTTGCAGGAGTTGATCTTGAGGGTTTGGCTTTCTGTGCTCCTTGCTCGCCCCGTGCCAGGGCTCGTGCATAAAACAAGGAGCAGTGGCTTCAGGAGGAGTGCAGCCCTCGGAATAATTTGGAATGCGTGTGTTATGGATGGGGTCCATTATGATAATGATGATTAATTTGCCATTAAGCCTGTCTGATGCTTCCCCTTCTCCAGCCCTGCGCAGGCACAAAGGGAGAGGGATTGAGTTGCAGGGCCAGTTTGGGTTTTGGCAGGCTGGGCTTTCAAACACTTGGCTCTGCAGCCAAATAATGTGCTCTTAACAAAGTTCTGTGTGAAAAATAACAATAAAAACAGCCCCAAGCAAGGCATCTTTTAAAAGGGGAAAATCTCTGTCATTTTTAACCGGTCTAGAACAACAGCCCAGCAAAGGAGGGGAAGTCAGCCCAGTTTATTTTGTGACTCTCAGGCAATCTTTGGATAAGTGGTTTAAGCCCTCTTGACTCCAAGGAGAGCAGAGATGAGACACCAGCAGTCACACACAGCGTTTGCTCAGGGCTTGAGCCCCAGCAGTTCATCTCTCATGACACTGACAAGCAGCCTCTGCCTTGGGGTTTGGTCTGGGAGGGAACAAGGATTCTCCAGGCTGGGAAATGCCAGAACATTCCAACAAAATTGACTTGAAGTCACTTGTGGCTTGGAGAACCTGAGCTCCAGCTCATCTGTGGCTGCTACAGGTGGGGTGGACGTGGCCCCTGGTTCCAGAAGTGCTGGGTCTCAGCGTGGCCAGAAAATTCAGGTGCATAACCTGGAAGTGAATCCCACCTGCCAAAGTGGCAGGATTTCCCCTGGGAAAACTCCCAGTGATTTCTGTCCATTATTCTTGGTTTTATTTAAACACTCTGTGAAAGAAAATAGCCCCCAAGTTATGATTGCTTTTATCAGTCAGTGTCAGGTTAACAGTTATCTATAAAGCAATATATCCTTCAGCCTGAAAGGAAGACACTATTTTGGAAAAATATTAATATTCAGGGTGTGCAGCCCGAGCCAGTGTTTTTATTTGTGCTCATATTTTTCACTGCCTTTCTTTTACACCTCAAGGACACATTTATGATCTCCTCATGGTATTTCACTTCTGAGGTGATGGTGATGCCTTGAGAAAAAACAGATCTCACATTAATTTGGCCCCCAAAGCCATTAGAGTGCTTGTGGAGTAGGGAAATGTGAGTGCAGCTCTTGGATACTTGGCTGAATTTATCAGGAATTTGCCATTTTGTGCTTTCTATCTGCAGCACCAATGTACACAAAGGCTTTGTGTTGGGGTACCACAAGTTTTCCTTAGTAACAAAGGCAGAGTGAAGCACTCCTTACCCTCCTGGAAGTGGCATCCCTGAAGGATTTATCCATTACCTAAAAATCCAGGATACTGTCTGAACATGCCAGGGAAAATAAAGCTTTATATATATTTATAAGTGGGGTTTTACCCTGCAGTGGAGGAAGCAGAAATGCTGAGGGGATCTGCCAATAAATGAGGATAATTACTGATGGGGAATGATAACATTGCACTCACAGGGTACCTTGCACACGAGGGACTGGGCTGGTGGTGTTGTGTCTCCTCTAGGGCTGAGGGAAACGGGTGTGGGAGAAACCCAAAATCATCTGCAGATTTAGTGGCATAGGAGGAAAAATAACCATCACCTCCCAAGTGCCAGAAGATGCTTTAACCCCCAGGAAATGCAGCTTTTTGACTGAATGCAGCTCTCCAGCTCTCCTAGCATTTTTTTAAGCAGTAATGCAGCACCTGTAAAACAGCAATGATCCCAATTTCCATGGGGGAAAATGGCTCACAGAGGGAGGAGGTCACCACACCTTTCCACAGCTCTCCAGCAGCAGGTTGGGAATAGTCTGGACTGAGCTCAGGAGCAGGAGACACCCCTGTGGGAGGGCAGTGATCCCAGCTGAGATCTCAGGGGTTTCACCCCTCCAGAAATGCCCAGAAGGGCTCTGGAGTTCACACACGAGGTGTGATTGGAGCCACGATGGCTTGACCAAGGCCAGAGTGGAACTGCAAAGGCACAAAGGGATCTAAACTCAGGGTACTGCAGTCCCAGTGAGGACACAGCTACTGGAGCCCTCTGTCTTGACATGGAAAGGGAATTACTCTGTAGTTTGTCACAGTCTTGGCTCATTTTTGGAAGAAAAGCACCCAACAAGCAAAGACAGACACCATTTGCTTCAGAGAAGGATGAATTTCCCCAACCTGCATGGTGGCACCAAGTCTTTGCTTACGTTTGAATTTATTACTTTGTATTGTGTAACATCCAGCTCTCCTTGTCCATCATTTTCCCAGGATGTGAACACCCTTTCCCAGATGCTCTGGAGGGTGTCCTGCAAGCTCTATCCTCTCCAGTTAGGAAAAAAGCAGAAATATTCCTCTGTCCCTGCCAGGCCCCACCACCCCACTTGTGTTCAGCTTGTCCTTTCACTGCTGGGTCCTTTCTGCAGAGCTCATAATCACCCTGGGTCTTATTAATACTTTGGAATATTCCCCCTTCTGTCCAATATCTTGTACTTTTATCCCTATTGGATTTCAGCCAGTTATTTCAGATGATTTCTCAATTTATCCAGATAATTTTGAAGGCTGATTCTGACCTTAACATACTGGCAGGGCTCTCCCAGCTCTGTGCTGTCCACAAATTTAATAAACATACTCTCTGTCAAGGTCAGTATGGAAAATGTTGGGTAGGAACAGAAGCATGAAACCCCTGCTTAAGTTTGACACCCACCACACCAAATTTTTCCCAAATCGTGCTGGTTTCAGCATCAGGGGAATGCAACTTCTGCCTGGAAAAATCACAAGCTTGCAGCTCTCCCAAACACTTCCAGCTCTGCTTTGTTGTCAGATTTGTGTTTCACCTTAAATTTTTTTTAAAAAAAGACCTCCCCATTATGACTGAAGTATTTTGAGATTTTTTAAATAGCACCTTTCCACTTCCAAGTAATGGGCCAAAAGTACTCGAGCTGACATTTCCATTCATAAAGATCTCGGGATGCACCACAGCTCTCCCTGGCATATTTTACTACCTCCAGAACAAGGTAGGGGCAGCCATTTCCATGATGCACCATTTCAATTTGCACATGATTCACTCGAGCCGTGGGTTTTTAATTCTGGGGAGTTACAAAGTTCTTGTTCTGTAATCAGTTGCTTCCTAACTTGAAGCCATCTCAAATTATAAATTGCTGCTCTAACCAATGCAAAATACGGCGGCATAATGTCGTGATTGATGCTATAGAGAAAACTCTGGTACAGTTTGCACGCTATCAAATATAATCCTGGTGCAGGTGGGGGACTGAAGCATGGGGTAAATGCAGCTGATTAGATATTTTGTCTCATTCAGGAGCCTTTTCTGCCAGCACTATATGACTGAATGCATATTGCATGAGGGGCCTGTTCCAAAGTCCATTGAAATGGAGTGAAAGGCTCCCCCGTTTTCCCCGGGCGTGCTTTGGATCAGGGCAGAAACACTGTCAGGCACACAACAGAGATGTTGCATTTCGGTTGGAGGGGACTGGCTCTCCTAATGGCAAAAACAAATGTTATGTCCGTGCTGTGAGGAGCTGTTAACGACAGCAATTCCTCCGAGAGCCCCGTGATTTGCAAATATTGAATGTATTTCCATTTTGCAGGGGAGTGGTAGGAATTGAAGTATGGAAAATTAAAGAAGGTGGCCAGGTCCTTAGAGAAGAGCTGGAGCCTTGACCCCTGCTATAGCCTAAATATGCTGGGATGTTTACCCAAGCAGCATTTCAGGGGGATTATGGCTGGGATCATGCTCCTCACTTCCAGTGCCATTCCTGCTGGGGAAATGGGTGCCTTTCCTTACACATCAGTGTGTGACTCCAGCCAGGTTGCTGTTGGTCCAGGTAGGGAAGAGCTTGGGCCACGCCAAAAGGCAGCACGAATGAAGAAAAGAGCAGGAAAAATCAAGTGTTGTGGCGTTTTGGGGGCGTTTTTCCCAGCTGACTTCTGGGACAGTCCCGGCAGAAGCCTCATCCCTTACTCCCATCCCAGCGGTGCTGCATCCTCAGCAGGGCTGGGACCCAGGAATTCCTCTGGGAGCCCAGATACGAGGTGTGAGGGCAAGGAATTGCAAAGCCGGGTTTATTTTCCTCAGCGTGTCCCCACTAAGAATGCAGATTTTTCTGTTTTCCGCAGAAAATCCGCTTTGCCTCACTTGTGTTGCCAGCGATGGGGAAAAGCAGAGCTGGTTGCACCAGCGCTGCCACTCCTGCTCTGCAGAGGCTGAACCAAGGCACAAAAGGGGCAGACTGGAAGGAAGGGAATTAAATCACTTTTTGTGGGGTCTCAAGCTGCAGGTGGGACAGGCACAGGGCAGGTAGGGAGAGGATCCTTCCCCGAGCATCTCGCTTTGCCTTGGCCCGGGGGAGGCAGCGGGAGAGGGAGGGAGGGAGGGACCAGGGGCTGGGGAGGGACCCTGCGCTGGGCTGGCAGCCAGGGCTGTGTCCCCTGCCGGCCACCCCCGCCGGGCTCACAGGCTTTGTGCCTGCACTGAACGTCCTGTATTTACCCGTGCCGCCTTTCTCCTTCCCGTGCCCCTTTTTTCCTCCCTCCTCTCGCCTTTTATAGCCACGTCAGGCACGGCTTCAAGGGGCGAGGGCAGCTCGCCAGAGCCTCCGACCTCCCCTGCCAGCGCCCGTTTCTCCCGAGAGCCGAAAATTCAGTGCGAGCGCCGGCTCTGATGCGACATTGGCAGCATCGCGGGCTGCTGCCGGGGAAATCAATAAATAACGGGATCAATAAAGTGGTGGACACCTAGAGCAGAACGCCAGGGTGTAGCTGGAGGTGCAGCCACCCCCTTGCAGCCCTCACCGGTGAGCAATAAATGGAACTTTGTTCCCCCTCGGAAGGTTTTTTTTCCCCCTCCCCGTTTGCGGGTTTCTAGCGGTGCTCGAGACCTCCAAGAGGTCTGGGCGCGGATTGCAGTGACTTCCAACCTCGCTCCGGCTCTTTGTGCCAGTGTGGCATTATCTGCGGCTTTTCCCCTTTTTTCTTCTCCCTCTTTCTTTAAAAAGCCATAAAACAGCAAGTACTATTCAGTGATTAAGATTATTTGGGTTCACTTCAGTCCTGGCACGGTGCTAATTAAAAAAAAAAAAAAAGGAAAAGAAAAAAAGCAACGTTAAAGGGTTTGTTCTCTCATTTGCAGAAGAAACCGTCTCACTGTGGGAATGAACAATTAACAACATTTAAATGAGCTGAACTTGGTCCTTTTCTCCCATTGTCTTTGTGCCTTTTGTATCATCTGGAATTGGATTTTCTCCACTGTCTATTTTCCGGTGCGCTAAAATGTTTTACATAAATCATAGACCAGCCCCGAGACGTAACCCCCTCATCCCCACAGTCCACGGCGCCTGGAAAAGCCATGAAGTGTCGTGCCTAATCACCTGGATCTGCTGCACGATTACAATCTTTGCTGATTATGATTTTTTTGTTATTAATATTCCCTGCCATTTTTTAATTATTTTCTTTTCCTCCTTAAAGGAAATACAGCAGAGGGATGGGGAGGGCGTTCTCCCCGGTTCCGTATCCGCAGGCATTGCTGCCTTCATTAATTATAAATGATAGCGAGGAGAGAGAGAGAAGGGGTTTGATCTTTACATGGGCAAGGCAGTGTGCAGCCTCTTCTAGGACCTTTTGGCCACGGATTTCAGCTCTTCTCTCACTCTGCAACCTCAGCGGGCTGTGTGTGTATATTACATATATATATGTATATAAAATTTAAATTTTTATTGCCGGGGTATATTACATACATAGGCATATTGAATATATAAATATATTCAATATATAGGTGTATTGAATTTAGAAGTATATTAAATATATAAACATATCAAACATATATGTATACAAAATATTTAAGTATATCGAATATATAAGTATATTAACTATGTAAGTATA
>VZRZ01004520.1:0-14582 GCA_013398175.1 Climacteris rufus
GCGCTCCCCGGCCGAGCGCGAGCGCCGCCGCGGCCGCGCCGCCGGAACGCTCTGGGGGAGCACGGAGAGACGAGTCAGAGCGGCGCCGGGAATGCCGGGAATGCCGGGAAGGAATCGGGGATGGGGAAGGGGTGGTGTAGGATGGACACGGCTTTGGTTCTTGGCGCCGCTGAAATTTATGGATATCCCGTGCCAGTTTCTAGTTTTTGGAATTTTTAGCCCAGTGTTGTCCAATCTGTTGCATTCCAGTTTCCAATCCAGGTTTGGTAGAACTCCCAAATTTCCAAAGGGCTCTTGGGTTGAAGGCGCCACCACCAAGAGCCTGGCAACAAGTTAATGGAATACTGCATGCCAGTTCCTAAGTTTTTGGAAATTGTTGTCCAATTGGTCACATTCCACACTTTCCTCAAGGAGGAAATCCAGGTTTGGTAAAACTCCCAAATTTCCAAAGGGCTCTTGGGTTGAAGGCACCACCACCCAAGATCTGGCATCAAATTAATGGAATATTCCATGCCAGTTTCTAGGTTCTGGAAATTGGTGTCCAATTGGTCACATTCCACACTTTCCTCAAGGAGGAAATTCAGGTTTGGTAATGCTCCTCTCAAATTTCCAAAGGGCTCTTGGATTGAAGGCACCACCACCAAGAGCCTGGCATCCAATTAATAGAATATCCCACGCTAATTTCTAGTTTCTGGAACTTTTAGCCCAGTGTTGTCCAATCTGTTGCATTCCATGGTTTCCTCAAGGAGGAAATCCAGGTTTGGTAATGCTCCTCTCAAATTTCCAAAGGGCTCTTGGGTTGAAGGCACCACCACCAAGAGTCTGACAACAAATTAATGGAATATTCCATGCCAGTTCCTGGTTTTTGGAACTTTTAGCCCAGTGTTGTGCAATCTGTTGCATTCCAGTTTCGAATCCAGGTTTGGTAAAACTCCCAAATTTCCAAAGGGCTCTTGGATTGAAGGCACCATCACCAAGAGCCTGGCAACAAATTTATGGAATATCTCATGCCAGTTCCTAGTTTCTGGAACTTTTAGCCCAGTGTTGTCCAATCTGTCACATTTCACTAAGTTTCCTCAAGGAGGAAATCCAGGTTTGGTAAAACTCCCAAATTTCCAAAGGGCTCTTGGATTGAAGGCACCACCACCAAGAGCCTTCCAATTGGTCGTGAATGGAATATTCCATGCCAATTCCTATTTCTTGGGAATTTTTGTCCAATTGGTCGCATTCCACAGTTTCCTCAAGGAGGAAATCCAGGTTTGGTAGAACTCCCAAATTTCCAAGGGGTTCTTGGATTGAATTCTGAAGGCACCACCACCAAGAGCCTGACGTCAAATTTATGGAATGTTCCATGCCAGTTCCTATTTCTTGGGAATTTTTGTCCCACCTGTCACATCCCACACCTAGGAAAGTTTCCTTGAGGAAATTTAAGTTTGGTAAAGCTCCTCCCCAATTTCCAAACCACACATCCAGGGAGGGGATTGTCCCACTCCATTCCACACTGGGAATGCTCACAGCTCCAAGCCTGTCGGAGTTCCAGGAGTGTTTGGACAGGGTGGGATTGTTGGGATCAGGACTCTCTGATCCTAATGGATCCCTCCCAACTCAGCCTATTCCACATTCTTGGAACATCTTACCCAACCAGAAAAGAGGGANGGATTGTGGGGATCAGGACTCTCTGATCCTAATGGATCCCTCCCAACTCAGCCTATTCCACATTCTTGGAACATCTTACCCAACCAGAAAAGAGGGATTTGTGATTCCATGGAAGCATTCACCATTCCAAATGGAATTCTGAGGGAGCCAAGCAAGCAAATCCATCCTCAGGATGGATTTCCAACATTTCTGAAGGATGGGAGAGCTCACAGGGCTTGTGAGTGCAGAGGAATTCCCTGAGCCAGGGAATTGCTCCCAACTGCTGGAAATCCATGAGAAATGACTGAACTCCAGCTATGGAATTTTATGGACGTGGAAATGTTTGCTCAGGAAAATCAGAGCATCCTGGAAACTGAAAAACTGGAATCTCCTCAAGATCTTGGGATGGGTTTTTGGGAGAGGGTTTGGAGACTCTGTTTATTTACCCAATAATTTTGGAGACCTCTTAATTATGGTGAGGTTCCACAACCCAAACCCATGGATGCAAACCCCATCAGGTCATTAACTAAGATTCATTAATGCTAATTAGCATTAATTAAGATGTCTTTGACCAACAGACAGGAGATTCACCTGAGCAGGGCACAGCCAACCTTTTCCAGGGCTAAAGCACCTCTTAAAATTAAATTTATACAGGGAAATGTGGCCTTCAGCAAAAAAATTTAAAAATAATAAAGAATATTGATAACTTTTTTTTCTCCCTGTTTAGTGGGCATGGAATTATTTCCATTGATTTTTTTGGGAACAATTCTTCCAAGGTGCCTTAGGAGTGATAAGGAGAGGCCAGATTTGACCTGTGGCAGGGACCACTCCCCTTCCTGACAGGGGCTGATGGATTAATTAATTGGAACAGCACTTCAACAGCTCATCCCTCCCTTCCCAGTGCCAGAAAGTTTGGGAATACTCTCCAGAATGAGTCAGGCCACGATAAACTTCCTTCCTGTCAAGAACTGGGGTTGCACAAGTCTCTGGGATTTCCTTGAGTGCCATAAAGGGAGACAGCAGCACCATCTGCACAGAGTTCTGTGGGAATCAACAAAACCAGAGCTCCCAGTTTCCATGGAGATGTGGGAATGAGGGAAGAGTTTAACCCCCTTGGAAGGGAGTTAAAGTGAGAGGTGAGAGTGAGGCTGATCCAGGAAATGTTTGCAGGCAGGACAAGCTCCCAGAGCACCTGTGAAGCTGGGAAATTGCAGGATGGATTTGAGGAGACACGAGGGAAAGGGAGACACAAGGAAAAACAGGACACCCTTGGCTGGAGGGGAGGCTGGGCACCTCAGAGCTCCCAAAAAGTGGGAACACTCAACTTCCAAGGAAGCTCTAAGCACCCAGAGGGCAGAGGTTGAGAGGCCAGGCTCAGTTTGGCAACAGAGAGACACGTTTAGGGAAAGCTCTACTCTATGTTAGGTGTGCTGAAGGTCAGAGAGCTTTTAAGCCAGACTCCCTAAGCCCAGCTCAGGCCAGGAGCAGCACTAACCCTGCAGCACGGATCCTCTTCTAGCTCTAGCTCCTCTCTACCCTGGGGCACCTCAAGGACTCCAGTCCAGCACATCCCTCTCCTCCTGCTGGAGCTGTGACAGTCTCTACTTGGCTCTGCTGCTTCTGCTTTATTCCTTGCTTTGGGAATGCCTCTGGATTGCTTGCAGGAAGGGGTTTTCTGCTCCCACTCCAAGACACAGGAGGCCACAGAGATGCTGCTACAAGAGTTAGAGCGCCTGGGCACCTGCGGGGTGGTGGCCACGAGGTTGTCCCCCACCTCAGCCAGGTCACTACAGCTCTGGAGAGAAGGCAGAGAGGTCAGTGAGCACACACGAGGCAATAAAACAGGGACACCACGCAGGGACAGACAGAATCCAGGGTTTTCCCGTCCCTAAGGGAGTCAGGAGGTGGGAGAAGGGATGAAGAAGGAACACAGCAGGAGACAAGGAATCCACAGCAAGCTGAAGCTGTCCCAACTCTGTGCTTGGGGACTGCTCGCTCAGGACTAACAAACCCTGCATTTCACCCTTCCAAACGCTTTTCCCTGCATGAGGAATTGTTGGGAAGCCACTCACAGGCACAGGGGGAGGAGACATGGATCTCTGCACGGGCTTCTCCCGCTCCCTCTCCCGGGAAGGCCTCTCTGGCTTCTCAGGCTTGGGCTCAGTGACAATGGCCTTCAGCTGCTTCAGCTTCTC
The DNA here is from genome assembly GCA_013398175.1 of Climacteris rufus. Lineage (NCBI taxonomy): Eukaryota > Metazoa > Chordata > Aves > Passeriformes > Climacteridae > Climacteris > Climacteris rufus. The sequence goes on from VZRZ01004520.1 coordinate 3,831, forward strand.
ATCCTTCACCCACAGCTTGTTCTGCATCTCCAGCTGCTTTGCTGCCACGCGGCGTTCCTGGGTGGAAATCAGGAAAACGTGGAATTGTGGAGCTTGGAAAAGCCCTCCAAGGTCACCGAGTCCAAGCTGTGACTGAGCCCAGCCCCGAGCACCAAGTGCCACACCCAGGAATTCCTTGGGATGGGGACTCCAACCCTCTCTGGGCAGCCCCTTCCCATGTTTAACAACCCTTTCCATGGAGAAATATTCCCAATATCCAGTCTAAACCTCCCCTGGCACAGCCTGAGCCCGTTCCCTCTCCTCCTGTCCCCGTTCCCTGGGAGCAGAGCCCGAGCCCCCTGGCTGCCCCTCCTGGCAGGAGCTGTGCAGAGTGAAAGGTCCCCCCTTTTCTTGGGAATTACACATTCCACAGGGAATAAAAACCTTCCCCACTGAGCCACAACTACTGGAAACACCGTACAAGATAAAGGCATTTCCCAGATTATAAAACAACACCACGTTTAACACCAGAATTATTTTCTTTCCTAAATTATGGCAAATGGGAAGGTGTCTAATTAGAGTTCTACCCATGATCCTGAAGGAGCAAAGCCCTGCAGTTCATCCCTCAGCTTTCCTTTCCTTATCAAGAGGCAAGGAAGCTTGATAAGCTTATCAAGGAAGGCAAGGAGCAAGAGCTTCCATAAGGAAAGGGAAATTCTGACGTGGGATTTCTCTGGACAACAGAATCCCTCCTGAAGAGCGGCCCACAGCCAAAAGGACAAATCCTGGACAGTTTTATCCAACTTTTATGCAAGTTGAGGGCACTCACACACTCCTTCTCCCATTTCATGGTGGTTTCTGCCACCATTCCCTGCAGCCTGGCCTCCAACCTCCTCTTGTCCGACGCCTGCCGCTGCAGCTTCTGGCTCTTGCTCTCCAGCTCCTGCTGCAGGTTCCTCTTGTCCTCCTCATAAATCGTGGTGGTTTTCTCCAAAATCTCAATCTGCAGCAAAAAAAAAAAGGAAAAATTTGGGTGGTAACACAACCATCCAAGCCAGGAATTCCTGGTTATAGCTGACAATAAATTATAAAATAAATTTAAAAGCTTCCTCATAAAAAGACAAAAAAGTGTTCAGTAAAGTTTCCAACAAAATATTTGTTTCTGATGGCAAGAAATTTGTCAAAAGGTGCATAAAAAATGACCCCAAAAGGGACATTTGTGCTCGAAAATGACCCCACTGACCTTGTATTCCAAGGTTTTAATCTTCTTCTCCAGGCGTTCCAGCTCCGTTCTCTGCCCTGCTATGGTTTTCTCCTTCTCAGACAGCTTTCCTTGGAGATAGTTTTCCTTGGATATGACACTGGAGTCAAATTCTTGCAGCATTGCTTTAAAGGCAAGAACTGGAAGAGAATGATATTTTATTTTTGATGGTTGATCTTCTCCCTTAGCTCTGCAATATCCAAAGTTCTGCATTTTCCCTACCGATTTAAAGCCACCAGCTCTAAAATTCCTGAAAAAAAAGGTTGAAACCACCAATCCAAACAAGATAATTGGGACAGAAGGGATGCCTTGAGGGCACCAAATCCGAGCTTTGCACTGGTGTTCGCATTTTTGGCCAATTCCTACCATTTTTGGCAAATTCCTCGGACATCATCTGCCTCATTTTGTGGCGCTGCTCCAGGACCTCGATGAGCTTGGGCAGGGTTTGATCATCGTTGATGTCCAGCAGCTCGCAGGAGGGCAAGGGAGGCAAGCTCTGGAAAAACAGCTCTGCAGCAGAGGGCTCCTCTGTGTCTGCAAGGGTGAAAGCCAAGGAATTCTGTCAGCAGGGTGGGAAAACTCCAGTGGACAACAGGCAGGAATGTGGAGCAGAACTGGGAATAATTCATGGCAGCTTCAAGTGTTCCCAAGAGGTGACAGGGTGGAGAATGTCACAATTAATCCTTTCTTGATCCCTGGCTTTGCTCTGAATTCCTGAAGCAGGCCCTCAATACACAGGGAACAACTGGGATTCATCCCCAATAACAAGGAATTCCTTTGGGATTCCCACAGGAATTGTGTTTATAGCCCAAGGGACGCTGCAGGGAGGGCTCACAACTCACAGGGCTCTGGGGCTGCTGTGGCACTTTTAAGGCTCCAGTGAGTTGGTTTAAAACAGCCTTAAATTCCTAATGGGAAAATTGCTGCATCCATGGAATTACAGAATGATTTGGGTGGGAAGGGACCTCAAAGTTCATCCATGGGCAGGGATGAACTTTGTCCCAGGCTGCTCCAGCCTGGCCTTGGACACTGCCAGGGATCCAGAGGCAGCCACAGCTTCTCTGGGAATTCCATCCCAGCCCCTCCCCACCCTCAAAGAGAACAATTCCTTCCCAATATCCCACCTAAATCTCCACTTTCCCAGTGGGAAGCCATTCCCTGTGTCCTGTCCCTCCATGCCTTGTCCCAAATCCCTCTCCAGCTCTCCTGGAGCCCCTTGAGGCCCTGGCAGTGGCTCTGAGGTGTCCCTGGAGTGTTCCCTTCTCCAGGTGAGCACTCCCAGCCGTCCCAGAGCAGAATCCCAGACTCCAGCACTCACCTCCTCCCACAGGACCCCCTCTGAGCTCCAGTCTCCGGGCCAGCTCCTCCTGGAGGGCCTGGTTGCGCAGGCGGCGCCCGGGGGTCAGCCCGCACAGGGGTCTGTCCAGGGGCCTGGCCACCTCCACCTCCTGGGTCATCTCTGCAAAACGCAGCACTTGCTGCGAGGAAACAGCGAGAAAAAACACCAGGAGCACTTGGCAAGCAGGAAAAAAGAAATTATCCAGCTGAATATCAAGGAGTTGCCAGCTGCAGGTTGGGATTCTGAAGTGGAGCATCCAGAAACCTTCCCAGGAAAACCCCACAAAAACTTTCCTCAGGAACATCCCCACAAAACCTTCCCCCAGGAACATCCCCACTAAACCTTCCCAGAGGAACATCCCCACAAAACCTTCCCAGGAACATCCCCACAAAACCTTCCCAGGAACACCCCCACAAAACCTTGTGCACAGACAGCTGGAATTCTTGGAACAGTAGGAATTAAACACCTCAATATGGCTCTATGGAATTCTCTAAGTACGAAAAACCTTCCCTGTTTTCCAAGCAAGGAGCAGGTGTGATTTGAACAGGAAAAATAAGGCTCGGAGGGCACGTTTATCCTACAAAATTGTAGCTGACTACCTGAACACAAACAACTGTTATTCCTCATATCTGTTGGAGTACAAAGATTCAGTAAAGAGCAGGAAAAAAGAGCAGGAAGGGATGGAAAAAGGGAATTTACCAGGCTTTCCTCGTAGTCCTCAGCTTTGGGATTAACACAGACGATCATCCGAACCTTCCCTTCCCCATCAAAATAGTTCTTGAATAGATGAGTCAGTTTGGAATCTCTGTATGGAACCATCTGAGGAGAAAGCCCAGGGAAGATCCAATGAGTTTTTCCTTATCCAGACCATCAGGTTAAAGGATAATCAGGTAAGGGGTGCCCACCTTGTTTATCCCATACAATTGGTTTTCCCGGAGAACTTCGATGCACGTCCTCAGTGTCATCAGTGACTGATTGATGTTCCCTTAAAAAAAACCCCCAAAACAGAGCAAAAAACTCCATGAGCAGCCCTTTGGATCACACTCCCAAATTATTCCGAAGAATCAATTGCCTGATGAAGCGATATTTGTTCCAGATAATTGCTCTAATTAACTGGAGTGGCACAAGTGCCACTGCAAACTTGTGGTTTCCAAACTGGAAGATTTCAGGTCATCAAATCATAACAGAGCACTTCAATTATTCCTTCTAGGAAGGAATAATTCCTAGGATTCTTTACTAGGAGACAAGGTTAATAGGAGCTTAATTAGCAGAGTTAATTAGCAGGGTGCTGAGGGTGGTTCCTACCTGCTTCTCGCAGCCTGTTCCCTTCAGCTTTGGTCCTGTTGGTCCTCTCACTTCCAGCCAGATCCACCAAGGACAGCTGGCTCAGGGTGATGTGTTCCTTTTCCCGGGATACAGAACAGATCCTGAGGCTGGATCCCCCCAATATTCCTCCTAAAGGGGTGTGGGGACACCTCACCCCAAGCCCCACTCCCAAATAATGTGTTGGATCCAGGACCAGAGAGAATTTGTACAGCCCAGGGAGCTGGGAACCACCAGATTTTTTTGGGAAGCGGAGCAGATCCCTCCTGGCTCGGGCCACAGGATTGAAAGCAGCTGTTGCATCATTCAAATCCTTAAAATTTTACATTCCCAGCAAAGGAAAAGGTGAAACCCAAAGGAATCAGCAGCTTCACCTTCTGGTTTTGTGCCTTTTCCATGACAAAAAGAACATTAATTCCGTCACCTTGAAACTCAAGGCACAGGAGCTGTTTCCAAGGCAACCTCCATAAAATTCTCTTGGAATAAGGTGGCTGGAACTCACCTGGAGCACGTGGTCTCCATCTGCATCCAGAGGGGCCTGGGCCAGTTTGATGATGAACACGGAGTGGGAGCGGCTGGATTCCCGGTTCAGCTGCGTGTTGGCGATGTGCCGCTTCTTCTGCCCTGCTCAAACACCCCCAGTCCCTCAAATTCCCACATTCCCACAATTCCAGCAGCACTGTGGGGGATTTCACAGCTGCTCAAGGTGAAATATTGGGATGGGTTGGGAATGGGGAGGCCCTAAAAGCCCAGGGAAGCTGTGGATGCTCCATCTGTGAGAGTATCCAAGGCCAGCTTAGATGGAGCCTTTTTCTGCCCTGTCCAAACACCCCAAATCCCTCAAATTCCCACATTCCCAGAATTCCAGCAGCAGAGTGAAGGATTTCACAGCTGCTCAAAGTGAAATATTGGGAAGGGTTCTGAATGGGGAGGCCTTAAATGCCTGTGGATGCTCCATGCCTGGAAGCGTCCAAGGCCAGGTTGGATGGAGAACTTATTCTGCCCTGTCCAAACACCCCAAATCCCTCAAATTCCCACATTCCCAGAATTCCAGCAGCAGAGTGAAGGATTTCACAGCTGCTCAAGGTGAAGGTGGGATTTTGGGAATGGTTAGGAATGGGGAGGCCCTAAATCCTGTGGATGCTCCATCCCTGGAAGTGTCCAAGGCCGGGCTGGATGGAGCCTGATCCAGTGGAAATCTCCTTGCCCATGGAACTGGATCATGTTGAAGGTTGCTGGGATGTGGGACCTGCCCTGAATTCCAAGATTTACCTCTCCAGAAGACCTCAAAAGCTTCCTCTCTGGATTTGACCTCCACCTCCGTGCAGCCCATGACGTACATGTTGTGGTTCTGGTCTTCCCGGAGCATTTTGGACTGGGGAGGTCTTTGGGATAGTGGGAAAAGAGGAAAAACAAACAAAATCCCATTAGAGTGGAGATTTCTGCAAACTTCCTGCCATGCAGATTTTCTTGGAGAGCAAAATTCAGAGTGGAAACGGAAAAACTCTGGGGGCAAACGGGGAAAAACTCTGGAGGGAAACTGGAAAAATTCGGGGGGGAAACAGAAAAATTCAGGGGGGAAATGGAGGANGGAGAAAAATTCAGGGGGGGAAATGGAGAAAAATTCAGGGGGGAAACGGAAAAAAATTCAGGGGGGGAAATGGAGAAAAATTCAGGGGGGGAAATGGAGAAAAATTCAGGGGGGGAAATGGAGAAAAATTCAGGGGGGAAACGGAAAAAAATTCAGGGGGGGAAATGGAGAAAAATTCAGGGGGGGAAATGGAGAAAAATTCAGGGGGGGAAATGGAGAAAAATTCAGGGGGGAAACGGAAAAAAATTCAGGGGGGGAAATGGAGAAAAATTCAGGGGGGGAAATGGAGAAAAATTCAGGGGGGGAAATGGAGAAAAATTCAGGGGGGAAACGGAAAAAAATTCAGGGGGGGAAATGGAGAAAAATTCAGGGGGGGAAATGGAGAAAAATTCAGGGGGGGAAATGGAGAAAAATTCAGGGGGGAAACGGAAAAAAATTCAGGGGGGGAAATGGAGAAAAATTCAGGGGGGGAAATGGAGAAAAATTCAGGGGGGGAAATGGAGAAAAATTCAGGGGGGAAACGGAAAAAAATTTAGGGGGGAAACGGAAAAAAATTCAGGGGGGAAATGTCAGTTATCCACATAAAAGATGGAAAAGGGAATACAGGAGATGGAGACACAGCCAGGATTAGTGACACAGCAGCTACTGCTCTAATTAGCAGCTATTTAATTGCAGTTTTAACCAGGAATCAGTGCTTTGGGGGCAGCTATTGCTTTTCTACATGCAGAAGCAAGGAGAGCATCCTCTATTTCCTAGGAAAGCAAGGAGAGACAGGGAATTTTCTGCTTCTACTGAAGGAAAACGGCACTGGAATAATGGGAATAATATGTTAGGCACATACATAAAGTCTCCATTTCTCACTGGAGTGTTGCAACTGTTCCACCTACCAAAAAAAGGGGGAAAAAAATATTAAATCCTTCATTTTCTGCTTCCAATCTTTTCCTCTCTCCCACACTGCAGCTTCCAGGGGTAGGAAAGATCCAAGGATTTCCCTAGGCTGGGTTTTGGGAATAAACACCAAAGCATTGAATGGTTTCAAAAGCTTTCCCAAACGTTGAAATCTTTTTGAAATGAGAGCCCTGGAGACAGCTCTTGGTTTGCTTTGCTCTCGTTAGTCTGTGTTAATCAGCCAGTTCCTTAATTAGCACAGTGCTGATGGACTCCTTTCATGGTTTGGAATTGCAATAAATGGATTTAAAGGCTAATTTGCAGATTTTTTCCTACCCAGTTTAGACATCAGTCAAGTGCACACCTTTGGAAAAATATCCAAATAATTGATTTTTGTGTTTATGGCTGTTACTGATATTAAGTGAAATAATATGTAAATCTGAATTAATTATAGAGCAACAAAACAGTGGTTTTCACTGTTTCCAGGAGGAAAAAAAAGCTATGGAATGGCTTCCTCCAAGCTGCAGTCAGAAAAGCAGGAATAGATGGGGAATCTCAGTGGGATACAACTGCCTCACTAATTAAATATTTGCTTATTAATCACCCATCCTAACGAGGAAGGGAGCAGCAAATCTCGACCATCAGCACTGAAATATTCCTGCCTGGACTCCTTTCCATGTGTTTGATGGGGATTCCCATGAACTGAGCAAGGATCCCTGAGATTCCAAGCACACAGCCAGGGTGGAGATGCTTCCAAAGGCTCCCTGGAGTGGGAATTGAGGAATTCCCGGACTCACTTGGGTTTGATGGGCTCAAAAGGAGCCTCCTCCAGCAGGTCATAGATGTAGTTGTTGTAGATCTCAATGTAGGAGACAAAGACTCCATAGACATTGTCCTCATCCACCTCTTCCACCCTGCAGTGCTCCTGGACATGGATCATGTCAGCAAACTCGGGATCCATGTGTCTCCTGTGGGAAACAGGGAAGGGTTAGGCTGCAATTCCCAGCAGCCAGAACGTGCCAGTGCAGCTCAGTGCAAGGGAAATGCTGAGGATTTTGTAAATATCCTGGGGTTTGGGGTGTCCTCTGCAGGGCCAGGAGTTGAAATTCCGTGATCCAGCTGAGGAAATTCCATGGTTCTACGGAATTATTTCCAAACTGAACTTCCTAGGATTCTTACCAAAGCCACAGCATTTTAATCCTGGCTTAACAGCTACAAAACCCAGCCTGCTGGTGTCCTCTGCAGGGCCAGGAGTTGAAATTCCATGATCCAGTTGAGGAAATTCCATGGTTCCATGGAATTATCTCCAAATTGAACTTCCCAGGATTCTTACCAAAACCACAGCATTTTAGTCCTGGCTTAACAGGTATAAAACCCAGACTGCCTGATTTTAAGTCTTGTCATCTAAATAATTGCTCAAACCACGTGGAATGCACTCCCTTTCCATCCCTATTTTATTAATTATTATTAAGAATCGTGGTTTATTAATTATTATTAATACACATATTTTATTAATTATTATTAATAATCCTGCCCATGGAATGAGATCATTTCCAAGGTCCCTTTCTGCCATAACTCTCCAATTTTTCTTTCATTACTTCAAGGGATAAAGAGCCCAAAATAAATTCCAGCCCCACTGAGAGGGTAACAGTGATGGGAAATGAATTCCCTGTGCTGTTCCCAAGGATCACTCACTTCCCAGAGGGAGTTTTTGGGACAGGCAGGGCCTCTCTCCTCTGGCGTTCCAGCAGAGCCTCCACCTCACTCTGCACTTCCACCCCGTTCTTGTCATCCAGCTTGAACACCTGCAGCAAAAAAACAGCAAGTTCAGGCAATTCCAAAGCATTTTTTGATCAGGTTGGTAATTATTAGCTTGATTAGGCTGGTATTAATTAACACCATGCCCCTCATTGGCGCTTGCTGCCAATGCCAAGGAGATCTGACAGAAACAACTGTTTTCAAAAATTCAACTGTTTTCAAATTTATACTTTGTAAAAGCTCCCATGGAAGAGAATTCCAGGATTATTTCAGTATATTTAGATATCCAAAACCCAGAGGAATTTTGGGAAAAGCCTCCCATCTCTGTAATTTGGATGCTCTGCTTGACAAGGTGGGGATTAAAGGTTGGACTTGATCTTGGAGATCTTTCCCAATCCTGTGATTGTAGGGATGGATTCCTGTGGCTTTTGGATCTTGTGGATCTCATCCCAGAACTCAGAAAGCTTCCTCTGGTCTTCATTTAATTGTTTTTAGAGTTAATTAAAGAATAAACCACTGTTTGAGGACAGCCAGAGCACAGATCTTCACCCAAGCTGCCTCCTTGGCCCTGCTCCTCAGGCTCAAGGGGATGGCTTGGGCTGATTTCCCTTCCAAGCATTCCAGCCACAGGACAGGAGGTTTATTTGGAGCAGAACCCCTCATCCCGAGATTCTGGGGCTGTGTGGAGGGTTCAGGGAGGAGCCACTCACAAATCTCTTGGCCTGGAAGGGCCCAATGCTGTTGAAGATCATGTCCAGGCAGCGAGGGAGGAGCCCTCCATCCCCAGGGGATCCTGTCATGGTGTGGGTTTTCCCACTGCCTGTCACTCCATAGGTGAACAGGAGACCTGGGAAGGACAGGAAAAGTGGGTCATCAACTGGATTTGGGAAAAAAAAACCACAAAAACAAACATTCCTTTCCACAGGCAAATATTCCAGCCAACCAAGTGCTGGCAGCTCTCTTCTCCTCACAACTGGGAGTATCCATCATCCTCTCCAAGATGCTCCTGGAAGCCCAAAATCAGCCCTGGCACAGGTTGTTCCATCCCTGGAACGCTCCAGGCCAGGCTGGATGGGGCTTGGAACAACCTGGGACAGTGGAAGGTGTCCCTGCCCATGGGACTGGATCACCTGGGAGGTCCCTTCCCACCCAAACCATTCCAGAACTGCACATCCTGTTCCATCCAGAGGTCTGAGAGCTTCCAGGGGTGTTTTGTGAGGAGCTGGACCACAATTCCAAGCCAAAAAGATCAGAAAGCTTGGGAGCCATGGGATCCTGGCCCTGGCAGACACTGCAGGACACAGGACAAGAGCTCTGCTCACCGTTTTTGCCCCGGATCAGATCCTCCACCAGAGGTTTGGCCACCACATCAAAGAGCTCCTTCTGCACCACCTGGGTGCCAAACACTTCCTTGAAGGAATACTGGGTCTGCCAAGAGAGGGAAGAGCACCCTGAGCCCCCCAGCTTCCAAATATCCATGGATTACACCTGGAACAGCCCCCAGCAACCAGCAGAGTGATCACACTGCTCTCCAGGACTGCTCCAGTTGCTGCTGGGAGAACAAGGTGGGAAGAGACCCCACAGCCTCATTTTCCCACACCAGGATTCCCAATTTACACCTTCAAGCTCAAATTTCCTTGGAGTTCCCACCATAATCCAGGCTGAGGAAAGGAACATCAAGCACGGCCAAAGTCGAGCTGTTCGCTCATTTAATTTTGTTTAATTTGTATCTTTTTCCAGCTTAGCCTCAGTTTCCAGCCCTAACTTTATTTTTTATATTTATTTTTTATTTATTTTTTAAATTGGTCGTTTTTCCATCAGAACACTTGCTTAGGCAAATATCTAAACTCAAATTTTTCGAGTAAAGATTCGTTTACCAAAATTAAACCAAGCTTTGACTGTTTTATTTAAACCTTTGAAGAGCCTCTAATGCACTTCCCACACCAATTTCCCAGGCTGAAACTGGAAACAAAGTACTCTGCGTCCCAGCTAACATTCCCACCCGGAGGAGCTGTGGATTCCCTGGATCCCTGGAAGTGTCCAAGGCCAGGCTGGAGCAGCCTGGGATAGTGGGAGGTGTCCTAACCCATGGCAGGGCTGGAATGGGATGAACTTTGAGGTCCTTCCACACATTTTATGGTTAAGGAAGCGATGCTTTTTTACCATAGTTTTTTTTGGGGGGGTTGAAAACGTGCTTTGTAAAAATCCCAAAATTCTGATTTTGCACTTTGCAGAATCCCATGAGCTGAGGGAAAACGTGGACAGCAGGGAACGCGATTTGGATGCGTAATTCCTGGAATAGTTTGGGTGGGAAAGGACTTTAAAGACGCCTTCACTGCCATGGGCAAGGCCACCTCCTGCTGGCCCGGGTGGCTCCAAGCCGGCCTGGAACGCTGCAGGGGCTGGGTGCCGCCTCTCCGGGAGAATTCCCGGCTGGAATTTCCCCCCGGGGCTCCGTTACCTCCCGGTATTCCCCGTTTCGGAAGACTCGGTAGCCCTCGGGCGGGTGGAGCTGCACCGTGCTCTCGTTGATGACCTCGATGCAGCATTCCTGGTCCGGGCGGCTCAGCGGCCGCACCCGGCAGTAAACCTGGGAATGGGGAATGTGGGAAT